>JAQQZY010000029.1:24645622-24679556 GCA_030068375.1 Ostorhinchus rueppellii
AGATAGATAGATAGATAGATAGATAGATAGATAGATAGATAGATAGATAGATAGATAGATAGATAGATAGTCTTTTAGTGTCTTGATAGTCTTTTATCCTGCAGCAGCCTCGAAAAAAATATGTAATTCATGCAAACAGATGTAAACTAATCACATTTGTTTATGACTTGAAATTTGTTTTTCCATATCGAGATGACAATTTCACTACCTGTTCAAGTACACAGAGGAAAAGAGAATTATTTTCCAGCAGACACACCGTTTTTTAAAAATTTTTTTATCTTCATGTTATTAGTTGTAATAAAATAAAACGGAATTAGTCTGATGACTAAATCCATGGCAAATACAAGAACAAGCGTTTTCCTGGGAGAGGTAGGATGCTTCCCAAAATGCTTCCCAATTTCTCGCCAGTGGAAGGGTCTACAGAGGGTATAGATCTTTACAAAGCATTATTCTGCCTGAGTGACTGGTTGGGAAAAAAAAAAGAGAAAAAGAAAAAAAAAACCCGCACATGCTACAACAAAGATTGGTCAGGCATGAATGCAGCTTGTGTGTTTTGTCTCCATAACATGTTAATCCATCAAACTATGAAGTGAAGACTCAATAAGTCTTATGCTTTAATTAGATCTTTTTTTATTTCATTTATTTTTTTTTTATTTTTGGACTGTGAAGAAAATTCAGTTAGGAAAGAAAAAAAAACATTTACATACAAATAATGAACTTTACATCTTTTTATTCCCCTTTTATTTATTTGTATACAATACAACAAAATTGGGTCAGCAATAAATCCTGTTTCAGTATTGATGTAATTGCAACAAAATGCTGCTGAGTAAAAATTGAGGATCTGACTGCGGTGGCACAGTCACACACCATCTGGAGTGTATTAGAAAGAGAAGCCGTAAATATTGCTGAAAAGCCCAGGCGTTATCAGGTATGTAAGCCCGGTTCTTGCTGCATGGCCTCCCATATGTTGACATAATCAGACTGTTGGTATGTCTATTAATGCGTATCTGAATCTAATAAATGAACATTGTAATTACATTTAATTTGTTTGTGTAGATCTCCCATTGAGTCCCAATGTCGGTCTGTTTACATTTTAGTAAGAGTGGATTATTATGGAATGGAATACTCGGCTCATGGGATGTTATCACATATGAAGATAGTTCGGACCGTAAGCAACAGGTTAAATGATTTCAAGTCCTTCCTTCCCATGAATTACATTCACTTTACAAATCATTATTACACGCGATCGTATCTGTTTTTGGGTTTTTGGGTTTTTTTTTTTTACGTCTCTTAATCTTGCGTAATGGCATCAGTTTGCGGCTGCGAAACTGTACACGCATCCCCTCAAACTTGACAGATGGAATTAGGAGTTCCTCTTGTTACATCCGATTCACGGTTTTCCTCTTTAAAACCAAGCATTTCCTTTCCAAACATCCGGGTTTTTTTCCTTTCTTTTTTTTCCCTGGTACATACTGTGATTTATTTCACACAACATTTAGATTACACACACAAAAACACACGTGCGCACACAGATGCGCTGCATTACGCACGGATTACCTGTCCAAGGAAACTTGCATTTTGTTTTAGTTTAGTAACACGTGCTGGTTAATTTTCTGATGATGACACAAACACACACACACACACATACAGACACACGAGCGTATATACGGATACTCACACACAAACATAGACACACGTCCGGCCTCTTTCACTTTTTACGTATAGCCCTCCTCCCCTTTCTCTCACACTTCTCTCTTTCTCACTCACTCCCCCTGGCTTTATCCGTTTCAGTTCGAGGAACACACAAGAACACTGTGCAAAAGGAAAAGGATACACACACTCACACTGACACACACATTGAAGAAAGAGAGAGAGGCAAAGAAGAGAGAGAGAGAGAGCGTCAAAATGAGTCTTACTTTCTTCTTTTCCTGCCGTGAATCTTCATCCATCCGTCGTTGACAGAGCTTGACTTGATCCAACCACTTCTTTTCCAGTGCTAAAAAGTCTGTGGTGCGTTTTAATTAATGTATTTCTGGGATGTGTCCTGAACCCAGAAGCTTTAGAGAGGGAAGAGGAGTGCAGATTGAGACATATTGAGCCCGCTTTAAAAGGATCATTTCATCATGTGGGAGGTTGGGACACACAAAGTTTGGACCCGTGACTGGCATTCCGGAGAGACATGCATATTTTAAAACAACAAAGCAAGACAGAGACTGGGGGCCCCGGGGTGGGAGGGGAGAAAACTTGGAAAGAAGTTACTATCAGATGAACAGCTGTCATTGTCGGACAAGACTTTAACCCATATTAAGATATAGTCATGTGAAAAAGGAGCTTGTGCACATAATGCCATTGGTAGACCCTCTGCCATTCATCCCAGTGCACACAGGTTTCATAATATTAACACTCACTGCACTTTAGCTCCCAGTGTACATTTATATTCAATTGTTTCTTCCCATTTAATGATAAAAAAAGATCTTTTTAAGGCGGATTGAATGAGTGAATTTGAATTTTTATTTACTCATTTGTCCTGCCTCAGTAGCATTAAATAAAGTGTACATTTATCTTATTCTGCAGGTTTTGTGGAATAAGATAATGTCTGCGAATGTGATTAGAAATGACAAATTCCGACCTCGTGCTGGATTAGAAATAAACAGATTATTATCGTTTATCTTGTTATAATAAGGCACATGTGGTGTAAATATCTTTTCTTTCCTAATATCTAAATAATAGCCGTTAAAAGCTGCAATTTGAAACATCTCTCACTTCTATTTTGTCAAGTCACCCACAATTGCGTCTTTCCCCAGAAAAGCCAGTGTGCTTAGCGCTGTCACTTCTGCACAGCTTTTACAACATCACTCCCCCCTTTTTTCTCTGCTTTACTGGAAGGTTTTCTCTCTTGTGCACGGGTCCATTCGTGCAAAGAGTGGAGAAGGCATAAATAAAAATGTGTTGGCTGTGACGAGAGAGATCTGTCCGCTGGAAATGAAGGGCCAGGGGAAGAAGACAAAGGGGGAAAATGCATGCAGTGGTGTAGAGCTGGATATCTCTGTTAGTTGTCAGCGTTTAGTCCATGGCTGTGGAATGCTAATGAGTGAGGTCTCTCTCCCTTTCTCCCCTCTCTTTCTCAGTCCCCCTCTCCTCCTCCTGTTCACCCCCTCCCTCCCTCTCCCCTCCCTCTCCTCTCTCTCTCTCTCTCTCTCGGGTAGAAAGCGGATCGATAGCTGACCCGATGGTTTTGGCCAATGCTTTATTTATCTGGCCAGGCAATGATATTATCAGCCTTGAACGTTATATACAGCAAACGTCTTCCTAAATCAACACAAAGGGATCCGCTTACACAGCGATCCGGGCTTTCCCACAACCGCCTCTCTCTCTCGCCCTCTCTCTCTCGCTTTCGACCAGTAGCGCGCGCACACACGCGTACGTAAATACACGCTTACGCACGGGCTTGCAAGGAACGAGCCCGCAGACGCACACATATACACCGAAAGACCTCACACATATATTAAATCCGACCGCTGCCTACACACAATTATGATAATGATGACAAAGTTGCGTGTGCGCAGGCACACACACACAGACGCGCATGGGCGCAGGGAGGCGTCCCCTTATGTTACATTCACAACCAGGGATATTTTATGCCCCGTAGGGCTGGACTGGATCCATTGGCTTTAAGGTTGCCTATGAGCTCCGCGGACAGATCTCGGGACAACACACTGTAATCACAAGACGCCTCTGAATTGAGTGTGTACAGTCAATACAACAAGAAAATCTGTAGTCTGCTGAGATACAGCCCGACTATCTCCTGGGATTCTGGTTCGTTGTGGACATTTGTCCTCAGTGTGCCGTTCACAGCCGTGTTCCAAGCTGCTGGACGAGGTACATGAGGTAGACACGGCGAAGCACTTGTTGTCCTGTGTTGTCATCATCTTTACGCACAAGACAATATGAGAAATAAGCCATGTCATCCTTCACAGGCCCCCCGTTCACACACGGAGCCGCTATTTGAAAATTGTTATTGTCTCAAACAACGGTATTTGTCAAATGTGACGGAGAAAACCAGGCTACTATAAGTGAAATGAAGTGACGTGTAACGCCAATAGGACATTTCCATCGCTGCATAAAACCATTGGCTTGCATTGAGGGTTTTGGAGAAATAGGTTCCCTGACAACTTAGGATAATAAATGTTTCGCTTTCAGACAGATATCTCAAACGTGAAATCGCACCCAGCTGCTTGTGTAAAGCAAACAAATAGCCCCCCGTGTTAGGAGTCCTCCACTTGTGGTTTGATGAATGAAACCAGACAAAGGTAAATGGTTATTTAACTCATTTCGTAGTAACACTTTGGTAACCGGAGTTTCCGAAATTACAGAGACACAAATGGGGCCTATAGTGTGCCACATATCAATCTCCCTTACCCACCGCAGTTATAGCCCAGTATGACAGTACATTTACTTTTTTTGGTGGAGCAATTACTACTTTTTTAAAATTCTTTTTTTTTATTTAATTACACAGAAGCAGTGATATTATTGTCATCGCATAAGGTGACAAGAAATATGATGATGAATGTCTGACTGAATTATAATGAAAATATAACTGATAGTGAGATGTTATTAATGTAATATTTAAAGTGTTGCATAATATTCCAATTTTAGATCCTATCAAAGCAGCAGAGTCAAAAATGATCTACAGCCTCAACACTAAATATCACTTTTCCTGGAGTCCCAGAGTTTTGCTTGTATTTCTTTTACAGAAACGTTAATTAGGAACACATGCCACCATTTCATCTGTTTTTGAACTATTGCTTTATATAGCCTGTAGTGTAACAATTGTATAACAGAATGCTCTCAGCGAGAGGATAAAAGATAGTTACTCTGGAGGGATTTAGAATACATTATGTGGAGACAACCAGCTCAAAGCTGCGTTTAATAACACAGCAAACAATTTAGTCTAGAGCTACACAAAACAAAAACGACCTGAGCTGTTGTGATGGCCATAGTGAAGCCATATTCATTCCTTTTTTTAAAACAACAAACACGTTCTTTTCTCAGACAGTCTTTGTCCCCGTCCAGGAAGCGATCTTCAGGATTATGTCAAAAACACAGGTTATAGACAAACATGCAAAATAAGCAGTGACTCAGTAAATATCTGCGCTTTGGGGATGGTTGTTTATCTGTGCCTGTTGTTATTTGTTGCTTAAATTCGCCATAGTCTGCATGTAATGTAAAGCAGAAAGGAATAGCATCATCAGTTGGTGTTTCTGCATCTTCTACATAACATGACCTCCAGCCTGTGTAAAATCATACCATCAATAAGGAGACAACGACCTCATCTGAAAAAAAAAATCACATTTAGATGTCTGTGCATTAGTTTAGGTGGCAATAAGGAGGCTGACAACTGACCCAGTTCTACACACAGGTCGATTTGAAGCTAATAGATACAATATGTCTGAACAGACATTAATCATAAGAATAAAAAGTGTATTCCTGTGAGAGAGCATCTGAGGACAACCTAAAGCACGACCTATAGCATTCCAGCACGGAAAGGCGCGAACTAATTAATACTTTAATATCATAGCCTTTGAACGAGACATGCAATGCGAACAAATAAACCACAGGCACAAATACCCATCCCCCAGTCCTATAAGGCAGATAACAAATATGGCGATATTAAATTCAGACATTGCAACGTGCTGCATGCAGTTCAGCTCCTGTCCGCCTGTCCACCTCATCACTGCCAGTCAGCAGATGAAGATGTGGGAAATATGGCACACAAGCAACACATCTGATGATGAAGATGGGGGACTAACAGGAAAATTTAATAATTGTCACACCAAAACCCCATTTTCTTCTTCATAACGCCTTCCATTTTATCACATTTTATCACTGGAGGTGTGAGTGTAATGCAGTAATGACAGTGAGGGTACATCTCCAGGTCCATAACTGTTCTTCCTGTGTCATTTGTGAAGTATATATGGAGACAAAAACAGGGAGCGCACATGCTGACAGACCAGTGCAAGGACAGAAACTCCATGTAACCCATCTAACACATTGAGGACTTATCGATGTACTCATTACATTGTGAATGCATCAGACAAACCAAGGCCACATCTCTTTCTGTCTCTTTCTACCCTCGCACACACACTCCCTTCCTTCCCTCTCGCACGCTTTTCCCTCTCATTTGTTTCCGCACTGCCTTCAGTCTTCCCTCCCTCCCTCTTTCTCTCTCTCTCTTCTTCCTCCTCTCTATTCCCACACAATGCATCACACTCGGTGTTCCTATCGACTGGCTTACATGCTGTAAAATACATTTTCCAGATTGATCACGCATATCACAGCAGCTTTGCAGCGGGACCTAACCCTTTTGCCAAATGACGCCCACATCAATATTGAGGCATGCACTATCAAGACAGAGTTTTTAGAACTGGGGAGAGGAGAATATTGTTTGGTTTGCGGAGAATCACCTTGATTAAGCCACGGGAGGTGGGACAGAGGTGGCTCTGTGAGGTGCGCAGGTTTTCCTTGCTGTCTGGGAAAAATATTAAACATTAATATGCTCACAGGCTGACAGAGGGCTCAGTGCTGTAGCTCCTCACGTATAGCATCATCCCCCTCCTTTGTGTTCACATATAATGCCAGTGGGTCTGTTAAAGTGTATATTATGAACAAATTGTGTAATTACCACACTTAATCCCGTGTATCACATCGTTTTCATTGGTAGGTGTAACATTTTTTCTTTCTTTTTTTTCCACCCAAAATTCAGTTTTTTATGAGGAAAAGCACAAGAATACTGACTCATTTAGTGTAGGCTGCGTTTTCGCTTTTCATGTAAAACCAAGAAGTGCACAGACTCCTTCAGATGGCTCCAAATCAGCCTGAGTGTCTTGACATTGCTTCCAGGAAAATGCTTGAGAATGAGACATCGTTGCCTATTTCTTTTTTTAATAGTACAGTCACCATCACACAACTTCATCAACCGACCCTTCTGCAAAAAGCTGCATCATGAAGTAAGCAAATTGAAGGCAACAACCAATAAAATTCAAGAAACAATGAAAATTTTCAAGACGAAACAAACAAAATGTATTTGAAATGATATATTAAAAGTGCTTTTGATTTTCATGTCTCTCCTCTTTGACTGATGATCGACTCCACACGCACTCATGGCCCGGGGAAAGGCGCCCCAGACGTCCTTTCAGTAAAAATGTCCTGGAGGTCAGTTTGCTGCTGTTGCAGGTCCATCGTTTCAATTGGGAAAAAAGTTCAACCATCAGTGGTGATATTGTCATAGCGATTAGACTGTTTCTTATTTGTCTAAATTTCTTTATTTTTCTGTTTTTAAATTCTCACTTCAATTTTAATTCTTGGAGAACATAGCTTCGACAACATATATCGCACTCATTATAAGAAGCAAAAGGTTATATCAAAAAATTATTAGTATAGAATCACAGAAAGCCTGGTTTAGAACCAGAAAAAATACAAAACAGAGAGGTACATAGACACAGGACAATTCTTATAATTGCTTGGAAACATTATTTTCCCGCTAAGTCTTGATTCTTTTTTTCTTACTGCGCATATGATGTTTTTCATTTTATTTGTATTTTTTTGTTTTTTACAAAAAAGGAAAATAAAGACTAGTATTTTACAAAATGAAGAGTATTGTTCTTGAAGATGAGGGTGGATTTACACAGGTGTAAAGTCCAGTTCCAATATTTTTCTGTACATAATGTATTCCATCTCAGTCCCAGAAGACAGAAAAAAAGTAATGTCTTCCAAGTTTCTCAGAAAAGGTCCTATATATAGTCTTCTTGAAGGAGGATATGGTGAGGGGTGTTGAATTTTGGTCCTTTTTCCCCCCTCTTTTTTCCACTTTCATTTAAGGATCATTGAATGGACATGTAAGGCCAGTTGAAGCTGCTCCCGGATAATAGCATATCCCTGATGAGGGTTTCAATAGGAGTTTTACCTACCAAGCGGACGAAGAACAGCTGCTCGATTACCGAGGAGGAGACGGTGCGCAGGGAGGGCAGCCGCAGCAGGAGCTTCCCAAATCGGCTGGGCTGGTTCGGGTACTGGCTCCTCACGTACTCCTCCAGGGCGCACTGGGATTTCTCCTGTAAGCTCTCGATGTGAGCAGCGTCTGACAGGCCGCAAGCGTCTATAAAACACACAGCAAAACACTTTGGTTACACTCCACACTTCTTTAAACCCTGAGGTACAATGTGTCTTTTCCAAAAAAAGTCCCCATTCCCGATAGGATCTGGCTGATCAACATATACATAAAACACAAGTGAAACAATCACGGCTCACTCCAAATAGGGTTAAAATAATAAATAAATCACACCAACAAGTCACCAAGCTTTCAGCTGCTATAAACACCTCACAGATACAGTAATATTAAATACACAGCGGATTTTTTTCATTCTAAATATTTTAAAGGTAAATATATGATTGCATTTCTTTTCAGTTTGCTTAACATTTTCTATGCGGACACAAAATAACAATTTTAACCTCACTTGGGCTTACTTTGGCAAGTGCACACACTTTGCCATCCCCAATTTACGTTGTGCAAAAGCACTGCGGTTATCATTCAACATCAGCCTTTACGTGTTATTGACAAAGTGGAATGAACAAACACACTGCCCAAACATGCTACATCACACTGAGCGAGTGGGACTGTCATACAGAATAAACAAGGGGCTTACTGCTGGAGTACGAGATGCACAATCCTGTGGAGGATAGCTCTGCCAGTTCATACAGCAAATAATATAGAGCTAAATGTCAAGAGAACGGTGCTAAAGGTGTGTGGAGTGCGTAAGTGATGGGGCAATGGAGCAAAGGCGAAAGGTAGGGTATGGGCCCAAAGGCCGCTGCTCCTCATGTCTAAACTCTGGGGATTCATGTATAAGGAAACATAAACGGCACTGATGAATCTGAAATTACACTGGATGTAATGTGACCTAATTACTCCGCAGTAAGCTGTTAAGTCATTTCGCTGCTCTGCTCTCCATAGACCACTCTTGGCCTGTTTTCGATGGAGCCTATAGGACAGGACGCTGGAACCAATCAAATTTATTACAGGAGGTGAAGTCAATAGTCACGCAGAAAAGATATAAAATGTCAGAAAAAGAGTCAGTGCAACAACACAGGCGTAAACGAGTGTATGAGTGTGTGTGTACGAGTGTGTGTTGTGCAGACCAGACTATTGGAGACAAAAGCATTGTTAGAGTATCCTAGTGTTTTAGGCTGTTTAAAGCACACACACACACACACACACACTCTCTAAGCATACGTGTTGTACAGCTGTAAACGCAAACTGCATAACCGCTGACATGTACGATCCGGTCCCACATGGAGTCTGCGCTATCCTCAAAAGATCCTGTTTTCAGCTGCTTTTGTGGAAACTACACACGATAGGCAGCCTCAGTTTTCAAGCACTAATACATTAAACACCGCACTGGGGTATCTGGGAGGCTTTTAAGCCTATTCGTGAGTCTCAGAGCTATAACTCACTATGACCAGACACAATAACCTTATGAACCCGGGGGCAACCCTGAGATCTCGGGGTGATTTACTGTGACCTTAGTCCGGCCGGTCAGAGCTCCATGTATGCAAATCTGTGTGGATTAACGCTGAGTGTCCCTTTAGAATTTTAAAGCAATCACTGAGGCTGAAATTCATTACATTTAGAAATGTCTCTCAATAGAAAATACGAGGCGTAAATGTTGTCGGAGTGCTATGTGGGGACCTCATGGAGGCCAGTCTGGGTTTGGATCTGTGCGTCAGGATAAAAGTGGCCCACGACACCCCACGGTTCTCCACAGGCCAGCCTGCAACCCTGCACCCCACTGCCTCAGTGAAGTGGGACATGGAAGGAGATGGCTTCCAGATTCACAAACTACTATTCCTGTGGGTGGTTAGTGGGGTGAACGCACACACTGTGGACGAGGAGCGACCAGAAAACACTGCTGTCGGATTTTAGTCCAGTAGTTTACCCTGGGCATCATTATTTACGAATCATATACTTACAAAAGTGACGGTATTAACAATCCTCGCTGGTCCTGGCAAAGTGCCACATGACATGTTATAGCCAGCCCCAGTTGTATCCTTTTAACCTAACTAAATAATCTGGTAGAAAGCACGGAGGATGTCAGTGTGTGGAGGAAGTTTGTGGAAGTTTAAGGTGAAATAACAAAGCGCCGTTCAGTAGGAAAACACAGTTAAAGAGCTTTACGTGGGGTGTAATTGTAAATAAAGTGGCTGCTATATCACTTTAGGTTGAATGAGCTAACATTTATTTGTACTCCAGCCTAACAGGTTTCAGTGTGTGGCGAAATTTTGTCAAATCCCCAAATTGAAAAGTTATTATAATGACACCTGAAAGAAAAATATAAATAAACTAGCAAATCCTGTAGAATGAAATGAAGTGTAATGTCATACTCGCCAGGAAAGTAAAACTGAGTACTGAGGGTGACTGAGTAGTTTAGAGGACAATCTCACAAGTCTGATGAACACTTCAACTACATTTCTATGCTTATTTACTACTACATATTGTGACACACTCTGTACCATAATTTACCAACAAATATAATATAATATAATATAATATAATATAATATAATATAATATAATATAATATAATATAATATAATATAATATAATATACGTTTACTCGTCTAGGCGATGTTGAGTAAATAATATAAATAATTATTCAAATGTCCAACAGGATGTGTGTACACATCTATGTATAAACTGAGGTCCTAACGCTTTCTAGGAATATTGAAAGTGACAATTAATTTAATATAAATATAAATCTCATAACTAAAGCAAAAGTGACTATTTTATCACGTACGTGTTGAATTATAGAAAATTTACAACTATATTATAGAAATGTAACACGGTCCAAATCTGAAAACAATGAGGTCAAAACTTTGAGGTGAGTTAAGAACTAGTTTGGGGCCTGAACGTCAGTTTCAACTTTCCCTTCCCTTCTTTTCATCATTACCAGATTCCCTTGACGTAATAGCCGAATGGCACTAAATACACAGTCTTCTCCAAAATAGCATCTAAATTACGCACAGAGAGTAAATGAGGACCTTTAGGACCCTGTCCCAGTCAGTCATCAGTTAAGCTATCAACAATGTAGGTTACTTTTTAAATGGCTGCTGATGACTTTTCAAAGCATAGCATGCGCCAAAAAAAACGACTCTAAATAAGAAAATTAATAGGTCAGCTAATAAAAATCCACAGTCTATACAGCAGTGCTCTGTGATACAGACGCGTTGCACTGACATATGACTCAACTTTCATCAGTTTTTTGATCTCAGTCTGCTAAGGATTATTTCCTGCCCCCCAAGACATGTGTTTGTGCACGCAAAACAAGGATAAAAGCCTGCACCAACATCCATAAATGCATCAGCTGTCATATATCACCATGTGATAGACTATTTCATCTTTACGCTCAATTATTTGACACCTGTTCCAAAATTTATGTACGCGAAACTACAATATCATCCTCCGCTCAAACTATTCAGAAAAGTTTATAATCAACAATCAGAAAATATCAGCAGATATAGAATTGTAAACTAGCTGTGATTTTAGAAAGTACACAACTGAGTGTTGCACTTCAAAACTTGATGCGCTCTTTCAATCTGGATTTGTTTACACGTCTAATGCTGCGGCTCCAGCTGACATGGGAATGCATGTAAGTGGATATGTAGCAAGCTGTTGACAAAATACCTATTCAATCGGCAACACAAACCTCTCGTAAACTCAGATTTGTGACCAGTCTTTACTTGACAACAATATCACTGATGCCATAGCGGTTCGCCAGTCCCACCAGTACCATTAGTACCATCAGTACCATTATTGCCCTGAGGCCTGGTCTGATCACAGACATGTTCCTATGTGACATGTTCAACACCCACCTGATGTAAAAAGTACGATGGCCTTGAGGCAGCTGTACTCTGCCGAGTCTACGTGCAGGGTCTTAAGCTTCTCCACTTGCTCCTGGAAGATCCGGATGTGATCCATGAAAGCCACGACGCGGTCCGCAGACATCGGGGAGGCGTGGAGGCCCGCCGCGGCGAGCAGAGGGGCCACATGCAGAGGCATGGAGCACTGGGCCGCGTTAAGCACAAACAACTCGCTCCACGTCAGCCTGAGAAGGGACACCTGGTCGGTGATCTGCAGGTCGGGAAAGAAAGGGATGTTTCTCGCCCACTCCACGGCGCTGAAGAGCAAACGAGCAGCCAGCTCGCAGATGTTCTCGATGCCCATGATATTGTTGGGCTGCATGCACTGGCTCCCGTACCGGGAAGTCGGGTAAGGCTCGGCCCGCAGCAATAACGAGATGTATCCGGACAGATAGCAATGGCCATTCAGAGGGTCCCCGTTCGTCAGCGCGTACTGGCCTGGGTTGGGCTGGGTTGGAGGCATTCGTCCTCGCTGAACCGCTGACAAAAAGAAAGAGAAAAAGAGGAAATGTGCATCCAGGACTGATAAACATTGTTCATGAGTAGAACAACTGTCAAGCACGCTACAGCTGGTATAATCCTGCTTAGTGAAACGGCATGCAATTAAATTAAAATCCATGTCTCTTTTCACCACATATTCAATGTATGATGTTTGTAGGACTATAGTCTAATATTCCACAGTAAATTATCCTATCATCAATTCAAAACAGATGTGCACTGCCCCCCATCTTTAACACTGCTTGCATTTGTATTTAAGGATGGAAGCTACACTGACTGCACGCAAAATAAAAAAAGACAGTCACTTTCATGCAGCAAACACGCACATATTCTATTGATATTTTCTCAATTCTAAATTACCAAATTTATTATCATGAGTATTTTAAGGCGCAACTGCCTACTTACAGCCTACTGCCTCCTTATAACACACTATTTGTGTGGATTTTTGTTTATATTAATACAAATGCACTGTGGCCAAGTATATTACTAATATAATTGATAATTACAAATATATTCAACCACATTAAGAGATTTTGGCCAAAGCAAAGGGTCAGCTGGAAATAAAAGGATTTTGATTGGTGTTAAATATTAAGAGTAAAATATTAATGCACCTCGGTGTCTTTTACACATGGGCTTGTCATGAGGACTGGAAATAGTAGATTTTAAATGAGGGATGTTTGCACAAATTAGACTAAAAAACTTGAAATAGAAAGGGAAGTTTTACGGCCTGTGAGGCAGCATGCAAAACAATGAGCCATGAACAAGTTGAGCGGCATTAGTCAGTGTGTTTGAGCTGTCTAGTCAGCATATGGAGCTAGAGGGAGACGTGGGTTTGTAGTGTGTTCGTTTTACACTCAAAAACACAGCTTACAAACCACACTGTAGAACTACAAATAAGCAAGCTGCACATACTTATGGACTAGACTATTAGACTTGTACAATATACATACATACACTCACACACACACACTCACACACACGTACACACACTCAGACACTGGGGCACACAGTCACACAAACTACCCTTCTTCTGCTCTAAAACATATGCGTAAAACAGGCCTGCTGTACCTACTGCCTCTGCTTGATCATGGTTCATTTTACACCGCTACAAAAACAAAATAAAGGCTGGAGCCAGACTAGTCGCTTTGTTGAGGCGACCTGCATTCAGAGGCTTAGCTGCTGTGGCTGCACTGGCCTTTTACCCCTTTCTCACATAGGCAGAAAGACTAATCATTCATGCAAACATCCCTCCAAAACATGGATGGAGACTGCAGTATGCCCAGCCATATAGTCTGTGACCTTAATGCAACATGGCAGCCCTATTCGCCTGCTACTAGGATGCGTTATCATGAGTGGGCTTTAAAAATATATATTCACCTTCCCGCCGCATTCCCACTTTTAAACACTTCTTCAGCCGACAGTATTGGCACTGGTTTCGGTGGTGCTGGTCAATGGGACAGTTCCTATTGGCACGACATGAGTATGTTAAGTTCCTCCGTACACTCCTCTTGAAGAAACTTTTGCATCCCTCGCAGGTGAACTGACCATAGTGTTTGCCGCTCGATTTGTCTCCGCAAACGACACATTCAATATGCTGCTGACTCTGTCCTGAATTTTGACTCCCCTTGTCCCCGGCGGTCCCCGGTGTGGACGGGGGTCCCGGCTGGCTGGGGGTCTGCGGAGTGTGCGGCGCCGCCGACGCCGCCTGCTGCTGCTCCCTCGCCGGCTGCGCTGCTGGGTTGGGGCCGCTCGGAGGTCCTCCGGCCACGTCTTCCTGCGGATCTCGCCAGACGCTAACTACCATTGCCATATCTCGGCCCCGGAAAGTGCTATAAAGCGAAATGATCGCCGGTGTGAATGAAGCGTAGAGGAGGAAAAAAATGAGATCTCAAAAGACGGGACAGTGCAAAGTCAAATCGGAGCACGCAATCTCATATGGGGTAAGAAGGGAGTACAATGCGATCAATACATTCAAAATAGGAAGGCGATTGAATAGGCACCCGATCAGGATATGCAAGTATCGGGAGGCCAGTTCCAAGGTAAATTGCAGTCAGCCATTCAGGAATCCCTAATCTTGTAGGAAAACCCGAGTCCAAACGTGACAAATTGCAGTTTGATATAAAATAGCCACAAAGGAAAAAAAGGAGCGATTCACATGGACGCAGGAACGAGTATAAAAACCTTTAGCTGGAAAGACGCGATCCAAAGTGCTGCGGAGATAAATTCCTTTCTCTTTTCTTCCCCTTGCTCCTTTACACTCCCGTCTTCGCCGTATAGGAGGGGAGGAAAAACTGAAGAGCTGGATTTTTACATCTATATTCTTAAATAAACCTCATCATCTCGCCCAGCAGCGAAAGAAAACCACGTCGCCGAATGAAGTGCCCATGTATAGTTTCACCTCTCTCCAGCAGGAGGAATGGAGATACGATGAGAAAAGATTAAAAAAGAAGAGGAAAAACACCAACAACTAATAGAATATGCAAGAAGAAGGAGAGACCCAAAAATGAATGCGCTTAAACGAGAGGACCAGCAGAGCAATGTTTCCGAAACGGGGGATCTGCGCGAATGTCTGTATATAGTGAACTTTGACACTACTATTGAAACTGACACGTTTCTATGGAGATCGCTGCGCCTTATATGGTGCTCATGTCAAGGAGCCAAGAGAGGGGCTGCTGGAGACTGATAATCAAAGGCGACTGACTGGCCAGAGCCCTGCATAGAGGAGGAGGAGAGGAGGAGAGGGGGGATAGGGAGAGAGAGAAAATGGGAGGCTAAGGTTATAGCCAAGCCCTCTCTTTCTCTCCATTGGTTAGAGTCCCCCTCCGTTCATTCACTGCAAAAAATGTCCATCTCAATAAGTCACTTGGTCTCGTGTTCCAATCTTAAAATCTTATATATTTTTCCCGTAGAAAACACTGAGGAAAAAACCCCGACGCGTTTTATAGATTTCAACTTACATCTAATCAAATTTCGACCAGTTTCAACGGGGTTTTTTTTCTTACGCGATGCGAACGTTGAGCTGCGCGCGCCGGGAGATTCCCTCCAAATGCACAGTCGATGTAATAAAATTTACATTGATGGGTCGATTTGTATCGAGTACGAGTGGTAGCATCTCGCTCTAATAGACGATTGAGTCCAGTGTTTTGGTAAATCCAAGACTTCAGGACTCAGCACCGGACTGACTGATGCTCGAGCGTGGATATTTTTTGCAGTGTTGCCATCCGCGACTGGAGGGTTGGGGGGCTCTGACAGGCACAATTTACATTGAGCTCGCCCCGCGCTGCTATTTACTTTGAAACCTGATTAGTATGGGCCGTCTATTGTCACCAAAAAGAGGAAGAAACCCTGGATAGAATAGGAGAAAAAGCGGGGTAAAAGCAAGGGGGGAACAAAGCTTTTACGCACGACAAATAAACCAAAAGCTGAGCGCAGCGGCGAAACAGAGACGCTTGCTCAGAAATTCCCCAAAGTTTTAAAATGGTGCGTCTCGGACTGGCATTTTTGATATAAAATTAACACATGTCATTTGCTGGCCTGAAGCGGGTTCATATTTTCACACGTTGTTGTGTCTTTGCCATGCGCATTGCGGTACATCCATGTCTGTTATCGATAGACTCAGTGATAAAAACTTGCAATTATTTCACACAAGCTTATAAAACACAGTAAAATGTCAATGGGGAGAGCGACGAATTATATACAGTGTGTTAAACGAGCGAGATATCGTGCCAGCGGCCGAAAATCTCTAAAATTAGACGGAGCAATCACCAATATTCAATAATTACCGAGGTCCTACAGTCTCCACAATCACTGAGCTGGTGTCATATTATGTCTTAATAATGACAGTAATTCAAAATCATGTGAAGTTGCTGGGAATTTGCATGGGGATTCCGGCTTTTTGTATCTGTGTGTCTGCAGGCTTACCACATCTCCAACTCAAAAATGTCTGGATCGCGCTGCCATCTAGCGTACATTGTACAATTACAACCTCATAATAATGAATGTACAAGCCATCAAACGTACCATTTTAAAACTTAACAAAGTTGGAACATTTACGCACAAAAAAAGCTTCTGTGTGTTGTTAAGTTTTGTGTTTTCCCGGATTTCTTTATGAAAACATAATTTTTCGGTGTTAATATTATGTTCAATTGGAAAAAAAGAAGTTTGAAACAATAAATAACTAGAACTTACACAACAAAATAAAAATATAATCAGACATATGACAGTGTTTTTTTGTTCCTGGATTAAGATGGAAAGTCAAGGTAAAAACAATGTGCGTAAATGTTTTCCAAAAACATGGTAATAGACCGTGTTGAAAATGAATAACAACGCCTGATACATAAGATTAGGATTTAATAAAAATAAATGTAAGTAGTTGTTCAAAGCTTTTAAGCACACACAGACATTATCAGATATAATGGAGCGTAAATATGCAAGTGCCCCCTTTGGAAACGCATAGGAGGGATGGGTTGTTTTTAAGTATTCAACAAGAGAGCTCTCTCTCGCGTCCCTGTCTCGGACACTCCACTGAAACTCCACGGCCATGTCTCCAGCTCTTTGAAAAGGTGAAACCAATAAGATTAAATCGGACAAAGAATTTTTTCTGTAAGTGTATCATTAAGATTTAACTCCACAGATTGGAAAGGGGCTCCACGGGAGAAGAGAAGAGGAGAGTGAGAGGGACAGCGAATGGGAGCAGAGTAGAGGCTCTAATAGAAAGCTGGGAAACGGCGAGAGAAAAAGGAGAAAGTGGACAGCAGGACATTAAAAGAAGAAGCACCAGCGGCGGCGGTTACTAGTAGAGGAGCGGCTTTCCACCTGGATAAAACAGCCTAGCGATCAGGCAAGTGCAACATTTTTAATAACTTATAGTGCGCTAAAACACGCCTGGCTCCAGACGCAAAGCTTAAATCTCTGTGACACGCCACATGACCGTTAACTTCTAACCACGCAGCCGACCCGTGGCACACTCACAACTTTTTAACTCATGCACATTCGCTTCTTTTCTCCAAATTATCGCCGATAGTCGAGAGGCGTGTGTGCGCTTTGGGTCTGTCCTCAGTGCTTTTGCACATCAGATAGTAGTAATGTTATTACAGGCTGCTTGTTCCGCTGGGCATGGGATTTTTTCTTTCTTTTTTTCCTCCTTTTTTTTGTTGCACGTCCCGTTCACTTCACCTGCAAGGCTATTTGTTGTTTGAACACATAATGAAAAGATCGATAGCAGGCTGTTTGTTTCAGCGATAGTGTCACCGGATTAAAAGGCTGATCAAGGAGACTAGCCGTAGCCCATCTTTTACTCTGTTTTCAAAGTGCCATTTTAGCCACGAGGCTCCTCTGTCAGATGCAAATAGCAAAGATTCGCGCAAATTTCATCAACTC
The DNA here is from genome assembly GCA_030068375.1 of Ostorhinchus rueppellii. NCBI lineage: Eukaryota > Metazoa > Chordata > Actinopteri > Kurtiformes > Apogonidae > Ostorhinchus > Ostorhinchus rueppellii. The sequence continues at coordinate 24,663,472 of JAQQZY010000029.1, forward strand.
GGAGGATGCACTATACAGACCACGAGGATACTTTCAGGAAATTGCTCTAACTTTCCCCAAACATTTGCAAATATAAGATGACAAAGTGTAAAATGTATCAAAGCATCATCAGTAGTAACGGTAAGGGATTGTAACATAAAGAGATATTAAATAAATGATGTAGTAATGTAGGCCAGGACACTCCAGGACACAGTGCTCATTTACGTCTTTGTAAAATCCAACTATATTATGACATTTAACTTCACATGTTTGGGTAAGTTTGGATTTTACACGTAAGCGCGCCCTACTAAGTGTTATTATCCCCCCCTTTACATCTGTTTTCCATCTTTTCTTATTTAAACAAGAAACGATAGACATCTTTATGATCAATAACCTATCGTAAACGCGCAGAGATTTGCTTAATCGCATAATTCTAAACATGTCTTGAACATATTGGATGTATTTGCGCGTTATAGCTTATAGAAAATGCGTAAATGCATCCATTGTCGTTTTATATCCCACATAATCCTGTGATTCTCCTTTCTTTGCAATTGATGATTCCCTGTTTAGTCAATTTAAGACTCATTTTGGTTTGTTTTAATCATAAATGAATTATCCACAAATACACTTACATGTCTGCATCTCCAACTATTGTGTGAATTTATACTGTATGATGATAATTTTGCCACATAAGAAAAATTTACCAAGTATTTATAGATACACCTAAAGCACATGAGACATTTGTTAAATCTATTATGATGCAACAGTAAGAGCTTAGACGAGGCGCACGAAACGCAGCTTTAATGCAGCTGAAACCAACAAGCAGCACAATCATTTGGGAAAACACTGAGGTCATGAGTGCAAGGCCCCCCCAATAAAACAGCACATGACTAGAAGGACGCGTTCACAAGCATGCAAACTATGCAGAAATTCACAAATGGTAATGGTCCTGTTTTATTATTGATTGTGCGTAATCACATCAAGGTTATAACTCCACTACTTAGTCAATACGGCTCTGTATGGGCTTAAAGGGCTCATTCGTTTTTCCAGGGGGCCATGGCTTCAGACGCCTCTTGTGTGCTCATGAGTGGTACGTTTGTGGACGTCGGGTTAGACAGCCACATGCAGCTGATGCTCTAAAAACATCTGTCAGCAAAATTAAAATCACTCAGCAACATAAACTAATAAAGTGATTTACGTGTTCACAAGCACTGAACTGTGAGCATCATTACACGTCTCCCCGTTGTGACTGTTTGAGCAACACACACACACACACACACACACACACACACACACACACACACTGATAAGCACTGACATCAGACATGGAATAAAACGCAGCTCAAATCATCCTAAATAAGTTCCTGCGTGTATGACTGCACTGATGTGTTACACGGGGAAGTTTGTCACCAAAGTTATCGTCATAAATAATAAATGAGGTTATGTTAGTGCGCCGCTGACAATGCGCATGCACACACTTTGCAAAAGTAGATAGTGATCTGTGGGTTCTGTCATCATTTTAGTGACTTTTACTGTTTCTTATGTGAGTTAAAATACAAACTAGATGCAGATGCACACAAGCTTGACCGACTGCAGACAGTGTTCATGTCTTATATGGAATTACATATGAAATGCAGTGCAGAAAAGTTAGTGATGCTTCTTTTGTGTAAAAAAAAAAAAAAAAGAAGCTCAAAAACAAATAAAAAACATCACAGAATTTGGACGTGGTTACAAAGATAAACCAGGTTCTACAGATGAGTTACATCAACTTTTCAGAACATCTCTACTTGGGAAAAATGGCACTTTGGAAAAATGAGAGATGGAGAAAAAAACTATTTTGGAGAACAAATAATGAGACTATCACAATTATGTTAGTCCTAATTTACCAAAAAAAAAATCTAGCTCATTCTCGTGCTTGAATTGGAGGTTTTGTTGCGTTGAGTGGGTGCGTGTTGGAGAGAAAGGAGGGGTGAGGGGTGTGTGGGGGTGCTTCTTTTTTTTTTTTGTCCAAATCTGATCCCCAAATTATTCTGGGGGCTCAGATTGGTGTGAAAGGGACGAGAAGGTCACTTGAAATCGCCTTTTATCCGCTGGCTTTTTTCTATGGATCAGCAACTTTCAATAGACATAATCTAATCGCTCTTAATGGAAAGCCCATTCGTGAGAAATAGTAGAAATATCGTTGAGCCCATAGGATACGGCATTTAAGACCGAGGCATTAAAAAGAAAACACTATAGTAAAAAAAATAAAAACTAAAAAATACTTTGGCTATTAATTATTACTGGAAACTTCCAAGTATCTGAAAAAAGCTGAAGTTTCCATATCAGCACAAATCCCCATGCAGATAACAGACTGTGCATTCTTAGGAGCCTCTAACTTTACATTTGATGTATTATTTATTTAGTCTGATCATGTTTATGTTAGCTGTTCATTATAGTGAATGATTTTATGGTTTCCTTTTTTTGCCCTGAACGTGCTTTAGTTTTAAGTATAAAATGACTTTGCCCTACAGTGTAAATTAGCATGCAGATATTATTGTTTATATTCTCCTTGCTTTTAATATGGCCAAGCGTCTCCAGAGATTTGACATCCTTCAGTTTCAGACGTGATAAATGAAAGCCTCTTTCCAGGTTTTTTTTTTTTTTTGCATCCCAGACTATAATTGAGGACAATAACTGCAATGACTTTCCCAATTAGGCTTGAGGTTGGAGTTAAGTTAGAAAGACTGTCAGTTTATGCTATGGGCAATGGCTTTATTGCTCACTAACCATCATTTCTTTAGAGCCTATGTGCTAATTACTTTGGATGGTCCCAGAGACGGAGATTATAAATCCATTAGCACTCAAACCCTCGTGGTTCCACAGTGCAAACACTGTAATTTTGTAGTACACCAAAAAACCAAACTTTAAGTACCAGAAGCGGGATCAAGGGAAACAGATTTTCAGCTACATGTGTATTTTTTCAGGAACCACTATGAAAGGAAGCCCAGTGTAGAGTAATCAACAGCTGAGCCGAAACACAGAGTAAACTAGGCAGAAAAAAAGAAAACAAGGGGGATGTTTTATTAGAAGGAGTTTTGACTGGCAGTTGGTTAAACTGAAAAAAAAAAGCAGCAGCTTCTTCTGCTGTGTCACCTTATGTCAGCGGTGTGCTCCTAATTAACAACACTATAGCACGGGAAAGATGACAGGAAAGTTTGCACTAAAAAGGATCCATACTCTAAAAGTGCATGTGAAATACAAAGGGAGAGATGCAGCCTTAAGACATGAAAATAAAACTAAACTGCATTTAAAAAAAAAAAAAAAACACAGCAGAAAAACCGTGACCCAAATGGTGGTGCGTGAAGGTACCTCACCCTTGAAGTAATTTATTTCAGGGAAACCCGAGGGCAAAGGTGGAATTCTTGAGAAATTCAACAAGGATAAGGGAGCTTTAGGAATTCTGCACGCAGATTACCTTTCATCCCATCCTCGCATTATCCGACAACACACAGCAGAAATATAGCTCAGCGACAAAAGAGCGAGATTACCCTCCGACACAGAGGAGTGCAAAACAATTTTTAAGAAGTATTGCGATTATTATGGGCTGTGCAGGGAGACGAACCGACAGAGGAAGAGGGGGTCAACACAGGGAGGCACAGATCCCCGGTGTGCCTTTAACAGAGGTCACGCACACAAACATAAAAACAACAAAATATATATATATATATAGTTTACTTTTCATAAAATATCCTGGATGCTGTTGTTGGTGATAATCGACCCGTAGGAAAAGTTTACCCACATTTTAACCAGAAAGAATTCAGTAAAATGAGTAATCTTTGGTGAGTTCAACTGATGGATGATATATTAAGGGTGCGACGCCTTCCAGAGGACACGGTCACACACACATACACACACACACACACGCGCGCACACGACCATAAACTCGCAGGCACTCCTTGTTTAACTTGTTTGGATGTTTAACTTTGGGCTGCAGCTAAATGAGTGGCATCACATCAGCACTGCATTTCCCCCCATTTTTTTCCACCAAAAACCAACACACAGCAGGGGCTTAATTAGAAATGTAGTGTAGCTGAACCATCAGCATGAGCTGAGAATGACTGAGTACACTGATGCAGTGTAGTTTACATCAGTACAGACAGAAGTATGTGGAGATAGTGAGCTCTGTAAAAACTCTCTGGGTGGTTAAACTGAAGAATAGTCTAGTTATTTACTTTTAACAAACCTGGAAATATTTGGGTCTAAAATATTCCTTTTCGGAACTTTAGAATTATATCAAGTTATGCAAAGGTGCAATACAAAAAAATGTGTAAGATTTGTAATTTTTGTTAAGATATAATAATAAAATATTACAAATGTACTGTAAATGATGCTGCCCTGTGTTAAACCACACACACATGGACACAGGCCTCAGGAGATTTTGTTATAAGTGTGTGTGTGTGGATATTTGTGTGGGAAAGACGGTGAAGTGAAGGTGGCCTGCGTTTAGTGCCCAGACCTGGCAGATTGTGACCTTATCAATGCGAAACTCTTAAGATAAATTATTCATAGCACCTGTTTGATGTCTCTGGCCAAAGAATGACAAAGGTGTAAAATTTAAGATGCACCTCAAAGCCATAGATATCAGACACTGTACCTGCCCTCTTTAAAGCAGGAAAAAAAAGAAAAAACAGGGAGTGAAGCTGCATTTTAAAGATCAGCAGTGAATAATTTGATTCTTTAATAGGGAGCAAAGGAGAAAGGGTGCAGATATACAAAAGAAAGTGCTTATTTGGATTTGCAAAATAGAAAAAAAAAAGAAAGAAAGAAATGTGAGCTCCCGATTTCAGTGTGCAAGGTGTGGTTGTTGTCGAGCGTTCTCCTCGTGTCATGTGACTCACAGGTGGCCAGTGATTATGTCGGTCACTGAAATGGGCCACCCACACTGTGACAGTCTGCTTTATCTTCACCTTCATGTAAAACCTGAAGCACAGACTTAGGTTTGGTTTATTTCTGCTGAACTAACCTTGCCTTTTTAAAACTCGCATCTGTGTTGTGTGTCTCCTTCCAGAGAGAAAACGACATGGCGACCACGGCATCAGAAACACTGTGGGATGTGTTGATGTGGTGCAAGGACTGACACCAGGATGAGATGTAATTTATAGCGTGTGTTATTTGATTATAAGGCAGTGACAGGAACGCCACCGCTCAGTACGAGTCTGTATGTGTTTAAGAGCATGTCGGAATCAGGTAAACTGTCCAAAATGTTAGATTTACTACAGGTTAGTTGTGCTAAATATAACCTTAAAGATAAACTAGGACATGATCTGTGATGCACAACTCTGAGGATCCTCCTGAATGTTGTTTTGATGAGCATATTCTAGATTATACTAACATTCATTCTGCTTCGCAGTACTCTGAAATGTTATCAAACAACCAGGAAATCATTTTTTATCTTTATTTGTTTTGGGGAAAAAAGATCCTAATATGCTGTTTGGGAAACTGGCAGCAGATCTTTTCATTGCTAGAGGTCAACATAACACTGTGTATTAATAAAACAAATAAAAGTGGGATGGGTATTAATGATGATATATACAGATGTACTGCACATGAGCTTGAAATATGTGTGAGAAAGTGCTGAAAGAGAGCAGAGGGGAGACACTCTCACATACCCACATCCACACGTTTATGTGTTTACTTGTCTGTGTGCGATAGCCAAATCTGTCTCCCTCAGATATTCCCTTTGACCTTTGACCCCAGAGTTGGGGTCAAGCCCTGACAAATGAGATGGCCGATTTCTGGCCAGAACTGCAAACATTCCACAACAATCTTCTGTCCTCCTCCTCCCCTCTCCTCATATCCGTCATTCCTCACCCCTTCACTCCTCTCAGTTCAGTCCATGACAGAACGTCAGAGAAAGTTCTCATTAAACACAAACATGTTTTATTGTACTTGCTTTGGGAATTTTAAAGTACACATATCTCAAATAAAGAATTCCAACACTGGTTGAATTTATTATAGTCGACATCTGCCTTGTTTGCAGAAGAAAAGAAAACAAAAGAACATGATCTTAAAGTGGAAGCCGTGTTTAAGATTTGGATATTACAACCCAGCACTTTGAAAGCACACTGTGTGTTTGGAAAGCTTGTCAGTGATGTCAAGGATGAGAAATGTTGCAGTGTGGTTTTTTACACACGCTGCTGGCTCTAGCATTTCCGGCAACATTTCTCACTCTGCCTCCCTCACACCATCCGCTCTGCTGCAATATCCCCACATTTTTCCATCTTTTCACTTCTTCCCCCTCCCTCCTCTTCACTCGCCTCCTCTCTGACCACTATTGCTCCTTTTACCCTTCCTCTCTACTGCCCCGCCCTAATCTCAACCTCTCCCTTCCCTCACTCCCCTCCCAGCACACTCACTGACTCGCTCGCCCTCCCCTTCTCCTCCACCCACTATTTTCTCTGATTTTCTAACATGCCATTCCACAGAATGCTACCACCTGTGTCTTTAGGGAGAAAAGGGGGGCTATTGGTATTTCTCTTCAGGAAGCTGGTTAAGGTAAGTGGCCTCCCCTATTACAGTGACACAACAAATAATGAATCTGGTTGTACAGTTTTTGTATTAACTCTTTTTTTTCCACGGAAGAATCCTGGCTTTCTAACTATCGCCATACTGCATCAAAGCTCCGGCTAAAAGTCACTGCTGTAAAAACACACACAGTCACCATCGATGAATGTCAGCAGAGCCGCCGCAAAGTCCCAGTGGAGTCAGGAGACCAACAATGCCGGCTGATACAGTAACACACTGAGTGAATCATGTTCTTGAACTTGCTTTCATAATTATAATGATGTAACATTACTAAAAGGCAATGCAAGATCTTAATAAAACCCATCAATCCTGATATACGCACATGTGCCTTTTTCTTTGCTCTCAGTTGAATTGTGATATCATTTGATGTTGACTGTTAAGTGATTCATCGGAGGGTACAGCTGCTTCACATGGATCTTGGCCTGGACAGGACTGTTTCCTCATAGGGTAGCTGATCACATGACTCAATCACACGGATAGATCTGAGCTCTAATTGGCCATGCACTGGTGCATCACCATGGTGAATCTGGGTGCATGCATACAGCTCACTGCTTTGAATAATAAAATGGTGCGTTATGATTTAGTGTAGTTATGCCTCTCCAGGCAGAGGGCAGTGGGTTCCCTTTACAGCTGTGGATGGTGACACCTGGATCCTGGGCTGTTGCTATAATGATGGAACAGGACGAAAACAAGACAATGCTACAGTTACGCAGTGTGGGTTTTGTTTTATTTTATGAAAAGACAAGTCTCTGGTTTTAATGTACACACGGGTACACTGTTCAGTTTATTCCTCTTTTCTGTTTTTCTCTACCTTATGATGCTAGTTTCTTCTTTTCATTTTCCATATCCCATTTACATCCACAGATTAATGATGAGTCAGCTGCCTATATGTAAAGGGTCAATAAGTGATATGGCTCTTCTATCCTTCTCACCATCAGCCATTAGTTTGACAATGTAAAAGCATGCAGCAGGTCACACGCAACAAGGAAAAATATGCATCACCGCATGTATGTAATCACGGCTATGTCCATGCTGCAGTCAGCTGGTTGTGTGTACGTCCTTTTCCGTGTTCCCTGTTCTTCATGTCCACAGGCAGCTCAAGGATGTAAAGGAAGGGCTCAGAGCAACTTGATTCCCTGCCACCACCCACCGTTACCCCAGTGTCACCAGAGTGTGGATGCCTGCCCCTGTCCCCCAGGGCCTTAGTCTCCCCCATCCTTCCTCAACCAACATGCAACCCCCCCCCACTACGCACACACATCCCGACCCCCTATCCCTCCACCTCCCTTCCTTGCTTCCTGATTCAGTGTGTAAAAGCGCCCCCTGAATGATGGATTACTGTGTCACCGCAGCCTGCGAAGGATTAATTTGTTTCATTGATTTCTCTTTAGGCAGAATGCCAGCGTCTGCCGCTTCCCACCTTTTCCCCAAGACTCGCAGCTGTAATAGACGGTAATGGTCTAAGACAAATCAACCCGTTTCTTGTAAAAATAGCACCAAATAACGCTCCCAACCTGCAGCCTGCACTCTACTCACAAGCACATCAGGGGGTGGTGCGGTGGTGGGGTATCAGGGGTGTTCAATTCATCCTCACCCTGCATCTATATCACTCTATCTGGCTATCCTTCCATACCAGAATCCCTCCTCATCCTGTGCTGAGCCAGAGGAGACCATCCAGTTACTCTAACAAAGCCATAAGTCTGCCGTACTTACAGCTCCCTCTCAGGCCTCACAATGGATGGGTAATGACAGTACTGTCTGGAGGGGGCTGTGGGAGTTGGGCCATTCTCTCCAGTAATGGAAGCAGTTACTGCCATTCCCTACACACCTGCAGGAATAGCTAACTGTTAACCACTGTGATCTATGGCAAGGCCTTACCGCACTTGGCTAAGGTTGAAGGGATGTATTGACACCAGTGAATTAAGGCATGTCTGTACAACACATCTTTTTCCTGTCTTTCCTAACGCGCTTTAAGTTATTATAGTGTACATAGACTGCTATAGAAATGCATTGAAGCTTCTCCTAAACAAATCTGTACCAATGAATCAGCGTTGGCTCAGCTCTCAGCACTACAGAGTGACAATCCAGCATTCCTGACATTCACTGATTTAACACAGACATAAGATGCTGCCACATCTTTACTACCCTGTCACTGCTTTGAACGATGGGAAACCCAAACTGCCTGTAACATTAAGCACACTACTACAGACTGACTGTCCTAGAATGCTTTCCAATCCCAAAGAGATTTATGAGCAGAACCAGATCCATTAATCCATTGTTGATTTGCTGTGGCTGCCCTGCGGGGTTTTAGGGATCAGATATCATATAGCGCTGAAACTCACCCTGTTGCGCAGCGGGGTAGACTCTAACACCCTGACCAGGGGTAAAAAGCAGCACAGAGCTTTTGGTAACTAAATACAAGTCAGTGTTGGCACATTTGAGATTCCTGCATATCGATGACTAGTCTTATTCACAAGCAGTCTGACAGATATATGAACTTCTGACAGAAAACACTGACACTTACATTAAAAATGGCAGCATTAAACAGATTGCCAATCCATACGCTGAGTATGAGTGAATTAGAGCTGGTATGCAATGTGATAATGACCCAGGCTGCAGGAAAATCTCGTCAGCTCTGTGCAATCAATTTAACATTGTTTACAAAGCCACAGGCAGAGGTTAGTGCTTGGGGACAGGCAACTGGTCACCTGGTGTTCCACTAGATCCCCCTGCTAAGCTGGCCTCTCCTGGGTAAACCTTCACAAAGCCCCCTCATGTCTGACACCACCAGGTCCTTCAAATACTGCTCTCAGACAGAGGATTAGGTAATCTCACCATGATACTGTCTTTTTCTCTATTTCTATCATTCCCCCCCCACTCTTTGTCACTCTTTCAGCCTCTCTCTCGCTACTCTGATACCTAACATGCACTCTCCACCTCTCTCTCTCTAGCCTGTTGAAGTGCTTGTTCTACTCAGGGCACATCTATCCTCAGGGGTCCTTACATTCTTAAGTGCCTCCAGAAAAGGTTAGTTGGCAGGTAATTGTCCAGTTGTGGTCGGGCTTATCTTAATTGTGGGTACTTCAGTGCAACTTACACTTCCTTTGATGAAGAGACTTATGTGGAGTAAAGAGAGACGATGGAAAAAGAAATGGAACTTTTCTCTTGGGAATCATTAACAATATGTTGGTGAACAATATATATATACACGCACATACAGTTTTTTCATTACATATTTAAAGTAAAGGAAATGTGACTTACTTAAAATGTGCAAAGAGTAAAAAAAAATAAAAATCATTCCTCTATATATACATTTTTTTCTTGAATGTATTGTCTGGGCTTTACTTGATACTTCCAATTACAAGGAAGTCTGTGTGTGTTTTGATTATTGATCCTACACATATATTGTGGAAAAAGCAATGCTGACCCCATGGTATTAAAACCCAAATGACTATGTCTTCAGCCACTCTAAATCTATACTTCTATTAGCCATCTGATCATATATATATCCACGTCGATAGGAAGCTTTCGGGGGGTTAGTGTTTGCATTGCCCCAGTCAAAGGTCATGACTGACCAATAAAATATTTCCAGAGCACCATCAATAACTCAGACATGCAGACTAATACAGTATGGGATTGTGTGTAGGGGGTGGAAGCCTGCTGTGCTGGCTTTGAGCAGAATGGATGAACAAGAGGCCAAAAGGTTACTGGACAGACCTCAGCCCCCTGCCCCTGCAGCCCCTCATATGTGCATTTGATAGCGACAGGGGCAATTATAAAGGTATACTTCAGACAGGTCAAATGGGAGAGGGCAAAGTGCAGAACCTTTAAAGCACTGGCCGGAGTCAAAGGTTAGGATGGACATAGGACATCATGCAGTGCCACTGGGAACAGGTTAATGGAATCAGAGCTATAAAGACACAGACTGATGAGACAGAAAAAGGGCTGCATTTTCTCTTAATTTATTGGATTCATAGACAGAGAATGCTCTGACATTAAAGCTCATGATCGGAATTCCAAATTACATTATTGAATGGTGTTTGGCTTCAGTACAGAGGGTCGGGTGTCACGATTTGCTAAAAGTATCTGTGTACCGAGTGTGTGTTCCTATACTGTACGTTGTCTAAGGAACCACAAGGCTTCATGCCTATTAAATATGAATAGCCAAGGTCAGGGGAGGTCATGGCATGCATTTAGCACCAGTGACCAATGCAAAATGTAAAGGTCAAAGTGGATTTGCCTGAGTCGGAACCATACAACATTTGCTCATCCACATTTATGCATCCCCATTGGCAGTGATTTATGGAGGAAGATAAGCGTATGGATGGGAAGAAAACACTCTCTTTCTCCTATCCCGTCAGCCTCGGTAAATAGACTACTCACTCATATCAATCACCATGTCACAGTGAATCGCCACTGTATGCTTCCTGCTCAGATTAAAAACTGCCTTTGTCTTGCTCTGCCTTCTCCCTCCAGCTCTGGGGAACACACTGGCATTATTGTTGCTGTTTCACAGGCATTATATTAGCATTTCAAACAGCTGTGCTACAAAAGTAGTGAGTATGTTCAAAGTCAGCAGTATGCTTAGCTATGTTCCATCTTCCACCTCTGTCTTCCACACTGTATCAATCAGTAGATTGTGAGAATACCGAGTAGATTTTAAAAAAAGAAAAAAAAAATCCAACTCAGTAACGTTACAAACTGCTTTTTAAACATAATATTCCTCACTTCTTTTTTCCTTGGTATTGTAAAGACGGCTGTTATTTTATTTTAACCAGACTTCAAATGTGTTCATGAACTTGGAGAAAATAAAATGATCTATGCTGTTTCTTTCATCAGAATTCCAGAGCATTTAAAAGATTTCAGGTTGGAACAGGTTATACGCTTATAAAACAAATCACTGCTGATTAAGATCAATTTCCCCTCATCTGTCCTCTGCAGGACCACATTCCTGTGCTGCAGCCAAACAGGCTGTTCAGCATTTTGCATGAGCAGCCGCACTGGGGGGGCCCTGACTGGGCCAGCGATTAACTCTGTATCCCGGCTTTCAGAGTTTTGTAGGCCTTAAGAACATGAACATGTTCCCCATGTCCCCTTGGCTTCTTAAATGTGAAAACCAGCCCGTCACTGGTGCACCACAGCCTTTTCAAACTACCCCCAAGTGGTTCAGAATCCAGCCAGAGAAAAGTCCAAAAAGAAAACACGCTTTTGAACTGCTGGCCAAGGCGGAAATATGGTCTAGTAAGCTGCTTTTTAACCTGAACCATAAAAGCCTATTTTCCTTTTCTCCAATAGTAATAAATTTACCCTTTTTCTTTATTATACACATTATGTTTTTCCATGCTAACATCAAGAGTGATAATGCGCAACACCATAGGCACCAGTATACATTACCTAGCAATTTCTTTTTCTTTTCTTTTTTTACTCCTTTATGTATTTCAGCTTGCATGTAACTTCAAAATGTCAAAACCCTTTTTAACAGCAGGATAACAGGTAGCAGAGTACAGGACATAGAATAAGACATTTCTCCTCAGGAAATCATATCAATTTCATTGCATGGACCATAGAGGTCAGCTCTGAGGATCAGATTCTTACAATTTTAATACCAGCAATGACATTTCCCTGCACACCAGCTGTTACACCATCTATCCTTCTCTCCCTGTGAGAACAAAAGTTCTAAAGGCTATTTATATACAGGACAAGTTCTGTACGATCCGTCACATTCATCTCTATTTCCCATTCACCACAGGGCATTTGAACCACATCAGAATCTATTACCACCATGCAGATTCAGTCCCCGCTGACAATACAAATCATGATAAGATGGAGCAGTGACTCCATAAACACCCTCACTTATATATCACATCATATGAGCTGGGCTGGAAGGGAGATCCCACTTGATGTTCCTATGTGATCATCTATTTGTATGTACGATAGAGATATCATTACATCTCTGTCTGTCTTTAACCTGCGTCTGATACTACCCCCTCCAAACAATAGATATAAATAGTCCTATTTGTTGTATGTGTATATATGTGTGTGTGTGTGTGTGTGTGTGTGTGTTTGTTTATCTGAGGGAGCATCCATCACTCAGCAGAAGGAGTTCCAACTCAGCTGCTTGTGAGGAGAGATTTATGCTGTAATGCATCAAATCAACAGACCTTTACAGTAAAATATGATTTTATCAATAGGCCTGATCAATAGTGCATGCAAGACGCTGTGTAATTATTACAGAGGTCCGTATCAATAAACCTGTCATGCATGACCTGCCAAAGGCTATGGAGCTGGGAGTCACAGACCACTGAAGAAAGGTGTGTGTCATGTGCGCTGAGATGTTTGATTACCTGTACATAAGGTCATGTCGTTGATGCACTTTAACTTTAATCGGAACACGTTTAGCTGAAAAAAGACTCAGGCAAGAATAGTTTTAACAGCAGAAAGAAAGTACAGCATTGCAACACTGTTAAACCTATACATATATGATGCATTTTACTGACCCATTATTCCTGCCAGGTCTGTTTAAAAATGTTATCAGTGAATCCTGTTTCCTTGCACTTCTGCAGACATTAGAGATTATAAATGATTGAGACACGGATGACTGTCTTTACAGGAGTGAGGATCATTTGTCCCGAAGCAAAGCAATCCAAGAATGGAAGAAAGACTGTCAAAAAGAGCTTTGTATTGCACAGTAGTGGGATCACTCTCCATTAACACATACACACACAGTCACAGACACACACTTACAGTACACCAGAGAGAGCGTGAGGCAAGGACCAATGAGGCAGTTTATATCGGGATTTGGTTTCACAGCCACGGCCTCCTGGGAGAGAGGGGTCTGCCAATAACACTTAAGAGACAGAGCAGGAAAAGTAAGTGCTTTTATTACAGCTCATCACTCATGTAATTTCTGGCAGCATTTGTGATTACAGATCAAGTGATTGACTAACTACACATTCGGCGGCTGAGTTATGAACCGTGTGCCTACCATTCCAGCCCCGGCAGATTCTCCATGTCAGCTGTAACTCATCCTCTCCCAGGGTGCTAAATCAAAGAGCACACTGCAGCCGGAAGAGTTAAATAATAACTTGAGCTTTATTGTAAATCTGTCAGAAATTAAACCTGCACAGGCGTTGTCTTGGCCCTGATGTTGTACTGCATGGGGTGAAGAGGCTGGATGGAGGGGATCAATAGAAGCCCAGATAGAGGTATTGATGGATGACAGGTGAAGTGCGAGTGTATGTGTGCTTGTTTGTGGACTACTGTGTGTATGTGTGTATAAGGGGTGGGATTGAATCACCCAGGGGTTAGGTAGAGAGCACGGCTCAGGGTGTTTAATCGACAGGTCTCACCTTGAATCGATTGGCAGGAGTCTCGCAGGGCACGGACGTGATACACACAACCAACACTTACTCACACACACACACACACACACACACACACACACACACACACACACACACACACACACCAAAACAAACCATAGGGAGTGGAAGAGATGATGGGGTGGGATGAGGCTGGATGTCTCAATGACATCAGTTTGCATTCCTTTATGTGGTTACAGTGCAAGCCAGCAAGGAATGTTATCTACTGGATACTTCACAATAAATTCCTCTGTTACTACATATTAAAAATTCCAGTCTTTCCAGTATCATTTGATTTTTTTTTTATTTAATATTATTTAATACAGTATCTTACAAAGAGAAATGGTGGATTTAATTGATGATTGATGTGTCTAATCTACAAACATGTTACGTAATGCAATGTATTTTTTAAAAAAAGGCCCTTTTTGTTGTAGATAATAAAAAACACATAATGAAATCCTGACAAGAGGACCTACTATGTGGTTGTGGCAAAGAATCAGTTAGAATACAGAACAAGGCTAATGAAGGGCCTCTCTGTGAAATGCAAAAGAGAAAAAAAGAGCAAAGCAGACTCAAAAGAAGCCCTGTTTCCTGTAATGATCCTATTTTACTTTGAGAAACCTCATCATATAGTATTATCTCTGCAACAAATCAATTTTCTCACACTGAAAAGAGCCATAGTAGCATGCATATGTGACTCATACTGCAGAGACGGGCAGCCCTGAAAACACTCCACCGTGAAATGTCTTACAAGAGGCCAAGATCTGAGAGGGCGTTATGTCTTTAATAAACAACATACTGTAAGTATTAAAATGAATGCAGCTCGATATATGCAGGGAGGAGAAAAAAAAAAACCTCCAAAGTTCAACTGAAATGTGGTGATTCAAGCACTCTGCAGCTCCTACACATGGCTTTCACTACAACTTAAAAGTCTAATGCTTTCAAATAAGGTCAGGGTTCATGGATGCTGTTGACTGTGGCGGTTTGTGGGGATAGGTGTAATAGAAATCACAGATTAAAGAAGCAGCTCGAAATATTTCACTTTGTATTACACTGTCTACATCGCAATTTATTTTGTGGACAGAGGATAAAAATGTACATGAGAGTAGGTAAATATTCTAAGTTTAAAATAGTACAAACATCTTGAAATCATCTCTTTGGAACTTGATATTAAAGTTAAATGTCTTTGCTAATTATTCAGGATCAACTCACAGGAAAAAAATGATTTGTTTACACTTACAGATTCTTCTGAAAAGTGGAAGGAGCAGAAGTGACTTTTCTGTGCGAAGGATAATGTTTGAACACAGAAGAGGAAAGAGTCGGAGAAAATGAGGCTTTAACTTGTTCTCCAGGATGATGGAGGGAGGACGTCTGAGTTTGTTGTCCAAGGCTCACAGAAGAAGAAGAAGAAGAAGAAGAAGAAGAAGAAGAAGAAGAAGAAGAAGAAGAAGAAGAAGAAGGGCTGTAAATGCCTGAACGGTGACAGGAGGCCACAGTTTGCACACCAGGACCTGGACATCTCCCAGGAGGTTTGGGTTTGGGTCGTAGCCTGGGACTGCACAATACACTGGTATCATTTCCAGATTTTTGGACCAAATCAGAAAGCTGTGTGAAAGACAGAGAAAAAAGAAGAAATACATGTAACTGCTTTGCAAGAATCTGCCTTCCACTTGTTGGAAAGTCCTGCAACCGGACTTGAACTTTACAAATACTTCAAACTCAGTGGGAAATTTGAACAAACAGACCTCCTTTTCACTATTATTTTGAATTTCAGTCTAATTTTTAAAGAGAATGACTTTTACTACCATTTATCAGTGCTGCAATATTGAAGGTTTTTAATATCCCTCTAAATTAATAACTACCAAACACTCATTGCAACACCTTCCAAAGAGCTAATGTTTATTTCTCTGTCTAAGTCAAAATAATTGAACACTCTACAAATCCAAATCCAATTAGTTTTCTCAGTCTTGCTCCAAATCAGGCATTCACAAAACGCATAATGTACCGTATGAAGTTTTAAGAATCAGCACTCTAAGGTGTAAACTACTTTGTCTTAAAGATTCCTGTAACTCTCTACTATTCAATGTCTAGCAATGTCATAAGAACTGTAAACTGAATTTTTACGAAAACACACATACTCACACACACACACACACACACACACTACCTCCCACCAGG
>JAQQZY010000029.1:24681298-24697964 GCA_030068375.1 Ostorhinchus rueppellii
AAGATGGCCGAAGCTGGCGGACGCGATTGCGCATGCGCGACTCACATCGGGTAGCGACTCACATCGGGTAGTGACAGGGGCGTCATCAGTGGTTGCCTCAAGCTGAAACGTCCAACTGTGGTGGCCATATTAGTACAGGAAGATAAGCCCCGCCCCCTCATGAAAATCTACACATGGCAGTGGTATTTCATGGATAAAGAAAAAAAAAAAAACAGGATTACCCATAGTCTTACAACTGTACGTTTTTATAGAAAAAATAAAATATAGAAACAAGCAGCAAAAAAGAAAAAAAACTTAAGCATAAATATTAATTGACTGAAACATCATAATGTAATCACGCAGGCTTTAAAAAATACAGGCATTCCATGTGCAATATAGACCTAAATGAATAATAATAATAAAAAATTGAGCAATAAGCATTTATATTGTATGTAGATTCTAATATTGTTTTAATAATTACACAATTGCTTAATAACGTAATGATCTAACATTTGGAAAAGGTGAAAACTGTTAATCAAACTGTAATTCATAACGTAATCATACAGGTTTATAAATATGAAAAAAAAAACCAATGGCTTTATTTTTGTAAATACGAAATTATCAGAATATAAAATACTAGTATATACTCTAGCATTTATCCAGCCACTTTCCATAATAGC
The DNA here is from genome assembly GCA_030068375.1 of Ostorhinchus rueppellii. Classification (NCBI taxonomy): domain Eukaryota; kingdom Metazoa; phylum Chordata; class Actinopteri; order Kurtiformes; family Apogonidae; genus Ostorhinchus; species Ostorhinchus rueppellii. The sequence goes on from JAQQZY010000029.1 coordinate 24,681,958, forward strand.
TTATGATAAAATGTTGATGCTCTAGCCTATTGATTTTTTTTTAGCAATGTCCTTAGCAAATTTCTCTTTGTCAGCTTAGTTTCTAGTGACAGTTGTTTCTTTTCTATGTTATGTAGTACTGACAACCTTATCTGGACCAAGATAGTGGCAAGATGCTGCCGCGAAAAATGCCCCCTTGCCCACTCTAGTGTTTATTTATCTCTGTGGATATATATGCTCACCAATGACTCCGCTGTACCACTGGAAGTTCTAGCTCAAAATAAACAAGATGGCGCTGCCCCAGTTAGTACGGAGAATAGGGTGAATATGTGTAAATGGAAGCACAACTCAAACAAGATCAAACAATTGTTCGTCCCTCACCACTGACCATCATTCCTGTTGTTTCCCCTTGAGCACATGGGAGGGGCCGTGTCTTCAGACTGATTTATTCTATACAATAATCACACTAAACACTCACCTGTTGAGCCTCCGCTGATACTCTGCTCTGAGCTTGATGTCCTGTTATTAGTCTGGGCAGTGAGCTCGTACTAGGCCTGCATTGCTCCCATCTGGACTTGGGTAAAAGATGCAGAGTAGTGAAGATGACCTCTGTGTTTTCCCTTCTTTTGCACGGCTCTTTCCTCAGCTCCCGTTGCCCTCGTGTCCTTAAACCCTCAATCTCATCCCGCAGGAGGGTTTTGACTGATGATCGGACATTTTCCGCTTTGTCGTTTGCTGCTGCAAAACTGGCCAGGGCAAATGTTGAGACATTCGATGCCCCGTCTTCTTCATCTTTGTTTGCTCTTTCTTCTTCCTCCCTTCCATCAGTTTTCTTTTCTTTCTTTTTCTCCTGAAAGTGCACTGGTCTCCCATGACCTCCGAGGGACTTGTGTTGAACCTGCCTGTGGTTCTGTCAACAGGAAACACAATATCCTGCACTAGTGTTCCTAATGTAACCACTGTACACACAATGCACAGAGTCTGATAATATTCATTTCTTTTTTTTTTAATTCACTTTTTATTGTTTTTTCTTTCTTTTCACCCATTAAACATTTTCCAGTGATATAAGGTAGAATTATAAAAGAATATGTATCAGAAAAACTATGACCATCAAATATAAAAAGAGAAAAATACCCCCAAAAGCCCCAAAACATACACAAAAAGAGAAATAAAGAAAAAAAGAAGAAGGGGGGATTAATAAATTTAGTAATTCATTTCATTCAATTACAAAACCTGTAAACTTGATTAATTTGTATTAAATCTTAATTTCATACACACCACATACACCATAAGAACCCCATCTGTAAACAGGATTTCTGTCACACCAGATATTATCAAAACTCATTGGCAGTGGGGGTAAAAACAACAACACCCATAACCCCATGCAATTTCACTCTGACATCCACTAACCCTAACCCCCAGCAGCAAACATCACGTCATATACTTAAACTAATTTACCAAAAAATGTGAAGCTTTTACTCATTTAGCTGATGCTCCACTCCATCCAAGGGCATGTAGACATGTTAGCATCCATTTGAATACAGGTAAGAGAGCTGCCCCATGCCTTCATCAGTGCACAGTGTAATTGAAATTGGATTTATTAGGGGCTTAAATTTGATTCAAGCTCTGCCTCTGGCTCTGTGTGCATCCTTGTGCTGTTTGATGTTTACAACTCATCAGATCTCACAGAATGCTTTCTACGTAACAAACCTGAGTAAAGAGAATAACATAGCAGCACTGTCACTGCTACAATATAATCGTATGTTTCTTCCATCAGCCTTCTGCAGTGTGTTACTCCAGCTGAAGAGAGCAGCTTCAGTCGATAGGCAAATACAGCGTTTAGAAGCTCAAGTCCAATAAAGCAGCAGCACAGTAGCACAAGATGTAATGATACTGACTTAAGGCAAAAGAAAAGCTGCATGAAACAGCATGGCATCATTTGACCCCATTTAAAAACTTGATACCAATTAGATGGTTCAGAGGATAAATAATTTAGAGGAGCGCTCTTACTGAACACACACAAATAATTTTACTGTCTCGCGCACATCTGTGCATGAACGTGCATGTGCAGCCCCACTGTCCCACATTAACCTGTGAACATCCACAGTCCATGCACACAACTATGCAAACACGCACACGCACAAACACAGACTTCACCGCACTCTGGAAACAGACTTCTTAATGAAGCCTTCCCCAAGTGAAAGTAGAGCAGAAATACATACTGGCCCATTTCTGCCTTCAGTTCACCCTCCTCTCCTCGCTCTCTCTCCTTCACCTTCTTCTCATCATTTGTTTTATTCATGTTTCGTTGTCTTTCTCTTTTGTCTCAATGAGTTAAATCACAACCCCTAATTTATGGCTACAGGCAAAGACACTTCTACAAACAAACTGGCTGATGAGAGGGGATGACTGAAAACATACGCGCCAAGCGGTGTGTGTAAATCTTAAAATGTCTGTTACTGTCTTTTTATCTGTGGTTATTTACATAAGAAATGACAACGTGTGTAAAAGAATGGCTGTGATGCAAAATGAAAAAGGCTGCGCGCATGAGAAGAGGGGAAGAAGTGGGGGAGAGGGAGCGAGTAAATCCAGTGACACTGAGTGGGGAGCACTCAGGTGTGGTGAGAGGATTATACAAAACCCTGAGTATGAATGACAGTAAACACCTGAATGACAGAGAGACGGGGAGAGGTGAGAGCTTGGGTTTGTGTGTGTGTGGCTCTGGGTGACAGTTTAGTGGTCTTCACATATATCCTGAGAAGTGAATGAATATATTTGCCACTTTGTATTTTCCAGAAGGTGCTGTTTACTCAAGTGCGGCATGTTATTTTGTTTTATTTTCATTACTCATATGTTAAATTGCGGCATGTGCAAAGAAACTGAAACAATGAACGGGAGGAGGATGTGAGAAACAAACAATGCATACATGGGAATAAGGATGTCAATAAGGCATGCAGGGAGCGTGGAAGAGGAAGATATCAATCAGGAGTGATCCACGGCAAGAGTTGTAGAGCTGTTGAGTTAGTGAGTTACAGATTGGGCTGTACTGTATAGAAGTAAGTCAATAACAAGCGCATAGAGACAGAAAGAGGAGTTTGTCTGTTTGTCTTACTTGCACTGTGCTTTCTTTCTCTACGTGTTCCGTCGGTAGGGGATTGCTGACAAGGTGTCTGGAACATGCCTCAGTTTCTGGGTGAGCACATTCTCTGTTCTTCTCTGCGCTCCCTGAAAAAACAAACACAACTCAGTGCCTCTAATCAACACCCGATTGTTCCTTTTTGTTTCTCCTGTAATTTGCACTTTAGCTCACGGCCTTTCATTTCATTACTTTTTAAGCTCAGACGTTGATTGGTTTGTATAACAGTGGTATTAAATACTGAACTATTATCATATGTACCGACTATAAAACCTTGCTTATTCTGTTTAATAAGAACGTTAAGATGGATTAAAAGCTACTTTTTTTGGTAAATCATTAGCAGGAATGCCAAAGACATTCTCCCCCCTCTTGTGGAATGCCCAAATGTGTTTTTAACCTTTGGCTTAAGGTTAAACTTTGAAGACAGCGTTGCATGCCGATTCCTAGATCTGCTCTTAGTGAAATCCCTCACCTCTAGAGCTACTGTATATCACTGTACAGCGCTGACTCTACATGAAGCGTGACCCCGTTTCCCCCTCGGCGACCCCCTCCTTCCCTCCACAGCCTTGGAAGATAGAGGAGCATAGGGGAAAAGCATGCCAAGGCAGTAGACACTTTTAAGCAAAGATTAAAGGTTTTTCTTTTTAATCAGTCATTTGGCAGCGATGTTAGCATTTCACCCTAGTGCGGCTAAGGATCAATTTTTAATGCTGCTGTGCAGAGAGCAGACAGGGTGATTGGCAAGAGAGAAGCTATTTACAAAGGATCTATTTACAAATTTTCCATAGAAATGTGCAGAGGGCACAATTGACATCTCTTACAGAATTTTAATTAGGCGCTCCCGCTGTTTTTTTTCCACACCGTCACAAGGCACGACCTCCGTGAGCCCCAGATGATCACTGCTTTGTGTTTGTACGAGTGCTTGGGTATGTGCACGTTCACATACATGTTCTTCACATGTAAGAATAATAAAAGGGCTCTACCCATCTCCCCTGTGTGACATTTTGTTACATTTCTCCATGTTGTGCTGCCAGGCGCTGGGTAACTAGGTCAATCAACCCTGGTGTAAACGCATCACAAGAATCCACCAAGAACATGCTAATGACAATGAATCTTTGTAAATTTATATCTCTCTATGGCACAATAAAGGTTTATATATAACTCCTTGAGGGATGTCAACAATATATCTTTGAAAGACCTTATTAAGTAGATGGAATATACCTACAATGCTTAGCTTGTAGAGGACCTATATGTCTCCCTTTATTTCAAAAAAATTTTAAAAAGTCACGATATATTAACTAACCAAGTATAACAAAGCTTTTGCTGGTATTTAAGATAAGATAGGTTTTTATTTGTCACACGCACAGTTTACATAGTACAATGCACAATGAAATATATTTTTTGTAGCTGCAGCCTGTAGAAAAACAGAAGTTACATATGCAGCACACAAGGTAAATATACAAATATGAATTATATCTAAAAATCTAAACTTACGATAGTAGGTCTAGTGTATACATACAATGTACAATATTGCAGAGGTGCAAATAAGGTAGAGATAAAACAGGTTAAAATTAGGGTGAAAACTCCTCCTCAGCCTCTCAGTTTTTTCCTCCAGACAGGAGAAACACTGGCCTGATGACAGAAGGGAGACCAGACCGTGTCCAGGGTTACTGGGGTGTTTCCGAATCGTCTTAGCCCTTAACCTGTTACTATTTGTGTAAATGTCTTGCAGGTTGGGTAGGAAGGTTCTGATGGCCCGCTCCATCAATGGGCTACACTTTTAAGGGCTGGGAGGTCCTGCTTGGTGCAGTTTCCGATTCAGGCATTGATGGGATTGGAAGGTAACCACTTCTTTACACTTTTTTTCCCCAAGTAAATTATCCCTGTGTTAAGATTCGATAGGAATATGTTAAGTATTAAATGTGTTAAATCTGTGGGTGTTGAAGGGTGGGCATGTATGAGACAGACAGAGAATATGATCATAAAATAGGACCAATGGCCCTGTAGCTGTGGTCTTGATGCAGGTGATCAATGTCTCAGTAGAAGTGGGTGGTACTTTCACAAATTAAATCAAGTCCATACATGACTTCCTATCAGTGCTCGAAAGTAACTATATTGATATCTCTAACCATTTTCATGTTATAAGCCATCAAAATATGGCCCTTTGTAAGTAAAATCTAAATTTAATATTTCAAAAACTGTTAAAAAAAAATTCTAAAATCTAAATTTCCCAAAACGGTGAACAGACTTATGGCGCTTTTCCACTGCAAACCCTACACCACTCTACTTAGCACGCTTCAGCATGACACGGCTCTACCCACTTGTTGGACCGGCACGGTTGTGTTTCCACTGCCAGGTGTTACTAGTCTGGACTAATTAAAGTGGGTGGAGTTGGCAGGGTCGACACTGCCGTGCCGTCATTTGCAGGCGACTAATAAAGTGCCATGCCGTGGTCACTAAAGTAAACAACAATGATGGAGGCACTGGTTGACATCGAGCCGCTACTGCTGCTGTTTTTTGCGCTGTGGCTTGTTGTCACTGAAAACGCCAAAAGACAGACGGCAGGTCTGTGTCGTGGGTGATTATTTACAATCCCCGAGCTTCATTGCATGTATGACAACATTTAGTCTGACCAATCAGTGGAAAGCACTGTTCACGTCACGTTTTAGTGCCAGCTCAGCACAGCTAGAGCCACCTCTGAAACAGGTACGAAAAATTGTAATGGGTCCCAGGTCCAACCCCCAGTGGAAAAGGAAAAAAATCAGGGTGGAGTCGAACCGTGCCGTGTGGAACCGCTAAGAAAACATGCAGTGGAAAAGGACCATTAGTAGACATTGTCCCATGGAAGCTACATATAAAATTTGAACTGAATCCGACTGGTAGTTTTGAAGAAGAAGGTTGTTCAAATATAGACATTGGTGACCTTGAGTCTGACCCTTCAAGGTCATTGAAGGTCAAAGCTCATGGACCCAAATGAAAGTCCATAGAAGGCTTCTGATCAGTGCTCAATAGTAAGTATATTGATATTTCTAACTATTTGCATCTTATACACCATCAAAATATGGACCCTTATAAGTAAAGGCATATTTTTAATATTTTATTTTTAATATAATATAAAAAAAGTGTCACAAATTTAAAAATTTACATATTTCAAAACTGTGAACGTACTTTGTGGACATTGTCCCAGGAAAGCTACATATGAAATTAGAAATGAATCCGACCAGTAGTTTCATCAGAGAAACTGTTACTCATGAAATTCTTAACGAAGATGATGATGATGAAGAAGATGCTGCTGGACACGGCACTTTCACAATAGCTCATGGCCTTTTGGCCAGTGAGCTAAAAAGAGGGCTCATACAACTGAAGTCTTCAGCCGTACAACAGTTTACGTCCTGACATGACACTGCCGTTCCCTTATCCATGCATCGTCCATCCATGCATCCATCAGACCATGATCCCACCATCCATTCATCCATTATCCAACTGTCCATTCATTCATACAGTCAACCAGGCCTCTTGCCAACGAACCTTCACACAATTGATCCAATGATTGACCTAACACTGGGCGGATCAATATGCTCTTAAATGGCATCATTGTAAACGCTTAGGCACAATGGCCAGGCATTGTCTGTGCAGTTCATTTTCAAGGTAGAAAGGCTGTGCAGGGCTCTAACCTGAGTCAACTCTCTTTTCTCCTCCACTTATATGATCACAGCCAAGAAAAAAAAAAGAGGAGACACTGAAGAGGGTATTGAACAGCAAGCATCCTGTACACATGCAACAAAAGAGGCAGTGGTCCATGTAAAACTACTTGTAATGAACTAGGACTATTACATTCTTTAGATTAAGATGCTGGTGGATAGAGTAGATTCACAGCCAGTCTGCGGTTCCACAGAGGCAACAGATAAGGACCATGTGAGATAATGTAGCTCCACATGAGTGACAAAGAAGATTCCACTTTAGAACCATGTCACAGCAGGTACATATTTCATTTTTTACAATTTCTTTTTAATTTGCAAGAACATTTTAAAAAATAATTTAAATGAGCAAACATTAATATATCATTTAAAGAATATTACAGTGGAAGAACACATTCAGTGTCTACTTATGTTCAGTAAAACACTCCATAGAATATTGTCACTTGGTGTGCATGCAGGAACCTTTTTGGGATGGAGCTGGGGCCAGGGCTTGGCATTAAATGACTGGGACTCTGACAAGTCTAGGAGTTCTGTCACTGTAGTTCACAGGTCTTGTTAGCCAAGGTGTCGGCAGGGGTGGAAATGAATGTGTGTGAGTCTTTCTGTAGGTGTATATATGTGTGTGAGGTGAACATTAGACAGCACTCCTACTTCCACCTCCTCACCTGACACCAGCAATAAAACTAAACAGGCCAAGGTGCTATGCTGTGTGTGGAAGTGTGTGTGTGGATGTGCACACAGAAAAAGGGGCATGTGTGCTGCAGGGTTGTTGCTGCTGTCACCAATTTGCCGGGGCCTCCAGACGGGAGCAAGAGCAAGGTGACGGAGCTGTGGCTTGATAAACACAGAAGCCCTGCTTCGATTTCCTATCCAGTCCACTTTGGAAACACATGGCTCTTCCTGGGTGCTCTGGGCCCAGGGAAGGAGGGGGAAGGGGAAAGGGAGGAGGGGGAAGAAGTGTGCCACAGGAGAGACATAGTGATGGGTGTGCAGTGGGAAAGAATAGCAGTCAGTGATGGAGAGAAGGGGCTGATGGGAAGAAGGTAGATATGGGTGACAGGCCAGGTGAGATTGGATTTGCAGTACCTCTGTCCAAATGACCGAACTTCCAAGATGACAACCAGTGAAAACAATAAGATTAACGTCAAGAAATCCAAAAAATTTGTCATGGACGGAAGGCCCATCTCAAATCAGTGTTACAGTCACAAATACATATAAAAGAGACCTCCCCGATGAACACACCTTTAAAATATTAGTCTGATCCGGATGACAATGGAACACACTGGACTTACTGTGAGAGAACTTTGATGATCAGCAACAAAGATGGAGCCCGATTAATAACTAACAGCTCAAATGTCTGGAAATTCAGGCCCATGAAGTTCAAGATTAATGCCAGTCTGCAGATGAGAGACCTCAAGGACATGGAAGTCTGAATTTATTTTAGATTTTCAGTGAAGAAATGCTTGAAAACCAAGAATTATTAATGAAGTTTGCAACATTTTATTTTTCCACAGCATGTTTCTAAAATATTTTTTCACGTTAAAGTCTGTATTTATCAGAGAATATATTCTGTCCACTGAAGCACTAGAGCCCTTACTTTGAAACAGTTGTATTAAAGCTGCAGGAACTGAAATCAAGAGGAAACATTGAATTAGAAAATACAAACCTTCCTTCTGCAGCTATCTCCTCTGAGTCCAATTTAAATGACTACATGTGGATGTCCATGGAGATGTGAAGCCTATTTTCTAAGCTTAATATTGGAAATAGAGTAGAGCAGTAGAATCACATCTAGGATACATCTGACAGAATCTAATCAGCAACTGGTATCCACAGCTATCAGCCATGTTTTTTTTTTTATCCCCTACCTATCTAAAACTGCCTGTGATTGGATAGTTTTGCTTCATTGGTGCAGATTTATTAGTCACTTACTATTACTTTTAAACATCGTTAATTCTTAAGATAGATGCTGCAAAAACTAAAAGGTTTCATATATTCACTCAGTTAAATGAATGTTAAACTTGATAAAGACTTATATATCTGTTGGTTGGTTACTGTTCTCACATTTTTCTTACTTGCATTTGTGTGCGCGTACACACACACACACATACGCACGCACGCACAAATAAGAACAGTTTTGTGTAGTAGGGGAAAAACGTACAATGCAACAGGTACAGTGCGAGAAATTCAAGTAATTTATTTCTTTTTTTTACTTTACCACTAAACACTATAAAAAGAGGTGAGAACACAGCAGAAACAAACAGCCCCTGAAGTAAAAAACCTCTTACTTCCCTACTCATCCAATCACTCAGTTTCCATTTCTTCTTCTTTTCCCTGTTGCTTGGGAAAAGCTAACTATGCTCTGCTTTCAGCTGACATCAGAAGTTAAACGACCAACTCCTGTTGGAGGAACAGGGGAGTGTCATTTCTGGAGGTGGGGCCCCAAACTCCCCTCTGCCCCCCTGGAGAGTTAAGTAGATCACATTTTAACCCCCCCATCACAAAACCCCACACTACTGCTCCTCTCCTCCATGCCTTAACACCAACATAAGAGGACAAGTGTGGGCTCTAAGCACCAGTGATCAAACAGGAGCGGCTGCTGGGTGTGCTAGGCTCAGGACGGTTGGCCTAATAGGATTGGAAGCCCCCAGGTGAGCCAAAGGACACCTCCAATCAGCATGATTAGCCAAAGGCTAAGGAGCATTTGCAGCTATAGCACTGACTGATGTACAGTACTAAAAGGATCACATGGATGGTGAAGAATATGAGCAAGTCATGGTATGCAATGCCATGGTTGACTGTGTATGTCAAAGATTTGTATGTGATTGATGGAGTTAGAAGTTCCATGCAGTTTTAAGGTGTCAGGATGATCTTAAGATTTTGGCTGAAGCTCTGAAATAATCGTGTCTTCCTGGTTACTTATAAAAGCAGTGTATGTTGCACAAATGTATGCACACAACCTCATGCGAGATTGTCAAGTCTTTCCATCCACATCCGAATATTCACATTCCTTTTATACACACATACACACACATACATACACACACACAAGCTTTTATAAACTCATCACATCCACAAAACAATTACCAGAGACTGAGCTCATCACTGACTAAGCAAAAGTCATCCAGCGTGTAAAACACACAATATAATTAGCACACATCAAGCTGCTGGGTCCTACTGTGCATTAATGATGCTTTCCTCTGAAGTGAATTATGGTTTGATGAGTGAGAAAGTGAGTGAGGAGGGGCTTTGAGGAGGAGCAACACATTTGGATAAGGGGGAAGACTACCCATCAACAGAATGGAAAGGAGAGAGGAGTACAATTCACAACCTGAATATTAGATTCAGTTACTTCAGTGTAATCATATAAGAACACACAGAGGTGGATGATCCTTACTTACCTGTGGTTAGTGCCATTATATGCCAGGTACCGCAGGCCACATCCCACACCTGCAACGTGAGAACAATTCGACAGTGTTTCATGTAACAGGAATTTTTAAAGCACGTACAGTATGTAGGTGATAGACTAATATCTTTTTTTCTTCTCCAAAGCTTTTTTTAATCATAACTGTACAATTGAATGTACACAAAATATAACAACATAGTTATATGCTTCCACTTTAACAGAGTCCAAACCCTGATGCACCTCATAGTCCAACAAAAACATAAACGTACACATCCAAAATGAATACATAAAATAAAAGTAATTTAACAAATATCCTTAGTTACGACGAGAAATTGTTTGTCTCCTACTTTTTAATATATAAGACAGACTGCCACATCACATAGAATTTGGCTGCATTGCCTCTTGTGGTCTATCTTATTTTCTCTAATATCAGATAGTTCATACAGTCTTTAATGCAAAGGTTGAATGTTGGTGGATTTCTGTCTTTCCATTCAAGTAGAATGAGCCAATGAGCTATTAAAGTTGTAAAGGCAATGATGTTCTTAAACTTCTTGTTGAGGTGTGCATTCTGTTGAATCCCTCCAAATATTGCAGCGAGTACACAACATTTTATTGCGGTTTCAAATATGTCTGAAAGATATCGACTAATATCCTGTCCTTAAACTGCATGAGAAATATAACATTATGATGGATAAAATGTAATTCAGTGAGAAAAAGTAATAAAAAAACTACTCTAGATTGTAAATTCACAGGAGGACAGATCCTGCTTGATTTAATGGAGGAGAAAATGGCAGTTTTCTTATGAATCTATGATGGGTTGTAATTTTTGTTTATGCCCATACATGACAAAGACAGTACTAAAGATTCACTTGACTTTAGGAAATGACAATTCTGCAAGAAATGCACAAGTTGACGTCTTTAATGAAATGTTAAACCCCTGATCGGACCCCAATCTGTAATGTTTCCATTAGCTGTGAAGGGTAATACACCTACTGTGACATCATTGATCGGGTTATGGTCAGAAGTGCTAAATGAAATAAAAAGTAGTGCAGAATCAGCTTTAATCTTTATGCTATGCGGAGTGGACTTGCCTTTAAGTATTTATGTATATTGCACTATAACTTAGATACTAAAAAAAGAAAAAAAAAACCTGGGACTTTCATCTTCTTCAGACCCGGGTAGCCTGGAAACCTAAATTGTGCTTGTCTTTTTCAAACACACCTTTCTGCTTGCCAGTGGAAGAGACTGGGGGGTCCAGAGCCTTTTGAGGCCTGGATGATCACTGACCCAAGACACGCAAGGGATTTGACCCCAAAGCAGCAGCTCTCCACCTGCTGAAAATGGGAAAGAAAGGACCCAGTGTTGAGACAGACACTTCAGAAATCTAGTGTCACCTTGGCACATATATTACTTCTCACAACTTTTATCTCTACTATGAAAAGTGATATAAAGTTATATGTCTGGATATTATGTAGGATGCCCTTCACTTGTGTTTCTGCCTCTCTGAAATGTACAAAAACTAGGTTGCGATCCTGGTTTGTGATTCTATTTACATGAGACGCTTAAAACAACAGGCACATTTTGTGGTCATGCTGGAATAACAGAACTAAGTGCCAGAAGTGGTTCTTTTCATTCAGTGGCCCCGGGGTCTGGATGAAACCAGACCCCAGTGTACCTCAGATTAACTTGCTTCTGAACCTTACAACTCTGATTTCCCCCGAATTCAAAAAGAAAAGCCTGACCCCAATTAGAAACAGTTAGAGGGAACTGTGAATTACATCCTGTCAGCGTGGGTTAGTTTAGAACTGCGAGTTGATGTACTGCACTGTATTGAAATTGTAACCCTAACATTCCACATAAACACCCCCCACCCACCCGACATTCTCAGTTAGGACCCACTGTCACACACACACACTTCATGTGCTCTCATACAGCAAAAACTCAAGCATCCACTCACTCATGCTACCTCAGTCTGCGTATTTAAACCTGCCACTAATAAATTTATATTTACTGCCTGCATTGAGGACTTTTAAATTATGGCGTACAATAAACCTGGCACACACATCTCAAAAGCTCTTTCAGGGGATGTTAAAGCAATATAGTAAGCAATTTTCCAAAGTGGATTACAAATTTCACATCCAGGTTTTATTGCACATTACGATAACTTAACCACATCTAAATGTTCTGCATAAATGGGAAATATGTGCTGCTTAATATGCTATTTTTCATTTTTTAAGAAGCGCTTTGCAAACCCTGCCAAGCGAGGGAGCATGCTGGTTTGTGTGGTGGGGGAGTCAATAATCTTTATGAGGTGGATTTTAATTACAAGGAGATAACTGAGTATCCTCCTCACGGCAAGCCTCCATCAATCTCTATTCTGCATCAAGCTGTACATAGCCCTGCCGCGCATACACACACACACACAAACACACACACACAAACACACACAAACACGTAGACACAGATAACCTTTCAGACATGATTGATCAATCAATCAGTAATGTATTATTTTCATCTCAGCGAAGCAAACCTTATAAAAGCATATAAAGCAGGCGTTGCTAGCTGTTGACATCACACACATACATGTTCAGTGTACTACAAACATGCACTTCCCAACACACGGGTGTAAACACCAACACAGACTGACAGACTGAGACACGCACATGCACACTCTTGTACACAGACGCTGGCAGGGTAATCCAGCTAAAAAAGGTTAAGGCTGATGTTTTCCCAAAGAACGACGGTCTGTGAAAGGTCAGATCAATCATGTGCTAAGCATGCCTCGTAAGCAATCCATAAAGAGCTTGTTTTAAATAATAACATTTTATAGATCACCTAAAGACATAACTGTACCTCTGGCAGGTGAGGCTCCATTTTCCAAACAGTCTTCAATGTGCTATGAATTCAAATGGGACCAAACTTAATATGTTGACTGGAGTTCATTTAATGAAGCGGTGGCATTTCCAGCAAAACCCCACACCACGCCAGCAGACGTCTCTATTCAACAATAGGCAATTCTTTTAACAGATTATTGCACTACAACAGTAGCCTATAAATGTGCCCTAGTCCTGAAACAAGCACAATGACTTTTCTCTTTAAGTAGCTGATGTTACATTTGTAGTTTTACCACTTTAATTCCATCTGTCTGGCAGAGGGCAGGCAGCAATTGAGGGAGAAGTAGCTGTCTGACACTTTGTAATGGTGAAAATATATTGGGGGTAGCGTTGTGAGCAAAAGGGAGATGAATCAGGTTGCTGAAAATCATACAAGTTATAAGAATAAAGAGAGGGCAGAGTGAAAAGCGACTACCTGAGACTATCTGTTTGTAAAATCTAATCAAAAGAAGCAAAGAGGCGTTTCACAGTGCAGGAAAGACAGCCCAACTAACAGAATAACCGACATAAAAGATACTGCGACTTCTTATCTTTTAGCCCTAATAATATCAAAGTAGCTAGAGGGATAGTTTTAGCAGGGTAGTTTAGGGGATAGCTGGTTGAACAACAAATCAATTCATTATGGGCATAATCTCAAACTTTACACTAAATCTGTGTGTAGTATTGCACAGTTTAGTTTGGGTTAAGAGATACGGAGATATAATGAGGTTGAATTTGTGCTCCAAGTGATGTCATTTGAGGACACTGAATCCTTGTTGTGTTAATTAAAACTCAATGAAATGATGTAGATGAAAAATTAGCATGGCTCAAAGCCACAGTGAGGGATACTGCTGGGAAAATGAGGTTTTTAAGTTGGTTAGTTGTTTTATACTGTGTGTTGTGTTGAGTGAATACAGCTTAGGAATATTCTCATTTTAATATCACAACGTCAGCTGTCTGTAGTGACAACAAGCTGTTTGAAGGTTCGAGTTAAACTGTGTTATTTTTCTGTACCATAGCAGGTTGGCTCACCTGTCACAGCTGCACTGTAGCTGTCTCCTGCTTGTAGATGTGTGACCTCGACGAGTTGAGAATAACTAAGGAGACATGGAGTAGAGACATGAACGGTTTTCTCTCCAAGTCCAAGCTGTCCCTGTGGGTAAAATCACATGAAAATTAAATTACCATTGATACGAATGGATTTATTGTTTGCAGACAGAATAATTAAAAAGAGATAGTGATTCAAAGCATAGCGACTGTTCATCTGCCAGTCATGCTCCTCTAAATGGCTGCTTATTTTGTAAAACACGACTTGTGGATAACCTCTAGAGTGTCATAATGTAAGTGCATGTTTGGGAAGTCTTGTATGATCATGTATAAGACAGGAGTTTGTTTCTGGTTGAAGTGATTGTCACAGCTAGAAATACATTTGCCATCGAGTACAACTGCCTGGCAATGTAATCCTCTATTAGTGTAAAGTCTATTCAAACACAAAAGCTTAGCGACAATAGCATCTAATGTACTGCAATACAATGCATTGTTCGCAATTTCTTTGTGCTCCAAGTAGTAAGGGAGTTCAATTTGACTTCTCTAAGGTGTCCTGGTCTTTGCTACACGACTGCAGAGATAAAGGGTTTTCTGCACTGTGCTCATGTGCACATCAGCATGCCCTGGCATATGTTTAAAAGTGAGCACAATATGCGTTGGTTTAGACTGGAGTGTGTGTGAATGCAATGCACTAATCTGGGTCTTTAATTGCTTATTCATATGAGTGCTACTGTGAGGATTTGTAGATGTGTGGCAACATATGTTCCTGCTGTGAGTGTGTGTGTCTGTGTGTTTATAGGTGTGAGTGTATGCGCTCCCTTCTCTGTGTGTCTAAGTTTAAGAGCATTTATGTACAGTAGGTGAACAGATGTGTCCATACCTGAGCTTGTGGATGTGCTTGTGTATTTGGACGTGTTTGTACTTGTATATGTGTATTTTTGTGTGTCTGAGTGAATGAGCGCTGTCAGGTGCTGCTCCATGCTGTGCCAGCTGCATCTGGAGCCATCTGTGTTGGGGCTCAGTGGGAGGGAAGCGGATGACTTTAATGTACTTGAACTCCAGACAGACCTTTACCAGACAGTCGTCAGTATGAAACCAAGACAACTGGGCCCAGCCAAGCTGAACCGGCTGATCAGGATGGTGAGCAGGAGACAGACGCTTTGGTTACACTGTAACCCCCGGTCAGACTCACTAGGGAACCTCTGACAGTCAATTACAAACACATGAATCTTTGTTTCTATGATAAAATGATTTTATATGTTTTCTCCAAACTGCATGTATGTTTATGCACAACCTAACAGACTATACAAATGCCAAAGCCACAGTAGTTGAACACCAGACTTAACTTTAACAATTTCCAGATGTACTGCGATCAGATAAATTACAATTTGATTTTTGACCCTTGATTACAAATGATCTTTGTTGTAACCAAGATATAGTTCATAATTTGCCTACAAATCCAATGTAATAATTAATATTAATCTAATCTAATTTGCTACTCTGGTAAATAAAAAAAAAGCAATATAATTAAATCTGATGAAAAACCCCCAACTTAAATTAAACTTAAATTAGAAAAAAAACTAAACTAGGCTGTACTTGAATCTCTTCTTATTGACATGGACTGTCATAAAATGACCCTCTTGCCTTCATTGAACTATGTTGAACATTCATTCATTCATTTTCTATACCCGCTTTATCCTCACTAGGGTCACGAGGGTCGCATGGAGCCTAACCCAGATACTTAGGGCGAAGGCGGGGTACACCCTGGACAAGTCGCCAGTTCATCACAGGGCCGACATACAGAGACAAACAATCACTCTCACATTCACACCTATGGGCAATTTAGATTAGCCCATTAACCTATCAGTGCA
>JAQQZY010000029.1:24713525-24723859 GCA_030068375.1 Ostorhinchus rueppellii
TTGTGGGAGGAAACCGGAGTACCCGGAGTAAACCCACGCAGACACGGGGAGAACATGCAAACTCCACACAGAAAGGTGCCAAGGTCCCGCCCGGGAATCGAACCCAGGACCTTCTTGCTGTGAGGCACGAGTGCTAACCACTGCACCACCGCGTTGCCCATTATATATACTTTTTATATTTAGAAAATTATTCTCACATCAACAAGTAACCTGGAGATTTCATGCATACTTAGTTTTAACAGGATTTAATCATTGCCTCCAGTATATGATGTGATATTTAAGTATTTAAAATATTGTTTATGAGGATCAATAAATTAGTTATTAAATATTTTAGATTAGTAGAAGGCTGGTGACTGCTGAGGTCTCTGGGGGTAATAAATGACAGGTCATCCTCTTCCAAGTGTAACATAATATAATGCCTAATAGTATGCGTCTTAAACATAAAACCAACTAATATGAAATATCCCCTCATTAAGTTTCACATTCAAGGATAAAATGCGCACTAATACTAACTAACTTGAAAAGATGCACATTAATATATAGTAATTCAATTATGAAAAATTCTTGCAGCAAACAACAAACTGATTCAATACAGTTGACATTCTTTGCTTTTTATAGCAGAACTATTTAATGAATCTTGAGGAAGTCCTCTGAGATCGCAAAAATGCACTACTTTTGACGCCAAGAAAAAGAAAAAAGTATAAAAAACAAACTGGGTAAAAAAAAGAGAGAAAACTGAGATGAGCGAAGATGACAGTAGCGAAGGGAATAAGAGATGTGAGTTAATGACCTTGATAAGACCAGGGACACGGAGAGCCCGAGGAGAAGACGTGGTCCGTTGCCTTGACAGCGACGTAACAGTGCTGAAGACAAGAGAAGCGAGGAGCTTGCAGTTCTTGGCTGGTGTTACACATTAGTATTGCTGTTAGCCAGGGGGATCAAGGGTGATTGTGTGTGCATGTGTGTGCGCGTGGTTGTGTGTGTGCTTAAAAAGTGAGGTACGAAGACATCCTGGTCGAGGCCTTGCATGGTGACAGAGGCTGATATAAATCTAATGAGATAAGAAACGTATGCAAATGAACCTGGCCACAGTTCACACTAATCAGCTTAACGCCCCGATAGATATCAGCTATCTGTCGCATCGCACGCACACACACACACACACACTTGTAGACACACAGATGTAATGCACACGATCCCAGAACTTAAAACAATCAGTGAAAGGATTTGCTATGCTATATAAAAATACACATATGCACAGAGATAGGCCCACTTTCACATAGAACGACTATGCATCAGACTGTTCACACCTGTAAGAGTGTAACGGTAAGTACATACACTAGCACCGGCTTACACCATCACTGTGAATTTACACAACATACACATAATGCATAAGTGTAGAAGAACAGCTGTGGAGAAGCCGCTGTGGTTCTTTGGGGTCATGTCTTTGACAAGCGATGTACACTCGCTAAGGACCGGGGGGGCCCAACAAAGGAATGCAAGAATCCAAAGTAACAGAAAGTAATAGGACAATGTCTGACAAGAACCCAACAGGCAGTCTGAAGTGACCTGTAAGTGACACTTTATTTTATTACTCTTTCAGCGCTGTCAGTCAACCCAGCCAGTAAATAACATGATATATCTTGTGGAATTTTCATCTGTCCTACACAATGATTGTACTTTTTTTAATCTGATTTCACCTCGACACACAGGTACTAATAGCCAACAGAGCATCTATATCATAATCTATATCATAATACTGGATGGTCTCAGAGCGTCTGTGTGTGTATCTGCACAGTGCTGAGAAATTGAGACTTTGTAAACTGGCCAACTTGGTACCTACAATTATTAGGAATAGTTCCATCTCAGTAAATATTAGTAATTTTGGAATACAATAGCCTTATAATCAGGTTGGCACTTTTTTTTTTTTTTTTTTTTATAAATGCACCTTATACAATATATAATAATTATTGTGGATCTACAATAACTATAAGTGGAAGACAGTATGAAACTATACCAGACGAAGAAGTTAGTATATAACAATGTTCCTCCTGCTTACTTGATTTATTTATGTATATATATTTCTGAACTTTATTTTTCTATTGAACCTTAATTTTTTTAATTGACCCTTTATTTTTAATTTTTTAGTCAAACTGGATGCAGGTACAAAACACATTTCACTACGCACTGTACTGTGTATAATTGTGTATGTGGCAAATAAAGCTTATCTTATCTTAGGTTACTATGCCCATGATGGTTGACCAAGCGCATTACCACGGGAGAAGTTAAAAACAGGAACAGCACATTTACTAACTTCAGTCCCTAGATATATCTGTATTAACAACGTGCTAGTTTCATCTATTAGCGTTCGAATCTGATCTCAGAGAAATGAGGTGTGAAGAACGAGCCTTGTGCAAACGGTCAGCGTGCTGCCTCAAATGGCGTGTGGTCACTAGGCAGAGGGAAGGAGTTGAGCCCCATCTGTACACTTCAGCACATCTCTTTTCGGCTATTATTATCTGTGGGAATCCAGAGCATCCTACATGGTCTGGGGGCAAAACAGTGACCACCAGTTTAAGACTAGCCTTGGAATAACACAGCTGCCCTTCACCCAGTCATGCCTGTTGACCTTCAGTGATCTCAAAGCACACACTTCAGACATTCTTGGAGTTCTTCTTGTGTTTACACTGTTATTTTTAATTTGTCGTTTCACCAGCCTCACATATGTTTTAATCTGCATCTTGTGGTCTTGATAAGGATCAGATAGTGACACTCGGAGTCCTGCACGGTTCTGATTTTTAACAAACCGCAACCGCCCGTACCCATTGTATTTAAACCCGCAGCCGACTTGTTTTCCCGACAGAATTAAAATAAAATTCTGCACCTGAACCGACCCGCTATAAATAAACCAGATATCCGAACTGAACCAGAATGACAATCAGTCAGATAGCCAAAATTAAATAAAAAACGTTTATTGCCACGACAATCGAGCAGTGACCTGTGCGACTTCAGTTGAAAGCAGAGCCAAATGAAAACATTACTTAACGCACAGTTTGTTGGCACATGATGTTTTGTAGCCTAATGTAAAGCACAAATTAGACCCCCGCTCTCTTGCGTCCAAGCCGACCTGAACCTGTATCTGACAGCACAAAATGTTTCACCTGTTTCATTAAAATTATCAGTTCACCCGCCGGTACCCGAACCCATGTAGGGCTCCGGTGACACTTACAAAAGCTGTTATTTCATGCTGGTTAGTAAGAAGCAATCATTCAGCCAAATCTGTTCAAGCTTCTGACTGTATGTGTACATGACATTGACAGGTCAACAGCAGCAATTTAGTGATTAACCAATGAAATGTTCTACATCCTGCTTCTTCACACCTTTCTCCTCTCTCTCATTTTGTTTCACTCCATGTTTCTCTGCCTCTCTTTGGCATTTACTGCTGAGCTACCCATTTCATTCGACCTATTCTTAAGCAAAGCTGGGCCAAGACATCTTTATGGAAATCGCCGTTCTGGGTGTGTTGATTTGCAAAGGGCATGGAAGCTGCTCAGGCTAGCCTTACCCCCCTCTCAGGTTATAAAGAGAGAGATGGAGATAGAGAGACGGACACAGAGTTCGACAAAGACAGTCAGTGACGTAGAGGAAGTGAAATAGAGAGCACCTTGCTATAACTATATTGGTTGGCTCCAGTATGTTGGCGCCCATCTTATCTGGCTCGAGTCCCACACAGCATTCATCTAATGAAAACCTGGCTGGCTGGCCGGCTGGCTGTCTCATCAAGGCCCATTGCCAAAGGTTCCTCTCCCCTGCATCAAAGTCACTCTGCTTTAATGTAGCTTTTATCAATAGCCAAGTAAAAGCAAATAACTTCAGTGAATATCTGAAAGTAACCATAAAAAGAAATCTAAAGCAGAGATGAAGGGAGAGGACTAGTAATTCTTTTGGGGCACTTAGGTGGACTTATTGTGGTCCCAATGAAATCAAGAAAAAGATGTTTATTATTTGTGTACACACAGGCAGACACACATCCAGAGAGACACATATAATTACACTCACACACACATATAGAGGCATTAACCGTTGTATATAGTACACATTGAACAAGTATGCAACATAACCGTCACGCTTTGAAAAATCCCCAAGTGTCGCATTACAGTAGACTGCTAAAACTGTGTTGGCTCATGATAGCTTGGAGACCACAGCCAGACTACAGTAGCAGCCAGTCCCCCAGTGGATGACTGGGCTCTGAATATGAGCTCAGTCACTGTAACAAGCCCCACTTAGTCACTGGCTCTATCATGAGCTCTCTCTCCATAGACCCTCTATGCAAACAGGCCACTTAAAAACACCATTACTGCGAGATTGCTCAAGCCTTAGTAAGCAGTTCTGAAGTGGTATGTGTGAGAGGATGAGAGGACAAACTGGTTGGATGAAATGAGAGAGGGGTGAAAAAATAGAGTAAGGGGGCTACAAAAGGAGAGGTTGTCTGAAGAAGGTACTGATAACCCCAAAGAGTGCTATAAATAACACTAATTACACACAGATGTACTGAATTGTGTAATAATAACTCAAAATGTACTAGGGCCGCACTATTATTGTGGACAATATTGCACTTTGGCTCTGTTTGACTGGTTATCACAATAAAAGCACATTTTAATTTGAAATGTTCATTTTTAAGGCAATGTTAATGCAGGCGGTGTTACACAGTTCACCATTCTGCTGTGTCATTAAATCTAAAATACACCAAAGCATACACACAATACATCTTTAAAATGTGAGTATGTGATTACACACATTCCATCTGCAGTGTGATTTAATAATTTTACAGCTCTTAAATAATCAAATATGCCATTATAGTTAGTAAAAATCTCAAGCAAATTACACTGAAATGATTTGATAGCTACTGGAACACACACACATACTTTTTCAAAAATTTTTAAGTCATGTTTTTTTAGTGTTGAACAAATCTCTTCAGTCCAAATCTCCGATGAGACCATGGTATTACAGAGCTGAAGACAGAAAATCCAAATGTGTGTTTAACTGACCACATGAGTCACGCCCTGACCCATGATGTCCTATCTTCACCTCTTAATGACCTTCTTTCCACTGTACCCCCCCCCCCCCCCCATGTATCTCTCATCCTTCTCTCAGCCACTTTCTATCTTTCGTCCATCTCTCCTTCTTCTCCAGCCTCTCATCACTTGTTCATATGTTCTCATGAGTCATCAGGCAGAGTCACAGTTTCCATCAAAGAGACCAATAATGGGTATTTTTAGGCAGGGGCTTGCCTTGAGCTTTCCACTGAGAATAGCCCGTGTCCAAACATTAATGCCATCGTACACAGAACAGGACATGAGGTAAGTCTGTCTCTGCCTCCTACCTCCTCTGTCTCTTCTGTCATATTTTTCCTCCTTTCTCCGGGGGTAGGTGAACCATGACTGCACAGTAATGTAACTGCATGGGTGTACCCCCTGCCACCTTCACTGCCCCCTTGCTGTCCTCTGGATCTGTGTCAAGTGAGAGAGCAGATTGGGAGTGGGCATGGGTGCGTGCCAAAGTATTCTGGGAAGGGCTCCAAAGAACATATTTGTTGAGTGGGGAAGAGAGCGGAAATGGCCCGGTGTTTGAAGGGAGGCACAGCATAGAAAGTTGGGTGAAGCAACGGTGAACGACACAGAGGTGGGAAGTTGAGTCACCAAGAGAAGCTAATAGATGATAGCAGAATGAAAGGGTCGTTCTTATGTGAGGACTGACTCATCACTTTGAGAATGTAGATTTTCAATGCATCTGTAAAAAAAAAAAAAATGCAGCAATAAGTTCAGGTCCCCATGTTGGATGACACTATTCGATGTGAATATGTAGTTAAGAAAATCTTTTGTGCTATAATAATACTACTAATAAATATCTAATTAAAAATCTGATGAATGGGTATTCTTAACATTAATTATGCTAACATCACCTGTAAGCACACTCTGAAAGTGTATGGCTCTGTCAAGGTCTGCAATTCATTCCATTTTCCTGTCTCCTAATCACAATACAAAAAAGAAACATCCTGAATGTCTCATAAAAAATGCAAGAGCTTCATAAGGCACTTACATTCAAATGTTGTGTATTTAAATGTATTTACAACCATTTCTGCAGGTATATGTCAACACTTCATATATTTGTGGGAATGTTTAATGTTTAAGGCTTCTGAAAATAGTAAAACTGTGTCTGTGACTAATTTACACGGCATGCGTACCATCCACGGTAGCCACCTGTTGATATGCCGTTTGTGCATCTGCGTGTGCATGTGTATGTGTGTGTGTGTGTATGCATGTGTGTTTTCTATGTTATAAGGCTGACCTGTGACATGCCATACTCCAGTGTCAGGGGTTTTGTAGGGTCAGTGCTATTTCACAGCTCCTGGAAAATGAATGACCCTGGAACAAAACATACTGCCTATGACAGTGTGGCCTAAGGCATATTCTGTGTGTCTAAGGACCAGGATTTAAAAAACCAAATTCTGCAGAGTGGCTTTTTATGCAGCTGGTTTGCAAACTAATTTTCCAAGTAATGTGGCAGTTACTGACTCTTTGAACCAGTTGAATAAGGTGCAAGCGTTGATGGATCAAGGAATGCAGTGAATTTAGTAAATGATAAAAGCAAAAAAATGTCACTTTTTCTTTTAGCCCTTTCTCTGATGTTATCATTTTAAAAGGCTCTAGTGACATCCCTGATGACACACTGCAGCCAGTGTGCTACAAAAGAGAAGAAAGGCAGAGGTGGTGGAGGTGTCTCCCACAGCCCACACAGTGACCTCTAAAGATGACAGTGAAATTGCTAACCTACTCGACAAATGCCATCATGTGAAAAGTATGTTTCAGCTCCATATTTCCGCATGCGGCTGGAGCTTGTCTATGAGCAGGATGTGTGTTCACACACCTCGCAAGGTCAGAGAAGCAACATCAAACAGATTGTTGAGTCCTTCTGGGATCAGGCTTTCTTAGGATGTCTTTTGTCTTCACATGAAAAGCCACAATGAAAGTCCTCAGATATGCAACAGATGCACAAATATAACACAAAGACAAATACACAAAAACAGACAGAAACAGAACTCATAAACACCCTTGTACACAACTGAATGTTAAAAAGTGACACATGTACACATATTGCCCCTTCAACACACGTACACACATACACACACATGCACACACACATAACCCAGCATCACACACATGCTCATACCATGTGCACTAGCTGGCATGTGAGGGTCATGCATAGCACATAAACTGGAAGCGGCACCTTCATGTAAATTCTTTTCTCTTGACAACTGAGCATTCTCATAAGCTCCAGTAGTCAGCTGTCTACTGCATTCTCCAAGGGGCAGGCATAACATTATGTTAATTTAGGGGGCCTCCTAGGTGTGTGTGTGTGAGTGACTTTGTGACATTGTGCAAGTGTGTGTTCGTCCCAAGATTCAAGTGTGTTTTAAAGGTAATGAAGTATGCTGCTGAATGTTAAAAGAAAAGCTTGGGAAATATGAAATAAAATCCATAGTACTTTTATGAATTATGTTGGAAAAACTAAAGCATCTCATAATTTAATACCCATTCCATTTCATTTTTTCTTCTGACATCTGTATTAACCTGCTCACTGAGTGACCACAAATAGATGTGCAAAGTGGCTCAATCCCTGTTGAATGTTTATCCAGGGAGGTGGATTAAAGCAAAACTGACATCTCCTGGACCACAGAGCTGGGCCTGATACCCCCATAAGCCTGGCATTTCCTGCCTTATGAGGGACATAATTAAGAGGGTGCTGTGCAGCCTCAAAGCTTGAATCCCCTAGACCTTTATATGTGGCTTTTGTTCAGCCTAGAGACAAGAGGCTATACGAAGAGATAATAGTAACAACTCCCTGACAAATAGAAAAGCTAACAGAGAAGTGCACGTAGCTCATAAATTATAGAGGTTTTTCAAATAAGAGGCCATTCTAGCACGCAACAAGCTCTGGGAGAATGTGGCAGGACATGGCTTAGAGCACACACCTGCCAGTACAAATCCACACACACACACATCAATGCTGAGAGCATGGGCTTACTGACACGCCTCTGACCCTCTCATACCCTGGGTCTCCACTCTTTACCCTTTACATTGAACACAATGATTCATACGGGGAGCCATGCAGTGGCTTACAAGGGGCAGTACACGGGGAGGGCAACAATTAGTCTGTTAGTAAACAAGTCCGTCAGTTACGACCCCGAGTCCCTGCCACGGTGCTTAGAATGCCCCGCCTTTCCCAGGAGGGGGTATTTGTGAGGGAAGGTGGAGATTGTCAGACCACTTGAGTTCCACTTCAGAGTGCATGGAGAGGGGGACAGGGAAAGATTAGTGAGACACATACTGAATTATGAGTTACGTGATCATGAGTGGGGGGGGTTACTGCAAGACAAAAGAAATGTGAGAAAATACACTCATAATAAAATCACTTATAAAGGATATGTAAAACATCTATACTGATAAAAGAAGAGGGAGTTAATGTAAAGTGGCATTCCTACAAGAGTCAGACGGGGGGAAAAAAAATCAGCTACTTGGTTAAATAATTGAGGAAATGAGCAAAATGTCATATGATTTCTGACGGCTCTTTATTGGCTTGGTGAAAAGTCTGTGGCAGGTAGAACAAGTGATTAGAATAGTTTGGACAAAGGCTACCGCCATCATTAGACTCCTGTGTTTTTCATCCTTGTCTTGTGTGGTTGTCAGCTCTGCATTGGACCTGTGTGCATGAGTGTGTTCATTCATGTGTAGATGTACCAGTGTGTGTGTCTTGCATATATGTGCCGGACTGACAGCATCCATGTGTAAAAGTCTGTGTGTATGTAGTGCTAGAGTAAGAGCGCAGGGCAGGGAGGGCAGGGGGTTCAGGGAAGCGTAAGGTAATCCTTTAAGTGGGAGACTTTAACTCTTTCAGAAAGTAAACAGCCAAGCAGTTGAGGGAGTATTGTCATAGGGTAGTGTTACAGAACTGCAAGAGTGCCTCGGGGCATTGTGTGAGTGACTTAGCAAAGCTATGTGTACGTTTGCAGCAGAGAGGGGAGTATATGTGCATATGTGTGTGTGTGTGTGTGAACCTCTAAAGCCATGTCTCACGCAGGCTGCAGAACAGCGTGGCAGGGAAAAAGAGAGCAGATGCCTCTTCACTGGGGTGCATCGGGCCACCAAATCGGAAATATCACTGATCATGTCCCAATTCAATTACAGCCCACCAACTGATGCATAACAGAATCTGTTTGTATGCGCGTGATTGGGTGTGTCTTTGAGTCTGTATGTGCGTGTTTCTAAGCGTGTGTGTTATGTGTGTGCGGGCATGCGTAGCTGCCGTGTGAGTGTTTCGGGGTTAAGGGGGAAGGAGGATGACCCCGCACAGCTGACGGTCAGTCATGCAGGACAGAACAACACAATAACACTCTTGTTAACCAGGACATGGCATACCTCCCACCTGTTACCCCCCTGAACCACACACAGACAGACACATGCTTGCACATGAACAGGAATACTATAAAAAAACACTTGCTCATACCCTTTTTTTGTACAAACACCTTGGGAAAGTGTTTCAAACCCCATATTAGGTGCTTCCTTGCGATGGCTCATTTGTGGCCTCCTTCCTTCATTTAGCAGCACATCCATTTATCTCTGGTGCTGTCAGGGAGGTTCTCATCACTTAGGCCACTTCCTGTCTGTCTGTCTGCCCAAACACTGTAAACGGGTTTCGCCAGTGAAAATGTTTAGTCTGGACCTGCTCTAGCTGCAGACGAGAGGACAGTGCACACAGAAACACAAACACAGCAGACACGTCACTGCTCTGTCAGAATAGCATTAGACACTTGTTGAAACTATTGATAATATTCATCATGAATTCAACTTTTGATTGTTTGCCGATGAATTATTTTGTCCTTCAATGTATAGGAAATGTTAGCTTTTCTCTTGACTTGTGAGTTTGATATGTATTATTTCTCTTCTGTTTTATATTGAACTCTATATATTCATAGTTTTAAACCTTATTATAATCGATCATTCATTTATCAGACAGGGGTAGTTGTTTGTTTACCTGCTTGACGAGTTTCAGCTACTTCTGTCTGATAAATGAATGATCAATTATAATTGTAAGTGGAAGACAGTATGAAACTATACCAAAGTTTTAAACCTTGCATGCCTCTTTACCGCACTTTTAGCTTCCCTTGTCAGGCTGCTGTAAATGCAAATTTCTCCAGGAGATCAATTATCTATCTATCTATCTATCTATCTATCTATCTATCTATCTATCTATCTATCTATCTATCTATCTATCTA
>JAQQZY010000029.1:24741640-24812436 GCA_030068375.1 Ostorhinchus rueppellii
CACACACACACACACACACACACACACACACACACACACACACACACACACACACACACACACACACACACCATGGGTTTCACCACTAAAGCACCTGCTTCTCCATGGATGGGCTTGATTGCACAGCCCTGACTCATCCTTGGCTACATGTCGAACCCCGGGGAGTCTCCGATTGGCATGGAGATACTAATGGAGTGGAGCAGGAGAGCTGCTGGGAATGGCAAATCTCCGGCTGTGGGGATGCAGCGGAAGTCTATGTGGGATCAGGCTCTCGCCCGTCAGCCCTGAGTTTTGATCTACAGTGAGGCACAGCTTTTGATGTCTTAATCATCTCCCTCAATCGAGCTAAGGGATGTTGGGGAATGGAGAGCACATGGGAGGGGAGAGGAGAGCATCAGGGCAAGCCCAAGGATGCAAGCCCTGTGTGGGTCGAAGATCCAAAAGAAACCTAAGCGTCTCTGGATGAGTGGGTCTCAGCTGGTTCTGGAGTCTGAAAGTGAGGTAAAGTCTGGTCGTGCTGCAAAAACATTTACCATATACCAGCTTCTCTGATTTTCTTTAACTGAGCACCTACTACATGCTGCAAACTTCTGATTTGTTTAACTGTAAACTTTATAGATATTTGATAATACGATCTATAGAGTATACCTGGGAAAACCTGGAATGGAGAAGCTGCTCTGACAGATAGAAAGTTCACACAATGATACAAAGTCAAACTTCACAGGAAGTCTGAGTCAAAGAGTCTCTGAGATGATCATAAGAGATGCAACTGAGAGCCAGAGTTCACCACAATCCAATTAAATCAGCAACTGCTGTCTTGAGCGAAGAGCAGAGGCCAGAAAGGGGGAGAGAAAGGTTCAGAGAAGGAGCAAACGAGAGAAGGAGAGGGAAACAGAAAGAGAGAGTTGAGATTAAACAGGCAGATAAAAGAGGAGTGAGTCAGAGATGTATTCATTCATCAAAAGTTACAGACCCCCACCCACAGCTTCTCCTCAGGGCTAAGTGTTCCACGGAGAAGTCTGATGAACTGATGAGTTGAGGGAGGAGTGTGAAGAGAAAGAGAGTGAGAGAGAGAGGGAGAGAGAGGCACTGAGAACCGATCCTCTATCCCCTACTGCAACCACAATCACCAGCTAAAGAGAATATCCCAGCATGTCATGTCATCTCCACACTACTCAGTTAGAAAGATGCAAGCAATTAATAAGTCAACAAAAGCATGGCATTTCAAATATCATGTGCCAAACACAATGAGAAAGCAAAAACTCGCATATGCCGTCAGAGGAAAAAGGAGTATAGGCTTCACCGTTCATGGATGGATGCTCTAATAAGACGTGGAGTTTAAACAGAGGTTCCTAATACAGCAAAACTGTCCTTAATTAAAATGTAACGTCTGAGGTAGAGATGGCATCCAGCAGAGGGTAATAAGCACCAGCAGGTTAAATGCAACAAGTGTAGAATTATATGACAAACTGGAAAAGTATGAACTGTGCTGTGAAAGTAACAGGTTATCGTAAAGAGCTACAGTTACTGATTTATATTATTGTTTCTCTCTTTGAAAGTTACAGAGTGGTTTTAAAGTTTCCTAAAGTCTGCTTGATTTAATTTATTAAGGCCTTACAGTAAGTGAGTACACAGCTAATGATGCTATAAAAAAAAATGAACACATTTTAGATGGAGGAGGGATGCAAAAATGTGATTATAAATGTCTGACTCATTTGATTTCTTGCTGTGAAACTTGAGTCTTTGTGACATGTAAGGAATATCTACAATCAGAGATAACATTCACCTTGCATCTGTTTTATTAGCTACTTAAACAACTTGAAATAATTCAGTCAAAAATCAACTACATTTCTTTGTAATGCAACTGATGTGACTAAAAATGCAACATGTGACGAGGAGAACTACCTGCTTCTTTTTAGCTAGAATGCAGTGAGTGAATTGGAGAAACAACTTTTCAGCTTAGGAGCTATTAGAGCTCAATGAAACAGGTAGAAAGAATGTATCTGGCTGGGGCTCAGTAAAATAATATTACACTTATACCTGTGACTTTAAATGGACCATACGCACAAAAAAATCTTATCCAACACCAGAGCCACAGCTCAATCCTGCCTAGCTTACCCCCCCTCCTCATTTAGACCTCAAGTAATTCTGCAGTCAATAAACAGATAGATAAACACCAGTGACACAGACCTCAACTGCCACCCTCGAGACACCTAATACAGCCCCTGAAATGAGGTGTTCAAACATGACAGGGAAACACATTTCTTTAAATATGGACCAAAACATTTTATTGAGCTTTCTTTTTTCCTAAATGATGGCACACATTAACTCCAACCCCTTAGCCACTGAATTTAATCCATCAATTACCCAGAGAGCTGTTGCGAATTCTTCTCATCGCCTGCAAATTGTGGCTTCTCTCTCATACATACACACACACAGTCTCACGGCAGATTTGCCGCTTGCTATATTTATCTGGTACCGATGCATATTTATTTCTAATTCTTACATGGCTGCAGGCAGTGCCGTGATTCGCCATCCTCAACCGGCATTAGTGGCCCTATAATAGGGCTTAGAATTACATGTGGAACCCTGTTGGAGTCTCATGGCTGGATTTAAGGTAGGATTTATCATGTTCAGAATTATTCACTGCTCAAGCGCCTTTCCTGCCTCTATGAAGAAAAGCGACTGGGCTGTGAGACCCAAAAAGGCCAATATGGAAAACGGGGAGGATAGGAAGATGATAATAGAATGGGATGGAAAGTGGGGAGGAGTGAAGGAATGGGAAAATATAGCAGTATTGAGGAATGGCAGAAGAGAGGGAAATGGGGATTTTAGGAAAACTTAATTTCAGCTGAGCAGACAAAATATCGCACTGATGAAGATGAGAGAAAGAGCTATGAAGTTCCCTACATGAAATCTGGTTCAGGAACAGCCTTAATACCACCCTTTGATGCCATGGTGAAATTATATTTCATGCACATTTGAATGGTAAGTCTTATACCTGAATTTAAATTGGTCTAATGATCTGCTTTTCTAAAGCAACTAGTATAACTCTTACATTAGTGGACAATGGTTGTCATGGTTATTTTTGGAACCCTATGATCTTTGTAATTTTAACCACTATCTTATGGCCACACACACACATGCACAAACACACAGAGAAGATATGGTGGAAAATGAGAAGTCCTGCAGGCTACAGCTTCTCTGTCTACACTGTTGACACACATCAGTCTTATGAATGCACAGTTCACCTCTCAGGGGTATGAGGGCAGCTGATGAAACACAGGCACCTCAGGGGTTAAAATAACATGCCTGAGGACATGCTCACTGCAGGCTGCAAAGCTGTTGCACAAATAGTGACAGAAACTATAAACTTGGACAAAGTTGGAGTAAGAAAACAGCTACACACAGGCAAACGAACTTGTCAAACAGTATGTAACCAAGGTCTACAACAGTGTAAAGTTCGTGAACCTGTGCGCGATGTACAAAATGCAGTGAAAGTTATGGAAAATTCTTTTAGACCAGAAGCGAGGGAATCCACATAAATTCTACTCTTAGACATTGTCAAGAAGCAGACAAAGCTACTGTTTCATTAGTTGATGTTCTGAAGACAGGAAGGTGTATTTTGCTATATTGGTGCTTTGGAACCAAAAGTGACTATATTTGGATGAAAGGGTGGAGCCACAGTAATGCAAGGAACAATGGAGGAACTAACATACTACTGCTAACACGCTCAGTGTCCAAACCTACTGTATATTATAAACATTATTACAAAAATATTTATAAAAAAATATTTGCCCCATCATTCAACAGTCTTGTTAGTGTAACTTATTAACAACTACAGTCGAACTGTCTATCGTGTAAAAAACAAAACAAAAAACCCACTACTAATACTACACTAATACCATAAAGAGAAGCTCTTAAAACATAGTTCAGCCAGTCTAGTGTGCATTCATACACAACGAAACAATAATTTAAGGATGGATCATGGTGAACACTTATTACAGGGTCCAAGTAAACCAAGTGAGACCAAAATGATTTATGGGAAAAAAACAAAAAAAACCCAAACATATTGACTTCGTATATTTTTAGAGAGAAATCTAAGTCTGTGGGAGCCTGGGTGTTTTGGAGCCAACATCACTTCTGCAGATACTTCTACATTGGATTTCCTCTGGAGCTCCAGTCCTTGGTTCTGAACCATACTGTTTAGAAAATACAAGCACAACCTGAATAAATAAGCAAGAGTTCCAGTTATAAGACTAGATGAGATATTATCATTAATGCAAACACTTTACAGTAGGGCTGTCAAAATTAACCTGTTAGTGCAGATTAATCCATCATCAGCATTAGTCTGATTAAAAATTTTAACACAATTAACACATTTGCAGCGCAGAATGACTCTGAATGTCTCTGCCAACGCATTTCGGGCAGTTTGTCCAAGTAGAGTTACTGTCGGACATGCGCAAATGCGCAGTTGATCTGGTTTTGACAGGCAGCAGAACCAACCCATGAAGATGGAAGATGCTCAACAGCACATTGGCCCTCTGGATGGAAAGATAAGTACAAAAAAAAACTAATACAGAACAGTTGTTTAGAGTTTTATTTCCAGTTGTTTCTCAAACTGTTGAAGGTGTTTAATACACACGTTAAGTGCATATATATATATTCCCTTCTTTCTTGAGTCCGTTGGCTCACGCAAAATGAAACGCGATTAATATAGATTAAAATAAATGATATTTAATTGCGATTCATTGAAATTAATCCATAGCAACCCTGTACTAAATCTGATTAAAATTTTGAATTGTTTGACAGCACTAGTTTGTATAAAACAACTTACCTAAATAGGCTTTATAATATAGTTATAGGACATTAATGAGTGAAATAGGTCAAGCTTCTGCCTGTGATCTACCGATATGAACATGGCATCTTTCTGAAGAAAGCAACTTTGGGTAAATCTTTCTTTGTCTTCTTTTTCCATAAAGTTAATAATTGATGACATATGCCTAATAATATCTTTTCACTGCTCATTGTTTCACTTGGGACTTTTCTTAAGACTAATTAGTTCCCCCAGTTTTTAATCAGCAAAGCCATGTTTTGCTCTTTTTGGCAGCAAACTGATAAAGCTTTTATCTGAACACCTGCTGAAGGCTCTGCACGAAGAAGCCGTTTCTGAATATAGATGTGAAGACAAAATTCAAACAAATCACAATGTGAAAACAGTAAAAAATAAATAAATAAGTAAAAGGGACTGTTATACAAGCTAAACAAACAAACAAACAACACATGGAAATACACAACCATCTTCCAGATACAACTCACACCACCCTTTCCACCTCCTACTGTAATAATGAAACATGGGATTGGAGTGGAGAACAGAATACAACAGTGACTCTGAGGAAACAACAACAAAGAGCACAGAGCAGCTTGACCTTTGCCACCATTGGCAACAAACCAATCACTAGCACCCATATCTGAACATGAGCCCCAGGCCAAACTCACTCCTCACACCGAGCAGGAGAGGGGAGAAGGGAAGGGATTTGGTTGAGCCACATGATGGTAGAGAGAATCAGCCTCCTCCCTCCCCACCACTCACAACTCTCCTACCTCTACCAGCCAGAGGGCTTTTCCAAACACCTCCACACTCATTCTCAGCTATCCTTTCCCCTTTTTCTTCATCGTTTTGGGAAAAAAACAAAAAAACAAAACATCATTCTTCTGCTCCCCACTGACAGAAGATCTGCAGACAATCCTATGCCTGATATTTTGGGTTTTATGTTATTATTGTATATACTTAAGGCAAAGCAATGAACACACACATGCATTGTGTGTGCCTCTGTGTATGTGTGTTTGTCCTCAGAAAAATCGAAATCAGCTATGGTCCTTGGCCTGGGCTTTGACTTGGCTGTGAAGTAGTAAAGGGGTAGTTGGTGGTCTGGATCATGTTACTGGACCAGCTGTCTCTCTGCAGTAGGAAACTCCAATGGACAGATCAGAATAATAAGACCACAGCAAGCGTATTGCAACATGACCCTAATCTCTTCCCTAATAAAATCAAGTCTATCATCACTGTCTGTTGATTCTTCCAAACAGACATATGCAACACAGTCCAAGACATGTTTTTATTCAGGCTTCGGTTGGTAGAAATATCAATATTGCAAGTGGACATACATGCATCTCCAACTAACACACAATCCAAAATACTTTTGGCTTTTTGCCACAATGTAGTATGTGCATGCCTTCCATATTGGCCAATTACCCTTGTGGAGAAAAGGACAAGGGTCAAAGAAAGGTTACCATGGGGGATGAAACATCATCAGCTTGCATGGACTCTGCTCAAATAATCCACAACAACATGTTAGGTTTTTCTGTACGAGTATGTTTTCCTATGGGTCTATTTTGTGTGTGTGTGTGTGTGTGTGTGTGTGTGTGTGTGTGTGTGTGTGTGTGTGTTTATGTGTGTGTATTTCATTATCAACACCATGGCAACAGATGGTGCAAAAAATGGGATTCTCTCTTGGAAGAACACACTTTTTTTTTTAATGTTATTTTTATGTTGGGTTAGTGTTGAAGAGATTGACAAGTGGCCACAAACTGCATATGAAACAGAGCCTTAGCTTTGACAACATCCAATCTGTGCGGATGTTCAGCTGGTTACAGGATTCAGCCATTGTCTATGGTCTTTAATCATTTATAGTGCATGAGATGGATCATACATCTCTCCCTCTGTTTCTGTGTCTCTCTCTTACCTCTGTCATGGAAGTAATCAGTTTAGCTGTGACATTCTGTTTTTCTGTGGTTTCGCTGGATTCCTTGTCAATATTTAATTAATTTGCTCAACACAGAGGGTAAAGATTAAAAGAAACGTATATTGGATTATCAAAGGCACAGAGGCAGGCAGACAGAGAGGTTGACTCACTGCAAAAATCCAACCAATTATAGTGGATTACTAGACTTGTTTGGCTCGCACTATGATGCTACATCCCATGCTATTATCACATATATTACAGTCTGGTGGCTGTAAAGGCACTCATGAAAAATAACATTATAGACGCTGGCAATACCATATCTGGAAAATGTTTAATAGTCTATGAATGATGCTAATCCAACAAAATCCAGTAAAACGTGGAGCAAAACAATAAATTCATAAATAAATGATATGGAAAAAGACGTCACATGAAAATAAGTAGAAACATGAAACATATGTAGAAATTATAGCCGAAGATAGATTTTTTTCCCCGCAGAACATGCAGTGCATTAGTGAGCCGCATAATGTTTCCCATATTTTCACAGAAACATATTTTGCAGTTCAGTAACTTTAGTGACTTTTATTGATTCAGTGGACTTTTAGTTACTTCACTCATTTGTGTGGTAGGTACACTTATATATACACACACTCGCATAGACATGCAAAAATCATGGAAAAGTCCTGACCCAGAGAGAATGTCACCGATACCCCAAGGTGAACTGAACAGGATGCTACGGGTAGGAGTGGTGGTGGGAGTGAATGGGGGGGGTGGTAGACCCAATTAATCGGACACTTTGACTCCACTTCCGTCTCCTCCAATTTACCAAATCCTCCAGACAAACTATTAATGTGCACACTGCCAATGCGAAAACTTCTTTAACCCCCATTAAATTCAACCAAGGTCATAGCAAGTGTATGCTTATGCTGGCGTGGGATCAAACTAGCCCTATTAAATGTGATTTGAGGCAGGAGGGGGGGCTGAGGCGGCAAGAGTGTGGCTGGTATGGCAGGGATCTTGTGTAAACAGGCTGCATAAGGGCATTATTTTCTAAATCCCACTTACAGAGGGCTTAAAGGTAACATTGAACAGCATTAAAGCAAAAGCAGCACTGCTGTTTTTATGGGAGGGGTTCAAAAGTTCACATAAAGGTCCCTTTGGTTAAAACCATATTGTACAGTGACAACAGTCAGTAAACACGTTGGAGTCAGATCACTTGTAAATCCCATTCAAAGGGAGGGGATGAATCTCTGTGTAAATATCAGTGTGTTCATGGGTTTGTTTATTCCATGCAGACTCTTGTGTAGATTGTGCATTATTATGTATGTATTTTTGTACAAGAGTGGGTTGTGAGACGCCGGGATTACTTTTGGATGGAGAGCACCTTGGCTCGGCAAAAAATAAGGCAACTATCAGTGCCCTTCGTTTTGAGGTCAGGGTTTGTTCAGAATTTTTGGACAAGGACAAGCACATAAACATACAGTTATCCAGATGTAGAATCAGAAAAGGGGAACAAGAACAGAATAGCAAAAAAAAAAAAAAAAAAAGAACAAATCTGGATGCGAGTCAAAATCTGAACTCAAGATAGCATTATAATAAAGCCAGATTTTGATTATGGTTGACAGAAGTTACTTGTCAGGGAAGTAACTGTAGCTCCAACATATGTGTAGTGTAAAGGGAGGGGGAGTACAGATGGATAATGTATTGTCAGGTATAAGCACTTGCCAAAAGCATAGAGGGCCTGCAGTTAAGAACAGTACCTGATGTGTAAACTGTTGACTCGCTTTGAGATCTACAAAAGTGTCTGGGGATTATAGAAAGTGTTGTGTTTGGACAGCACCTATGCAAGACCCTTTTCCAAGCTTTCACTGTTCCACAGTTGGCACAGGAGCCACAAACCAAAGAATTCCTCACACTCCTCCCCACCTTCTTTTATTTATTCCAAATGGACTGTGTTGTTTGTTCATTGTAGCAAGAGTGTCATTGCTTTTAAGAAAATCCTACTCCTCTTGCTAAGAAATATTAACAGTGATTTTTAATAACCTCGCCATGTGCAAACAGGGAGAGGAGACTTACACCATGCTGCTTCTTAACCTTGGCACTTTTTAAAGAGGCATTTACAGAACTAGAAAATCCACTGTGCAGGGCAAAATCATGAAGGGAGTAAATGCAGGGATACAAGACTGAACAGCATAAAAGCATGACAAAAGTAAGTCTCTAAAGAAAAATTTAATTGAAAACTTAAGAAAGTAAACTAAAACATGTTCTGTAATTTGTATGGAATCCATGGAGGGCAAGTAATTTTCCTGTTCATAGTTAATTGCCCTGACGGGCTGCCAATATGAGCCAACTGTTAGGATGAAGGGGTCCAGTAACCCAGCACTGCTCACAACAACACTAATGGCTTCCTTGAGAAATCAACAACAGCAGCTTCATCTGTGACTGCAGACAATCCCCTCGGATGAGCGAGTGACAAAAAGAAGTTAGCTGAAGTATACATTGTGAAAGAGAA
Organism: Ostorhinchus rueppellii; assembly: GCA_030068375.1. NCBI lineage: Eukaryota > Metazoa > Chordata > Actinopteri > Kurtiformes > Apogonidae > Ostorhinchus > Ostorhinchus rueppellii. The sequence continues at coordinate 24,750,896 of JAQQZY010000029.1, forward strand.
TAATTTTAAGACTGACTTAAAGAGGCTGTGGTAGCACAGATATATTTTATTTTGCCAATTTTTGACACTTATTCATATCAGCGGCTCATTTAAACAAGGCCCTGAAGGATGCAAGGATTCACAAATGCGGATGGTGTTGCAGCACAAATCAGTCTGACTTGCTGTAACATTTTTTGGTTTGTATCCAAGTGGGATCATAGCTTGTTGACTGTGTGTGGGCTTTTTTCCTGGGCCAGAGTCCATAGCTATGGATGAACAATGTAACTCTGGTCACAAGGCTACCCCTACACACTGCAACCCCACACACAGTTAGATCACCATAACCTAGAAACACAGTGTGATGACTAAAAACAGAAAACAAGAACCAAACCATTAAGGGCATTAACGGAATTACAGCTTCTTTTTTTTTTTGCTTCTTCTGTAGGCTTGCAGTTATAGTTCTCAAAATTAAGATTAAGTCTCGAATGGGGGGATGAAGGTTTTAAATTATGGCTTAACTGGTGCAGATGGCTGTTGAGTTAACAGTCCATTTAATGCACTAAAAATAGTGCACTGGTTTTAAGTTTGGTCTGGTTTCTATGCTTTAGATTTCAGGATTACAGCCATCACATTACACCACATGAAATTGTCACACACACAAACAGGCCAGATGGACACCTGAGGACACACTGATAATCTCTCTCCCTCTTCTGTCTTGTCATCTCGCACTTTTATTCACACACACAACCCTCTGCCATTAGTATGGTCAAAATGACATCAGATAAATTTCACTTCCCCTAAAATGGGTCAGGGGTTGCATTAAAAGCTTTTAAGTAGAAAATGCCATAAATTTTAGGCATGCAAAAAGGAAATGTGCTTATAACATATATATAGGTTTGGTGATTTAAATGTCACCACAAAGCAAAACCACTTAGAAATAGAAAAACAGAAAAATGCAGATTACTAGTCTCATGCTCCTGACAAGATTAAAATTGAAATCAGTTTGTGTTTTATCTGTATCAAGATGTTTGAATAGTACCGATGGGGTTTTTCCAGACATTTCCCCATTATTGTGCTGTCCAAGTGTCAAATGTAATGTTCTGTGCTTTTTAGAAAATACTGAGGCTATCATGACAGCGCTTACAGTCACTGGTAAACACATTTACATCTATGACACATGGCTCTTTGTTTGGATTGTTGGACAAAAAGAGGGGAACCTGTATTTGTTTCCTTAGCCCCTGTTACAAGTGAAGGAAGGAAATGCTCTGTTCTACATGCCATCACTTCCCATATTCGTCACACTGTTCAAACTTAGAGAAAAAATACAAACCCCTATGTTAACACACACAAAAGCACACACAGACACTCAAATGTATACCCACACAGACCGATACAGTTGAAATCAATTTTACTTGCCCCTTGTCATGCCTGTCCAGATGATGGCCCGCCTACTTTTGTATGAAGGACCAATCATGTTTATTGTTTTCGCCTTGGGCATGTGGCGCTGTCGCGGGTGAAGTGAGGTAAGTGGGTTAGGAAGAGGGAGAGGGCTAGAGACTGCGAGCGCTGTCAGTGCTGAAAAATCTCAGCATCAGAATTCGACACGGTGTCTCATATACAGTTTTGCCCTATCATTACTGCAGTGGATCAAGTCCACATCAGTTTCAGAGCTGCGTCAAAACAGTCTCTTTACGTGGCTGTTTGTGTGCAAGCGTGTTTTAGTGTATATGTCCTTTCTGTCCATTTGTATAGATTTTTCTCAGCGTTACTGCATGACTCATGAGGTTTCGGCACACAACACAACAAATGTAGTCGTGGGTTGTTATTTTAATTCAAATGCAGCACAGAAAAAGAAAATAAATGCACTGACTTGTTTCGATCTTTAAAAAAAATACAGAAAATACACAAGGGTTTTTTGTTTTTTTTCCCTCGTCTAGTAATGAATGTGATGCAGAACACCGGGAAATTTTGGAGCAGAGACAAAGTGGGGGAAGAACCTTTGCGAAAAACAAAAGAGGGAAGAGAAAGAGTGGGCATGATGGGAGAGTTAGTCACCCGGCACAGGGAACATTCTGGTTCAAGGCTGTCAATCAAACCCCCCCTCCCACCCCCCTTTAAGTCACACACACTCCTGTTCTTCTCTTTCCAAGTCCAGATGCACCTGAAGTAATCCAAGCAACCCCAAAAAGCACAAAATCCCAAATGCGTGTGTGTGCGCGAGAGAGAGAACCCAGATGTTTCCTTGCCCTTGCCTCTCTCTCTCTCTCTACTCGCCTGGTGGGGTGTCTGAGGGCCGTGGACGTGTGCACTCTGTTGTGACTAGTACCAGATGTGCTCCATTGACCCAAATCACCTAGGCAGTAGACATGCCACATAGGCCCGATTCTTCAAGACCCACCGCACAATCACACACACCTGTTTCCATTCATGAGCCATGCTGGGAGAGGTGCATCCTGGGAAGGGCTGTCAGCTTTTTTCATCTGTTGTTTATGTCTCTCTCACTGCTTTTCATTGTCTAGATTTCTCTTTTTCCTTTTTTTTTTTTTTTTTTTTTTTTTTTTAAATATTTCTCTTGTCAAGCTCGTTGCTGAGATGTTTGCTCTGGGGGATAAGTAAGGCCTAAGAGAGATTTCAAGGTTTTGAGAAAACAAGACTAATGACATGGTGGATAGATATTAATTTAATTTCCAAACACAAAGAACTTGTACTTGGTAACTAGATATTCTGGGAGGAGGCCTGTTTGATTTGGGGACTTGTTTCATGTTACTGATTCTGAATTAGCTTAAGTAAATACACCTGCATGACCCTGGAGTACTCCAAAGGTCAAAGTCATTCAAACATTTAAAGAATGGTAATTAAATTACCCTTGGTGCTGAATAACTTTAATTTGGTAGCTACACAAATTGCTTCCAGCTTTTGTCTTCTACAAGGCTCCCTCTTCAGTTCTTTGTTTTAATATTTTATTAAGCAGACCTTACGGCAACAAATAGCCACCCATTTTGCAAATCTCGAGTAATCAGAACTAATGTTTGCCATTTAACTGTGCACTTGATTCTGTTATTTTTTCCTGTAGGTGAGCAAGCTGGGCAGATTCAGAGAAGAAACTTTACGACGGGGGCTAAAGCTAATATAAGCTCCTCTACGCCAAATGAACTTCCTCGTCCTGCTGGCCTGATTTATGAAGTGAAATAAAAATGGGTCCCTGCGTGGTATTAGTGGGTTTTTCAGAGGGGGTGAAGTGGGACTTAGGGCCCATATTTCAGCTGCCTTGTGGGAAGATTTTGGCCCAGGTGGGGCCCCTTAATATGGTTCGACTGAGGTCCACATGAAGTGCAGCCACAATGCTCTACAATAACTCTTCATTTTGATCCTGGCCCATTGCCAGCATATCTACTACCTGAGTCTCTTTGAAGAGCGACACATTGGCCTAGGTATTTAACCATGCTGTTTGAGGTCCTGGCGCTGGGAGCAGAAAGAGAGAAAGGATGGGTAAGAGAAGAGGAGTGAGAGAGAGAGAGAAAGAGAGATAGATGTAAAGAGGAGGGCAGAGAGTGAAAAAGACTGCAGTGGCAGAGGCAATAGAGGCTTGAACTCTGATGAAATAATCCAGTTTGTGAGCTGACAGAACAGACAGACAGAGAGATGAGCAGCAGCAACATAACAGCAGCCCCCTGGCGACCTGAAGTCGTTTCATAACCGACCCTATCCACCCAACACATTTGATTACAAAGTAAACCTCTCTAGCTGCTCATTTTTCATCTTTGTCAATAATACTACATTTATGTATCAACATATTGTACTTCATAATCTTACGTTCCTGTAGCTGAAAGCGTTTTCATGGTTATTTGAAGCCCCACAAAACAACATCATTAAATTCTGAGAAACATGAATTGAATTGTGTTGTGCCATGATTCTGATTTTATACTGCATACCTTGAGAAAACAGTTTAAAAACGCAGTATCAAGCTCAATGGCAAATGGATTGCTTTTGTAAAGAATTCCCTCCTTTATTTAAAAAAAAGAATTAAATAACTTTATCAAGCCTCATGTCGGCAGCCTCAGTGTGTTTATGCCAGCCAGCTTGCTACAGAGGAGTACTGAAAGGGCTCTGCTGGATTGAGCTCTTGGCTTTGATATAGTTTCTGGGCTGGAACTTTGGCAGCATGTTAAATATTAATAGCGATTAACCCAGTTCAAGCTCTGCAGCAGAGAGTACAGACAGAGTTCAAAGAGCCTTCTGCTCTGTGCGGGCACTCTTTGCTCTCCAGCAGTTTAGCCCTGCTATCAGGAGGCTGCTGCTGCACTGCACCACAGACCAGACTGGCCTTTCTCACTTCAGTTCAAATACAGAGAGAGAGACACATGATAGAATACATACAACACATGTGGACAGTGTGTACAGTGAGTTTCTCAGAGGTTTTAAAAGCATAATTAGCCAATAATGAAAAGGCAGCCTGGCTAAACTCTCAGTCCCTCTCTCTCTCTCTCTCTCTCTCTCTCCCTCTTCTTTCTGTATCTCTCTCAAACTAACCCCCTCCCCTCTTGTTCTCACTTGCTGAACTCCTGATAAACTCAGCCTTTCAGAGCTACAACATTCCTCAGCCTGGCACATTCACCCCCACTAAATAGGCCTGGACACCTCAGAGATCAAACACAATCTCCATTGTGCTGCAATTACCCAGACCTCTGTCTCAGTTCCCCTGCCCTTCACCCCCACCTAAACGCTTTCCTTCTCTTTCCCCGTGTCTAACTCTCTCTTTCTCTCCCACCCCTACATCTCTCCTCCATATTCCTCTTGCCCTCTGGAAATGATGGTTCTGACGCACTGGGCCTCAACAAAAGCAGGCTTTGTTTACAGAGAGAGTCTTTGGAGAGGAGTCCAGGGCAACTGAGTGCTGTCAGAGTGGAAGTGTTGGCTGGATGCTTCGCAGAGCGCTGAGAACCAAGCATGTGTACATTCGTTAACACATGATCCTGTGACCCTTCCTGCTCAATTGCATCAATTTAGAGCATGTTAACTCTTAGCTGGGTAGGTCAAAGTGTCAAAGCTGTGCTGAATGTTTTTTATGTAATGTATTCATGGAGAATGTGCGGTCAACATGCTGAGGTTTGGAGGGATGAATTGTTATTTATATTTGCTAAATCCAAGTTGATTCTAAAATGCAGTCTCTAGATGTGGTTTTTAATTTGTAGCTGAAGACAGTGGATAACTTTTTTCTCCTTTTGACATTACCACAGTATACTGGCTCACAATATTACTCTCATCCTCTTTGCTTCACAGGCTCATAAATCTTCAATGTTCAGAACAATGTGTCCTTCAGGACCTTGGGCACTCTGACCATCAGTTACACAAACATTCTGTTTGTTGGTTTAGACAAAAGTGAAAGCATATGTTATAGAAACTATAACTCACCAACATCCACAGAAATCCCATCTGAATTAAGTAATGCTGAATAATGCTTTCACTATTTCAATCCTTTGTGGTGACATCATTCCCAATGGCAGTTCACTTCACAGTCCATTAATTAATAGACTGTTGAATTAGAACTTCAAATGAACAAATGAATAACGATTAATAGAATGAGGAAAATCTGGCCAAACACCGTAATACAGGCATATTACTGTACAATCAAAGTGACTCTTCTGTGAGTAATACCACGGCGAAGGAGGGGTAAAATTCCTGGTGTCTGGCTCTTTCCGCCTGATGACTCTGAAGCGGTGAGAGCTGCAGTGGGAATGCGAGGTCACGCTGTCTGCGTTCCGTCCCCCATGATGCATCTGCCAGCGAGTGCGGCCCCACTGTTAGCCATTATGTACCTATTAGCCTTGATTATCTTCTGATAGCCGAGCGCCAGTTGGTTTCACTCAGCCTGACAGTTGCAGCACTTTGTTTAACCTTTCGCCTGCCAGGGCAGCCACCCCTCAGCCCCGTCCAATGGGAGAAATAATGAATCGAATCGAGAGAAGGCATGGGATGGGCAACGGGAAAACAAAGACAACACGGAAGGGTTTAAGAAGCTCAGTCTGAAACCAACATCTTCCGAGTGAAGTCACTGCATGTAATATTTGCTTTGTTGAAAAATGCAGCAGATTTCCTGTACTATACTATCTCACACAAATGTAGAAAAATTAAATTCAAAAAAAGGTGTGACGGGTACACAAGCCACAAGCAGGGTAATAAACCCCTCTTATCTTCCTCTACACATTCCTGCATGTATGTTGCCTGAGTGACACAACGTGGACACTTACAGTCTGCTTTCTCTCGCTAACATCCCCCATGAGTCTTCACAGATCTGACTGCCAGACATATTCAATTTGCAGCTCTTCCTGGTCCCCAGTCTGCAGACGTGAGGAGTTATCTGAGACAGAATGAGAAGTGAGAGTAGAGACAGAGGGCGGCTGGGATAACATGGAGCCATGCAGAGCTCAGTTTCTCTGTCCCTGCCTTGTGTTAATCTCTCTGGAGAGACAGAGGTGGCCATGTTGGGTCAAAGCCTCTACATCAAGAGCCGCAGGCCTGGACAGCTGACCTTGGTCTGGGAGATGGGAGGTGACAACAGAGGTGGGAGTTGGGAGTGTATATGTTGGGTTACGGAGGGCAAGGGAAATGGGAAATGTGCGGCGAGCGTACGCATTTGTGTTGTGGAGAGATAGGAAAAGAATGTTTGTCAGTGTATGTGTTTCAGTGTGTTTGGGCTTTATCTGTTTGTAAATGCACATGGTGACACACCAGACCCCCTGTGGTAAGGGCTGCGCTACACCACTGAAGAGTTATGCTAAGAAGTGTCCGGCTTGCAGTTGTGTGTGCCCTTGCAGTATGCTGACCTGTGATAAGCCCAGTGGAGAGGGCCGGACCCCCACACGGTGACAACCAAAGAGGGCAGAGAGAGGGCAGAGGGGGCTCATTCACCGCTCATTAATGGGCCTTTAGGTGAGAGCTTGAGATGATGAAGGGGGAGGAGGAGGAGAATTGTTTGAAGTATTACAGTGTTTTTTGGTCTATGCCTGTCAGGAACAAACAGTATGTGAATGGTAGCTATTTGACAACAGAATTATATAAAGGTAACCCTCATTGTCACCAGCTTCTATTTCACTGTTATTAAGTATTATAACCCAAGTATATATTTTATTCACTCAATCCACTATACATTTACTGTATTCAATTTGAAGCAGATTATACTTTTCAGATGGATAGCAGATTCATGCTGTGCCTAAATAATGACAAACTTAACTGTGGAAAATTTGCAACTCACACAATAGGGAAGTTAATACTAGACATGTCTACTTTATATACTGTAGTAGAGGATGTGGCCTTTATCCCAGCCTGTAATTTTATCTGCCAATATGAAAGATGCAACTAAAAACACCAAAGGTTTCATAATAGTAATCCATTCATACTTTTCCCAACTCTGAATAGTCTTGACTTAGATAATCACAAACAATTCAAATGGAAGAACCAGTATAAATTCAAAATTAGGATAGGTTGAGCGACTATTATTGCTTATTTTAATGAGGTTTCATGTGTTAGTGGCAAATGAAATCAAAGTGTATTATGAGATATGCTTCCATGTTGTCTGAATAGGACCCTTGAGCAAAATTGAGCACACACGAAGTAAACTAAGAGCAGATCCATGTTCTTGTATTTCTGAAGTGTCATTGGTCATCTCCCCTTCACCAACACAAGAAACACACATTTAACATTGATTCTCACCTATTAACCTTTGACGTCCACAGTGGCCTCTCTTGTAGCACCCTGACCTTGCCATCAGAGTCATTCAGGGTCAGGGAAATAGGCTACTATTTTGAACAAGAGTGCTTGTTGAGTACAAATTTCTAATAATACCTCACCATGCGGATAATAGGAATCTCTAAAAGGCCAACCAGCTGCTTGAGCTGCCTATCTTTGTTAATCCCTCTTTCTCCATTTCCACTCAGTTACTCCCTCTGCTCCCCTTAGGTTAAATGGCAGTGAGTGTTTTGCCTGTGTGTGTGTGCGTCTGGGTTTGTGTGACCTGCAGGGACCTTAAGCCATGACACAGTCTGGGGTCACGGACTCTTACTTTGTCCACCCCACACAGATCAGAGCAGCCTTTATTTACAAGTCTGAAAATGTGATGTTCGTTTTCAGGCACTTGCATGCAGATGCACACATACACTGTACGCAGACAAGGACAGGGTCATGCACACACACTCAGAAACATGCACAAACACGTACTCGCACCCAACACACAGTCTCTCCAGCCTTTAATCCTTCTCGTTTAGTCAGCGGGAGAGTTTGTGTGCAAGGTCCCTGCCCTTTGTATTGATCACATTGAACATGAGGAGGACTTCCATACAAGGGTCTGTCCTCTGAGAGAAAACATGTATGAGGAGAATAAAAGGTCAATGGGAGCAGGAAAAGATTGGCAGAGGACACATTGAGACAAGGAGAGACAACAAAAACTGAGAAGGCTATAGAGGTATAGGAAAATATGAACTAAGAGAAATGGCAGCCAGCAGGGCCAATTCAGTTTTATTGTGTGTAAATGAATCAAACATTGTAGAGGTCAGAGCACTTCCACCTCAGCGGTGACCTCACTGATCTTTTGAATCAAATAAAATTGAGGATAGCCCACGTGAAGCATCAGCATTAATCTGATAATCTATGATCACAAGGTGGCACAGGTGACAAGTGCCCTGACACAGCCTGTGAACTCATCTAGAATCACATTCACCTTATCACAAAGTGTCAGGTGCATTAAGGAATATAACACAGAGGCAGAACAGAAAGAACACACAGTTTCTTTAAACAGCTCTCGCCTTTCTTTCACGACACAGACAATGCTCCTGTACATGCATTGTTTGAACGAAATTCATTATCGTGAACAAATTTGTCTCTGTCTCTCATTAAGTGGGGTTATGTCTCTTAACCCCCATTACAAGATCAAGTCAATTATTCTATTAGTCCTCACAATCACCGCAAACAACTCGATTGGCCTGGCTTGTCTCTCAAATGTTCTGCTGAGTGAACTACAGCATGGTGCAATGGGCTATTCTTGTATTTGTCTACCCTTCTCTTTTTTCTTTTTTATGACTATTATTTAATGCAGCTGTAATAATTTTCAGTGCGATACATTCCGGGAAACCAGAATGATGCAGACAAATGAGCAATAATATAAACACAGAAAAGGTCAAAAGGATAATTTTAGGTTGCAAACTCTATTTCAGATGGGATTTACAGGTTCAAGTAAATGCTCAGTCAAACTAAAATAAATAACTACAGAACACAAACTTGTATTAACAAGCATGGAGAAGTGTTTCTGTAGGCAGTTAGGTACTGGTCACAAGCAAGCATAACAAGAAAGAGAACTGCAGGGAAACTGGTAAAAAAAAAAAAAAAAAAAAAGGTACAGATGTAAAGGAAGTCCTTTTAGTTTAGTTTGTTTTAATTAATCAGATTAAGTTAAAAAAAAAAAAAAAAACTTCAGTAACAGCCCACCTTGTGCTTTCAAGCGGCAGCATCTTATAGGTCCCTCCATTCCGTTAAGTACTTTAGGCTGATCATTGCCCCAGGAGGCCGATAAGCAGATTAGGCCTGATTAAAGTCGTATCAGTGGAATTTGAGCAGGGGACCTGCCAGGACAGACACAGTCAGTGGTGCACCCCTCCTTTCCCTTCACTCGCCCCCTCACCCCTAAACGCAACCCCCTGCTTGTTTATGACTCACAGTGGCACTTATCCAGATGCCATCAGCCTCATCCTTTACTCAGATCATTACTTACCTAACCATTATACATTGTTACACATGTGAAGTACAGATGCACACAGGGCTAGTGTGAGGCATGATACTCTACATGCATGTGCTTTGACCTCAGGGACTAAGACAACTCAAGCGCTGTTGCCTCTGAGTCACCATGGTAAAACGAGACTGTCACTGCGTGTGTTTAATTTTCTCAGAAAGGACGCCGTGCCTCAGGGAATTATTACACCCACTCCTTATATATGCATTAATGCACATGACAGCCTTGTTCTAAAGACCTAACACACCCTGTAACACTTTTACTTTTCAGCAGGAAGATCAATAAGAGTAAGAGAGGGAGAGAGACCGTATGGAGGGGTGGGTGAGAGAGGAGGAGCAGCAGCGAGAACGAGGGTAATAAACAAATTAGTAAATGTTGATTTGTGCCCTTTTTTTTGCCTCATTTAGAGTAGAGGGGTGGTTGCGTGGCTGTTTGAATGAGAGGTAACAGCAGGTTTCCTTTCTCTGGATGAAGGACAGTAAATCTCCATCCTGTGTCTGGCTGGTTGCCTGACAGGTTGACTAGCTGACTGACTAAATACATGAAAACTGAAGTCTCATTAGCATGTTATACAACCACTGAAGCAGCCAGACAAACCGAATTAAAATTCTGACTTTAAAAAATTTAAAGTGTCAATGGGCATTATTTAATAGAGTTACGCAAAAATAATGTTTAACTTATCAGCATCGAATACCTCAGTTAGTGGGATGTGTACTGTCATAAAAGAGGGCATGCCCAGTTGTCTTGTCTTTCTCTGGGGGTGGAGACATCTTATTGTGCCAGGCCATGAGAGCTCTTGGAGGATGCCGTTCCCATATCTAAACCACATGCTCCCTGTGCAGTGACAGTCCTCCATATAACGGAGCAGTAAAACCCTGGGGGTGAATTCTTAAGTACTGCTGGACCATCTGTGGAGGTGGGCTCAGAGCTGCAGATTGACAGAGTTTGGCCACTTGGGCTGACACTGACAGCCATATTAGCACAATTCTGCTTTGTGGTGTATCACTGGCTCTGTGTGGGCTGGGAACAGGTTAGGATGAGACCAAGACCTACCCAGATCAAGCTAGAGTGGGCCAGATCTGACAGAAACCACCATCATTTCCTCCAAGTATAAATAACCCCCTCTGTGTTTGTGTAACCTCCACATGCCCCCTCTGACAGGCTAGTCATACACATTATACAGACTGAAACATATATTCCAAATGCAGCTGAGCAGGCACCCCTCCACACATACACACATATGCCACTGTCTCCGGCCCATTTCTCATCCACTGCGTTAGCCCTGCAGCCTGTTATCCTGACCCCAGGAGAGATATGGGTCAGGTTTGAGGCCAGAGAAGGTGTTTCTGATGAACTAGGTGCTTGGCTTGTACAGACACTCTGAGTGGTGTTCACATGCTGGCTCCAATAAGGACGGGGTTGGGAGAATTAGTTGGGGGTGATAGCACAGGGAAAAGCGCTCACTAGTCTCTCACCCAGTCCTTAGAGTTAAAATCTGTTAGCCTCTGTTTTGTCTCGCTGACTGGTGATTCTTTACATCTGTCATTCCTACCTTCCGTTTTTACACCAACAAATTTACAGATACAAGTTGATATCTGGAGTTAGCATCTCAAAAGGATTTGGATGGACATGCATAATTTGATTGAATTTACTTTACTTTTCATGTTCACACTTAATTTTGTTTATGGGAATTTTACACACCACTGAATGTGTAATATTTAGATGTAACGTGCCATTAGCAAACTCCATTTCAAAGTCAATAAGCATCTTTGCTACCTGTTCATCCATGCTGATGGCCAACGCACCAATTTCTAAGTAGAGGACAACACAGGCTATTGTTGGCTTAGAGACAGATTAGGGCAAAGGTCACTAAACAGCCAGCTCCACTCTGGTAAAAAAACAAAAACAAAAAAAAAACTCCATATAGACTCAAAACGTGCACAATCTCTATTGAGCCAGTTAGGGATGGGGGAGAAGTGCATTCAGTCTTAACTCTCTCACTGTGGTTACCCAAGATGCATTTTAGTGTTCAGTGTTTCTGTTAGCCCTGTAGCAAGGGTGATGTTGTTTATATCTTAGCTTTAGCCCAGTAAAAGTGATGGCTGTGTGAGGATTGTTTGACAACTGTTTAGAGGAGTGTGTGGAGCTCATTAGAAGGATAGATAACCAGCCTGCTGGCTAGGACAGGAGAGACGGATGAATGGCAAGAAAGATAGGACGATAAGAGAGATGAAAGAGGGAAGGGAAGAGACAAACATATAAGCATACAGTAGAAGAGGCAGGGACTGAACGGAGTAAACCCACAGCTGATTATCATGTACAGAAGGGGAAACTTTATGGTGTATTTTTGTGCACCTGTGTGAGTGCCGGTGGGTAACATGCCGTGAGTAACCCACAGGACATCCAATTTGAGCAACAATTATGGATCAAAAACTATATCCCCTCCAGCCATCACACATGCACACACACAAGCTTCACTGTCTACACCCTCGGGCACTCCCACCCTCCATCCGACCCCCACCCCCCAATCTGCCAGTGACCTGCAATTGACCGTTTGAACTCAAGTCTTAAGGTCAGGTGGGGTCCCACACTCCAGGGTCAGGGAGTGGTCAGTGTTCACCCACCGAACAGTTTTGTCTCTTTATTATCCTGATTTATGTAATTAGCAGGTTGAAGGAAACTTGAGTTTAAAAAGGACCTCCGACAGCAAAACACAGCCTTTCTCTCTCCTAAGTGCTTTCTAGATGGCATCTCTATCACTTCTGCCACGCCCCATGATGACAAACATAATCCCAGTATGCTACAGAGAATAAATTCTGATTGTCCAAGGGGGTCCTGCCTCCCCTGCAGTTTCAACCCTAGAGTCATTTAGCTTTTAGTGCTCTGCCTCTCTCCCACACATGCACTCATTTTCACACTGAACCCCACAAGTCTTTTGGTCTTTAGAAGAATGCAAAAAAGCCAGCTGATTCATTGTGCAGCCTGTAACGTTCATTGGTAATGAATTATTTTAATGATGGGAGACTCCTAAAAAACAAAGCTCTTAAATCACAAAGCTACTCAAGAAATTGTGAAAGGCTATTTTCATCCTGTCCAATGCACCATTTGGCTCCCATGAACCAAACCATGAACCAAAGACAGACGCAACATAAAAGCAAAAGCTTTTGTTACAGCAACAAAACAATATATAACCACTATTAAAATACAGAAATGCAAGGGGATTGTTTTGTAACTCATTGAATATATGAAACTGCATTCTAGATCATTTTTCTGGTAAAATACTTACCATATTGTGTATTCAAACAGTATATTTACACAATACAACATTATTTGCACATAACAAAGAAAAGTCTGCAATCCTCTGATATAAAAAAAGACTGAAATTCACTCTGAATAGGGTGAAAAAAACACCCTGTTTCCATTTAATGTAGTCCACCTCCACAAAGTACATGCCAAAACTATCCAAGGAGTATCAACACTTCTTTGACACACTCAACAAAAAAGAAGCATTAGAGCCTCTACAAAGATGAGACCCACTATTTTTTTGTAGGTAAGATGATAAATAATCCCCAGGCATCAGTCATGCAGTTAGCGGGATTGGTTTGTTTTACCACTGAAAGAAGATTTAAAAACACAGCAAGACAGTTGTTAATACAGGGTATTGTCATGTAACAGGTGTCATGTAACATAGTTTACACATTATTTCCAATTGCAATGGCTACAAACTGGATGTTGGAAAGGGGGTGGCATATATGATGCTATTTCATGTCAAATTATATATAGGAGGAGGATCAAACAAGCAGGCATTCATCCCCTCACAAATAGTGTGAATGTGTACATTGTGAAGTGGAGTGGCTGACCCACTAACACTCTCTAATCCATAGGCCACATCCACTCTAGATAGCATCTTCATGCCTGCTGTGGACAGCCCACACTTATTACCTGGGATATAATCATCTTCCATCTCTCTTTGCCTCTCCCTCTGGCTACACACAGGAGCACCTGTCAATCAAAGTGGCCACTAATGCGCTCCATATGAGACTCAACAAGCAGGGAATTCTGGAAATCCCATATTCTGCCCTTTTATTTACCCTCCTGATAGTTAGACAAATTTCCTTATTGACATGAGTAATGTGGTGATCGGCAGCAGGAAGGAGATTCGGAGTTCCTTTTTTTCACAGACCAAATACTGCTTATTTGAAGTAGTGGTGATGGAGCATTAGATAGGGGAGTATGATGTTATAGATCTTTGGGGTCTGGTTAAGACTTCTTGTTTTGAAATAATTAAATGTGATCTCTTGTGCCCTTGATCCTGGGGGGTAAAGGAACACAAGCAGGTGAAATGAACCACATAATTGAAAAATCCAGAGTGCAATCCAAACCTAAGTGGCCTTCTGAAACCATACCACGGTGGGCACAACAAATTTAATAAATAACTGCTGGGCACTCCAGGGGGGGTTTAGGAAGGGGGGGCACTGCTGTCCTGTCAAAGAGGCCCTATGTTTCCAGGGGTCGTAGTGCGTCCGCCGGGAGCGGAGGTGACACCAAGTGTGTTGTCAAGCGTAAATCCCGATGCAGAAGGCCCTAGCGAGATGGGTGTCCATATATCAAAGGTCTCACTGACTCGGGTTGCCATTTGATCTCCGCTCAGGAAATTCAAAATTCCAGGCAGATGAGGGGTGAAACTGAGAGGCCCTTAAGCCCAGCTTGTGCTAGTGATTAAGGGCAGCTGTTTCGATTCACATTTCGAAGGACTTGAACTCCGCAACCTGCCACATTTTTACGTGGCTGACTTGGCTCGGACACACCAGGGAGAAGTGTGGTGGCCATGGCCATGGAAGTGGTAGATTAAGGCCATGAACATGTAAGAGCGAATGCACAAGCTGTGCATCCATCATATTGACTCGTATGGTTTCTTTTATTATCATTTAACATTTCCTGTACACAAACACACATGTGCACTCTTTTTTTTCATTTTGGGGGTTACATTCTTTATAAAATGATGTTCTATACACACCTACAACAAGATTCCAGACTTAATAACGAACAGTGGCGATAATGTAATAGGTTCATTAATGAAAAGCATAAACACTTTTTTTTTGCTTCCTTTAAAACTAATGAAAGCCAGACTCAGAATCTTTTGCCTGGAGTATGTTAACATGTCTGAGTTATTTCAAGGTGACCACAATATAATACTTTGAAACACCTCCTGATAGCAGCACAAGTCATTAGCCATAAGATAACAGAGTAGTGACACTAGGTCTTTGTCTGCGGTGAAAGGACCGAGTCAATGGACATGAAATGTGAAAGATGAAATAGATGAAGGATGCAAAGGACAGATGCAAAAAAGAGGGGAGTGATAAAAGGCAGGACATTGAGTTAAAGAGAGGGGGAGAGGTGTGTGACAGACACTGAGAGAATGAGGGAACGGGTGCAGAGTGGTGAAGGCATATAAACGATTAGTCCCAAACATGAGCTGACAGCTGGATGCCTGACCTTGGCTGGATGTGAACACAACAACCCCCAGCGTTCATTTACATCCTTTCCATGCCAAGTTATTTAGACACAATTCTCATTCCAGTGAAAAGAAGGAGGAAGTGAAGGGAACCTGAGGTCAGTGTTTCCTAAAAGACCTCCACCAGTCAGAAAAGCTTTTGGGCGTGGCTTTAAATGAGGTGCTGTTGGCATTATAGACAACCTTCACACCCTTCAAAGTCCTTTTGGGCAGACTGACACATTCACATTCAGAGTCATATTACTAAGTGTCAAAGATGGGATGCTTAGAGGTGTTAGTGAGCAGCGTCTAGGCCCCCTATTTTTACTACCATGTAAGTTGGGAGATGCCCCGCTTATTAGACAACGATCTATCTGCTCTTAAATCGGCTTGGAGGTCAAAGATGTTTTGTGATCTAGGTCAGGGGTGAGCAGCTGACATGTCAATCGGTGACCACAGTGATAGGGTATAATATAAATGGTAAAGACATAAAAGTCACATTCTTTCAAGAGCAAGATTCCTATAATGTATACCAAAATAAAAAAAAATCCAGCAAATGAGGCATGAAAGAGGTGACACAAGACAGATAGAGGAAAAAAATTCACCCTGGATTTTCTTTGTGACCTTTCACTCCTCTTTAACCTTTTGAACTCTCCATTCTACACCTACCTGTAGATAATCCTTAACTAATGATTTCCTTATCAAGAAGCAACAAGAGGGGGCAGTAACCCCTGACCTATTTCAGATACCTAGTAAGTGATTGTTTGAGGACCGTTGTCTGAGAATACATTGAAAGATCTAAGGCTTGTCATTCACAAGATGTGACAGAAGGTTATAAGTGACACAAAGCTGCTCTCAATACTCCTCTGATCTCAAAACTTCAAGGTTTTTGAGGGTTACACTACTTCAAAATGTTGACTCTGCTTGAAAGTATTACTGTCACATAACACAGAGTAGGTTTAGGTAACACTAATATAAAGAATTAATCATAAACCAATGAATTCAGGGAGGCAGCACTTGAGTAGAACCCTCCAGGCCCTGTGGCCTCTGCTTTGCCATTCACCCAAGTGAGAACAACCCTCTGCCAGGCCTTTCTGCCACCCTTATGGGCTGTGGACCATGCCCTGGATTTATGGCACATTTCACACCTCACTGCCATGCAGAGAGCCAGTGATCTAGACCTAACACTGGGGTGTTAATTGGTCAACCTCTGCCAATAATCAAGATGAATAACTTATGACTGCCGGGGCCATCCAGAGGTACTGTAGATGATATGTTGTATGCTCGAGAGTGAATGCTCTTGCGCTGGCAGGTGTGGGGGATATGTACACTACAAAGAACAAAAAAAGCAGCAGAATATTATAGGTATTACACTCCTGTTCCCTGAGCCTGATTTAGATGCGTATAAGAGTAGAGCAGCCTCTGTGAGTGTGTGCTGGTCAGTCTGCTTGTTCCTGTACCTGTCTGTGTTGCTGGCGTGTACATGTGTGGGATGTGATTGTATTCTCAGTGACAGAAAGAAACACAGGAACGGTGTTTAAAGCTCAGCTGTGACAGAATGAATGTGTCAGAGTGACACCACAGTGTACTCTACAGCAAGCAGTTGACTTATTTTGGTTTACACAAGTGCAAAGGAGATTTTCTGTAATAAACCCTGTTCCTACTTGTTGTTTTCCATTTCTTTCCGCTGTATAAATTTCATTACATTCAACAAAAACAAGACGAACTAATTTCACACCAGGTGAGAAGATGTGACCTTCTTCACATTGCAGAAATGAACAGCAGTGCATGAGCTGACGCGTTTGTGTGTGTGTGTAAGTATACCGTGGCAAATTTAAAATACATCATCAGTAAATATATAGCATATTCCCACATTTTTATTTGCTCCTTCAGATGCCACAACAACAGCTAACTGCACCGCACTGTGTTCCTATGCATGAGATGCTGTCATACTGTCAATTATCTCTGTAAGTGTGGACATTTTCTGAGCTCGGTTAACCTCAAGTGTTAGCAGCTAACACAAAGCAGCATATCAAGCATGAGGCCTAACACACTAACTCAGCCCAGTCTTGTGGCTCTGAAAACCCTCCTACTTTATTGTGTTAGGCCTAATTATTTTTAATGTGCTGTGTTGTAAACCATTACTTTAGGAAGACCCCATTCTAATCACCCATGGGCTTGTTTATATAAACTTGTAAATTGGTTAATGACAGTAAGTCTCCTGCTCTCTTATTCAGGCCTAGTCATAGTGTTTGCAGAGTTGCAGATGGGCAGTAAATCAAACTCACTGTAGCATTAAAGCACAGCCAAGACTCCAGCTTTTGTTTCCAATTGAGACTATGTCTGCGCTTGACCCTGAACGAATGAACCGCACTCCACTTCAAAAGAGGCTGCCACTGAAGTTGATTTTACAATCACAAAATGCACATCACCCAATACCCTGGCAAAACTTCAGTTTAATGCAAATAAACAGCATATGTTTTGGATTTTTTATTTGTGTAAATGTTTGTGTGTGTTGTATGTCTATGTGTGTGCCCTGCTAGATGGATATGTGTGTGTATGTGCGTGCATGTTTGAGTGTAGTGAGAGACAGGATAAACTACAGCTGAATCTAAAAATGTATCCTTTGTCTCGTTCTGGCAGTCTCGCTGCTTTTCCATTGACACCAATGTAGCGGTGACAAAAAGAGCCATTGATATAATCTTCGACCATGACAGGCATTAAAGGGCCTAATTCTGCCCGCTTCTGTATTAAGCAACTCTAAAGCTGATTTCAATTGCCAGCTCCTCAGTGGGGGGGCAGCAAGGAAGCAGACAGACAAGGGAGGAAGGAAAGAAGCAAGCAGAATCTAGCTGGCAGGCAGAGTACAGCACCCACCCTCAACCCAGAGCCTGTAAACTCAGATTAGGGGGTGGATCAAAGCATGGATTTAATCTGGGCCACTGGGCAAGGGCGGGGATTATGGCACTGTGGCACTGTGTGGCACTGAGGTTTGCCCTCACCATATACACGTGAATGTGCGCATGAAAATTAGCCTTTTTATATGAAAGTCAATAGGCAGGTGTGCACTAAACACTAGGACGCATACACAGAGGGAGATGGAGCTACTGTATATGCTACACCGATTTAAAAACCAAGAAGGTGATCTATGTTTAAACCCCAATCTGTTCTTGAGAATAGCCACGGGCAATACGAATACACTAGGCGACATTGAAGGAAGACTAAAAGGCGAAGGAGGGCTTAGAAATGAATGTGAAGGACTGACAAAAGGCAAAAAGCTCCATAACCTCCCCTCTCTACCCACGAGTCTCCACCACTCCATACAGCCCCAAAAACACCTCATTTACCACACAAAGTTTTTCATCTATGCACATCGTAACAGAATCAGCCATTCAGCTGTCGCTTCTGCTGTGAGAGTATGGATAAGAAAACAGTGAATCTTCAGAACAGTGTTACTCAGTTGTTCATTCCTCTACTACAAGTCCTGAGTATTAGTTTTATCCACTGCGTAATCTTACCATCTACACACTCTCTGCCAGTAGACCTTCCTCATAAACAATTAATCTACCGTAAATTTCCATCTATGACACTAAGGGTAGTGTCTCTCCCCTTTTTGAGACACTTTTTGTCAACCTTGCTAATCAGCTTTTGCAATCCATTAACTCAATTGTAACGCTTTGCATTGAATAATTCTTTTGTGTGCTTAGAGCGATGCACCTGATACACTGAAATTATTAGTTGGCCACATAGTCACAGTAAATATAAGCATGGAAATACATTTAAACAGATTTTTAACACTACCGTTATGTATAATGAATTTAATTTTGTAAGCTCCAAAAAATTGAATTAACAAGAATGCAGCTAAGACAAATGCACACTTAATATTTTTAACATTAAGCATGGAAAATGTTTTTTTTAGTCACTTTTGTCTCACTAAGACCTCCCCTTGTTAGAGGTGAACTTCACAAGTTGTTTTGATCGCTGAGTCAGTTTGTAATGTGCCTTTAGGGTGTGTATGAATTCAGCCTTCCCCCGAATCTACCCACGTACCCCTAAGGCAAAGCGCTGAATGTCTTTAAAGAAGTAATGGGGAGACGTGCCAGTGTAATGTAGTGCGCTCACTTGTCTTCAGTCCTCCTAGACTTCTTCCCCCTGTGTCTTTCTTCTCTCTATGTCGGTCTTTTCACACACACATTACCTCCTACATGCGCACACACACAAAGTGATTGACTCTTGCACATAAAAGCCAACCCTTGCTTTGCTGGTTTTACTTGATTAAAGTCGGAGCATTGGGGTCTTGGCTATGCTCTGTCTGGGACAAAGAGCAATATTTGTGGGGTCCGTTCTCCCTCAAAGACCCTCTTGTCAGGGGAGGCCCAGAGAGAGCGCTAGGGGAGCACAGACCAGCTAAAGGCCAGGCCATTTATCATAGTCCACCAAATGAAAGAAACCAAATGTCTCTTTCTTCCTCCCATCTCTTTCCCCATCTCTCCCTTTCCGTATTCTTTTTTTTTTTCCACTCCCCTTCCCCTCATCTTCTTTCCTCTCCTTTGTCCAAATCCAGTGGGAGTAGGGTAATAGCAGCTCGCTGGCGTTGCTTGTAACAGAACGGAGATTGGAGGAGCTGCTTGGAATCGGGCCCCTCTCACGCTGGGGCCCTGGCGCTTTTTTTGTGTGTTGCGGGGTGATTTGTCAAGCTGCGGTGGCAGAAGTCGAGCCCTGAGGTTGAAAGGCTATGACCCCAGGAGTGCTGAGTGTGTGTTTGTGTATGTGTATGCGTGGAGTGCAGGAGACCCGCCCCAGGCTCAGGCCATAATAGACCTGAGCCTGAAAGAATGAGCATCTAGCCTGGGACAGAGGACCACAAAGGCCTCATCTGCATACTTCAGGTAAACACACTGCGATAGAAACTGACAGAGGCGTGACAGACTCAATAGTAAAGGGGTTCGGCGGAGGGGTTTCTTGATGTGTATGTGGGAGTAGATATGGCGAGTGATGGGAACATTTACCACTTGTGACCACTCGTCCTGGCTCTGGCTGAGAATAAATCAATAACGACTAATCTCTCGGAACATAATAAAAAACAAAATAGTAAACAATGGCTTTGTTTACCCGTCTGTGTGTATACCCCTCTGTGCCTTTGTATAGTCTGCTGGCCTGCATACGAACAGGGCAGAGGCCACACACACACACACACACACACACACATACACACACACACACACACACAGAAAGGTTGACAGCTGACACACTGAGCCAGCTCATGCTTCCCTCTTTCCCTCTCCTTTTGTCATTAAAGAAGGAAACACTTTCTCACTCAGTTTGTTTGTTTACTGGTTCCCACCTCTCTTTGGGGAGTTAGGAACAGAAACAGAATTCGTTCTCAGCTGGCCGCCTGCCTTGTCCCTGAACACACCCCACTTCTCCTTCTCTTCCTCTCCTCCTCTCCCTCTCAGCATCCTCTCAGCATGGATGAGTAGATTACATATGCTTCCTTTCTGAATGAGTTCACTCGTAAATAATGGATTGATTTATTGTGTGTTTGTATGACTCTCAAGGATTTTTTTTTCCTGTTGGAGTGTCACAGTGGTGCTTTAGTTTGTCTCAGAGGGAGCGTTAAGGTAGGGCTAGATTAGAGCACAGAAAAAGGGCTTGAAAGAAAGATGTCTGTGAAAGACTGTGTGCAGACTTGTGTACAGAGAACACACCACAAAAAAGTGATAGTCGTTTGATGAATTCAACAAGTTTGTCTAACTCCTGAAGCATTCTGTATGAACCTTCACTGTAATGCTTGGTTGAGCCATCAAACTTTTGCTTTCTTAAAAAAACAAAGAATAAAAAAAACAAAAGAGCATCACTGGAAGCAGATGCTGCTTTATGTAGACACAGGATGAAAAGGGGTGGAGGGTGAAGGCTCCCTTGCACTGTCCTTCATAGCACTATCTGGAAACATTTATGAATCACTGACACAAGGTAAAAAAAAAAAAAAAAGGTGCAAGTGAGGAAGACATGAAAATAAATACAGAAAAAGTAATGGACAGGAAGCTGAAGTGAGTTAACAGAGAAAAGTATATTAAGCTATACAGAAACAGAGGCAAAGAAAAAGGGGGAACATTCCAGTACAGGAATGCTGTAATGCTGCCAGCCTGGCCAAAGGCTAAGTGACAGCGACCCTCCCGGTTCCTGGTCTAAGGTCACACACTGCTGTGCAGCACAGAGTGTGTGACAGACGGGGCATGGATGTACTCAGAGAATGGGTTGCAGCCAAGGATAAAGTCAATGCAATTATGAAGCAATTACTGTAATGATCTCCAATGAAACCTGCTATGGCATTGTTAGGGCAGGAACAAAAGGATGGGCACTTCCAATTGTTTGAAAGAATGTACTCTTTACAAACAACACCGGATTAAAAAAGGGCAGGACAGGTGGGGGAGTGCACATAGGGCTGTGAACGAGAAGAGGACATAGTTATGACCTGCTCTTGAATTCATCTGTTGTAGCCTGTTTGTTTGTGTGGGACTTGGATACAGTGTTGAACAAAATAGGACAGAAGGATCTAGAAAAGGAGAAAGGGGTGGGGGGTTATTGGAAGATGAATGGTCTCTAAGATAAATGCACATAGGCCAGAGCGGTCCGACCCCCACTCTATACCGCCCCACTACCATGACATCAGAACAGAAGGGGAAAACATCTCCTCTTTGTGGACGGGCCTAATTTAATTTGTACCTTCCAACGAGGGGTAAATATGTTTGAACTGTCTCACTGAGCCCACGGTGGCCCGATCAGGTTCTCACGGGAAACTGCTCCAAGCAGGATATCAAGTCTGCTGCATCACAACTTCACTTTCTAAACTAATCTAATTTCTGGGCTCTTCTTTTCTTTCACTCCCCTCCCTCGCTCCATCTGTTCTTGTGCTCCTCTCCTCTCGCGAGGCTGTCACTCCCTGCTGTCCATGCTTCGTGTCATTCCGGCTCCTGGCGTTCCCCGGGGATGATCCCCGTGACCTTCTCCCTGTCTTACTGGAATTTGACGTCAAAGGTCTTGTTGCTAAGAATGGAGTTTTGTTTAGTAACAAATATGACCCTTTGCCTTTGCCTGTACTCAGTCTTGCGTTCACTCTTTCACTTACTGTGACTTTATAACTTGCTTATTCCCTCTCTTACTCTTTCCCTCGTATTTTATCCCCCTACCCCTTCTCTCTCTTTCTCTATTTGTCACTTTCTATCTCTTCTTCCCTTGCATCAATGGATCTTCCTTTCTCTGCCTTTCTGCCCCCTGGTCTCGCCTCTCGTCTCTCCCTGGCTATCTCATGTATTATTTCAGTCTACAGGGGCTAAGGGTGGAAATGAAATATGGCGGCCAAGCCTCAACGGGCATGCTCATATTCTGTGTAATTACCTCGGGCTGAGGACCGGGGCTTGGCTCAGTATCTATAAATCTGTGCCTCTCACTGGCCCCAGCCGCCTTTTGAAACCCTACCCAGCCAACGCATCATGGTGAGACTCTGACCCATGACCTTTCACACCACTAGGGCTGCTGGGAGTGACCTGTGACCCTGCATCGGGCTCTCTCAGAGTCTGCTCAGTCTGACCCCTCAGAGCCTCATGACCTCCCAAGTCACAGCTGTGCCTGATCTGTCCTTAGGGGCCGGAAAAGAACACGTCAAATGGGGTTTTTTGGTGTTAGTGTGTGTAGGTGTGCATGTGTGTATGCATGTTCCCGTGAATACTGATGTGTGATATGTGTGTGTGAGACTATGTTTGTGCATATGTGGGTGTATATTCTCCCATATCTTTGTCTCATCCCCCTGCAAGGTCCCTCATAGGGGAGTGTATACATAGATATAGGTGGGTTACCCAAACAACGTGTCTCTTACAGCAAGGGCCATGACATGGAGACAGGGTCAGACTCTATCAATCATGCATACAAAGGTCATAGACCCTTAATGGCTGTGTGTCTGTAAGCAATGCTAATGTCATCTGTTAAAAACATAACGTCATAGATGATTTATCACAAAATATTGATTGGCAAAAATCCTCCCATTCCACAATTATGGAAAATGTATCTGAAATGTAGATGTCTGATGGCAGTGGAATTAAAAGAGACACATGAGCACAAGTCACTATACGTCTGTTATTGTTATCCATCTTTTTTGTGGCTTTTGAAGTAACACGTTTGGCCACAGTACATTTCCCATTACTTCAGCTCCCCTCCCCTCCATTGCTTCCGTGTTTATCTTCAGGTTACCTCACACTGTGATCCCCAGCAAGAGCAGAAGGACACATGCTGAACTAAAGAACGCCCTGCTTTCATTCCTAACTACTTATTTATCCTCAGTGCTTTGTGACTGACCCTACAGGAGTATTTCCATCTATTTCTGACACTCTTTTCCACTGTATGTTGTCTATCTGCTCTTGCTTTGGCCTTCAGAGCCCGTGTCTGACCAGAGCGGGGCCTCTGTGACCTGCAGCTGTGTTTACTGTCAACACAGACCAGTGTTAGGACAGCTGGGTGAACAAGAGAAGGCCAGACAGTGGAGAGCATGAGAGCATATAGGCTGGGCTGAACATCCACAAAGAAAAACCCACAGATGCGAAACATGTAATTGAACAGGAAAGAAAAAAAACTAAAAAAACCCTGCTGAACCCCAAACATGTGGTGCCAAATGTAACCTTTTACACAAATTTTGAAGCACATGCTCAAATAAATGAGCAATCACATTTCCACAGGAATGCGAAGGCGCAGTTTGTGTAACACTAACACCTTTTCCTGTTTCTGTTTTTCAGTGGTGTTGAAGGCATCATGGGTTCAGTGACACACCTTACTAAGGTTATGCCCTGCTCCATTACACTGAACTCTGAAGAATGGCAGTGATTACCTACTTTGGTTTTCATGCAAACGGCACGTGTGAGTCTCACAGAACAGTGACAAAATGTTAAGATACTCATATATCATCTCATACTTATAATGTTTCCCCTCTTTCCTGTACCCCAGCTGATTCAGTGGGATAGACCCTGGTTCACACACTCTGCATCCTGTCCTGCAAAAAACACACTACTGCGCGCGCACACACACACACTTACTTCATACCAGCATTTAATACATTTCCTTGGGATTTAAGCTTTCATGGGAGCCTGCAAACCCCTTCCATAGTTGTGGTATGACTCTCCCCATGTGTCCTGTCAGGCCTGGGAGAGAGGAAGCTCCATCCAGTTAACATTACAAGGGAAATTCCCCTCACAAACATTACATGCCATTTAGATAATTCACAAATAACCACTGACTGACCGCATTAATGATCTTACTAATGATGATTTAAAAACACTGAAAGTTATTCATATCAATACCGCAAAGTGATCAGTTACTGCTTTCTACTGAGCCAGACTCCCTACATTTCTCCCAGAAGGATACCTAATCATTCGCATCTATATCATCTATCCATGTGAATAACTCAAGAGCATGATCAGAGCAAGATACTCCACTTTCAAAAAGGTATTGACACTTCCTCACTGCTATTGACACAACTTATCAGCAGTCAAGGAGACTTCCTGAGAGGATATTGATATCCTTCTTTTAGTCTCATTGATGCTTTGTCACTTCTGCTGACGGTGAGACACATTTTCCCTCTTGTTCACCGGAAACGTATATTCAACTTGGCAGAAAACAGACATAGATAAGTGAACTTACATGCTCCCTCATCACCTGTAAGTTAGGCCTGCTTTGTGTTTTGTTTTTTTCTTTTCAATGCATCTATACTGTCCATTTTTCCCTATAGTATGGTTTCCATGGAAACAGAGCTTGTAGATGTAAAAAAAAAGAAAAAAGAAAAATACACAATATCGAAAGTGAGCGAGTTATGTTTTTTCTCCAATTTCTCTCTCCTTCCCTCTCTTTTGCTCTTGCATTCTCTCTCTATCCTTCCTTCGTTCACAGAAAGTCAAGCAGTGTGTGGAGCGATCAATATCATTAATCAACACAACTCAACAGTACTCAGCTCTGCGGGGAGAGATGAAGAGGCACGGGGGAATGTCAACATGCCGGCCTGGAGTAGTCTTAACCAATGATACATATCACACATCACATGGATGAGAGCAGGGCCGAGGAAGGAGAGACAGAGAGGGACTGGAGAGGCAGACAGAGAGAGACAGATAACTGAGGAATGAAAGTATGCTTTCTAGGTAGAGGTGGAGGGGAGGGAGCATCCGAGCTAAAGAAAAAAAGAGCGACTGAGGTGGAGAGATAGAGAAGTTATTACTTGGTTGTCACCTACAGTCTAAAATCCCATATGACATCAGCAGTGAAGTGGTGACGGAGGTGGGATGTTCATTTATCTGACTCACTCTGAAGTATGAGTACAGTCAACAAGTACAGTCGCTATTACACCATCTACTGGAGCCGCTACCAGCAGCTGAACGAAAAAGCTTTCGTCAGTGTCCATTGATCAAGAGGAGATGTGATGGGCAGGAAAATGGAACGAATATGAAAATCAGAAAAAAAGAGAGCTTAAACCCCACTCGGTAAACAACAAATCACATGTTTTTTGTTTTTTTTTTAGCCTTTAGTTTTTCCATTTAACTACACACCCAGTGCAGGAACCCAGAAATAGCTGAGATTGCTCCCATGTGACATGCTAGTATACCACGTTTTACACCTTTGTCCTTCTGGTACATCTCAAGGGACAAACTACTGGGCAATTCAGCTCACTTTTGCCTCTTGCAGGAGTAACACTGCCCTAAAAGGGTCCTGTGGTGTTAAAATACCCAGCATAAAAAACATAGAAATACTAGATGGGAGCATAGTAAAGATCATTCTGATTATGTTCTGCTTAATAATGGCTCAAACATATGGAAATAATGGCATGGATTATGGTTTCATTTTATAGAGAGAGAATGAAGGATTACTAATAAAACACGATTTAGGCTTTAATTATTTTTAAAAAGCAGGGTAATAAAAGTAATGGGAAATCACATTCTTCTATGTTCCTAAATGGTGAGATTTGAAAGTTATTAAATGATAATACCATATTTTGAAGGTAAAACTAAGTCTTATTTCACAGATGCTGCTTATAATGATGGGAGAATTGCATGGCAAAAGAAGGACTTCTCTGTATTGGTAAAAAAAAAAAAAAAAAAAAAATAACAATAACAAAAAAAAAAACAAGAATAAAAAAAGGAGCACTTCCTTATAGTCACTCTCACCCAGTCAACTTTCATGTTACTTTTACTCCACAGCCTTTAGCAGACGAGTTTCTATAATAAACACACTAAGAATAAAAGAAGTAATGCGAGTTACGGCAGCTGGTGTCAAAACAGGATAATGTAAAAAATGCTGTATTAAGTCAGGAGAGCAATTTCCATTCATAAAGTCAAAATAAAGAAGAGTCAAATGTGATTTCCTGCTCGTTTCTCACTCACCCACACACTCACTCACTCGCTCCCCTCATTATCTTTCTCTTTCCTTCATTCCCTCTTTCTTGTTGGTTTACTGAGAGAATAACTTATCTCTCGCTGTATCTCTACCTCTCTTACTTCTCCTCCCTCTGTGAGTGTAGGAGAGATAACTACTGTGGAGTTGACAGCGGTAGTGGTCCTGTACTGTGGGCCTGGGGTGGGAGGTGAGTGGGAGGTTTGGTGTAACATGTCAGCCAGCTGTTGGCAGCGGGACTTGCCAGCTCAACTTAGCACGGCCCTAGAGTTGCGCTAAACAACTCCAACAACTTCGAGGTAAAAGTTGATTCTCAGTCATATAATGGCTTCCAGCCAAGAACGGCGAGATGCAATTTACTTCTTTTCTGGCTCATTGATTTTTTTGAATATCCATAATATTCAGAATAGTGGAAGGAAAGTAATGTAAATGATTAATTTAAAGTGAATTGGAAACAAAGAATAACACACTAAAAAAAAGGAAGAACAAGTAAGATGCCTTGTTAAACAAATAGTTTCAAATAATTCTTTTTTATTCAAATTGTTATTCTGCATTTGTTAGTAACCTCTCAGAAGGCAAGGCCCAGAATGTAATGTCAGCATTGCTGTGTGAGCTGTTGGTTCTTTAACTCAAAGCCAAGTGTTCAGATCAGTGGGATTGGGCTGTGCACAGTACACATGCTCTGAGGGAGCACAGCACACCCAGGCAGATTTAGAGACTTGTTTGTTTATTTCCTCTAAGTGTGTGAGACAGAATGCTTTCCTGCATTAATATTCAGCATCAACTCATACACAACAAGGAGAGGAAAAGATAGAGAGAAAGAAAAAGAGAGAGAGAGAAAGAGAGAGATGGAGGTATGGAGGCGGACCTCCTTGCGCTGCTGCTCCATGAGGAGGCAGATTATTTAAAGACTGATTGAGACGCCAACGTCAGACGGATTGGGAGCGTGAAGGCAATCAGTGAACAGATAAGGAGCTGTTACCTGAAAATGCAGCAGTGTGCTGGCTGGTTGGGTAGTCCTCCCTGCACTGTCTGATAACAGCCTACTTTTAATGACCAGTGAAAGCTGGCAGGAGACGGACACTAAACAGATCAACCTCTCCTCCCCTTCGGCTATGCCTGGCTCTGCTCACTAGATATACTAACCCCCCCCCCCCCCTTCATTCTACCCAGCCATTCCTCCTGTAGCATATCTTTCCATCCTACCATTCCACCATCCACCTTTCCCTCAAGCACTGCTAAAAGCAATGCTGCCAACATACTCTGCAGCCAAGAGCCATAACACATGTAAATACACACAACAAGAATAAAAAGAGTAATGTTGTGAACAGATATCTACACACAAGATGACTTCATTCACGTGGAGACAATTCTTTTATTTACCTTTGGGATGCAGCTTTTTATTTGTGCAGCCTTTAGACATATAGAAGCAATAAAATAAGATCCCTAGATCCCCACACATGTACTTAATACACACAATAATTCACACAATAGCATTTTCCACTTTAAAGGTAGGCACTTCTTGTGCTTGCTCCGTCTTGGTGGATTACAATTAGCCAGGGATTCTCCTGCAGGGCATAAATGTGTTGCTTTCAGATACAGGGATCCATTTGACTCTAATGTAATTATTGTATGGAGGCTCCTGGTGCCCTCGTCAGCCACAGATTAAGGGTGCTCTCGCCCACCACTTGCTCTCACCTTTGGCTTTCCAGCTGAAACCATGCTAAACAGTCTTACTCATTCTCCCTCTTGCTCGCACTCCATCTCTTTCCAAGCTCTCTTCCAATAACATAACCCTCCCCAACGCCTCTGCCTTTGTCTATTTGCTCTCAGCCTTCAGGCCAAGTAAGCTGATAGGCTGTCAGGGGTCAGCTGGCTGTGAGTGATTGGCTTAATGGGCAAGGCCAGAGCCTCTGCCTGGCAGCCAATGAGGAACAGCAGCTTGGCCTGTACCCCCTTGTTGACCTCAACTAGCCCACAGCAACAGCGACACGCCTCTGCAAACACAGCCCAGAGTGAAGCACCAGGTAGCTGCCAACACCCCCCCCCCCCCCCCCCATCTCCACCTCCATCCCCACCTCCCCACACACACTGATGTACAACCAGTCACATGCAAAATCACACACAATTGCTCACATACTCACACACAGACACACTATGAGATTATACATCTGGCTGCCAAGTGCGGATCCGTCACATCTCTGCCACCTTTTCAGTTTCCTTTTCTCTATGCTCTTATCCCTTTCTTTCTTTCATTCCCTCTGTCTTATTCTTTCTCTGCCCATCGCCCCCTCATCCTAACTCTGTCTTTGTGAAACACAGTTCTGACATCAAAGTGGCAGAAATATTAATCCTACAGAAGTATCTGCTCCGAGTGTAAGGATCAAGAACCAGGTCGTGGATAGGTGGAGGGGTGGAGACATAAAGAGAGAGAAAGATGTGGAGTTGGAGACAGAGAAAAGGGAAAATGGATGGGGGATGTAAAGTCATACAGCCTGAGTGGGAAGCCCCTACACAACAATTACGGTTCGCTAATCTCCAAGTATAATACAGGTCTCACACTATATGGCTTTTTGCCTTGCAATTAGCATAATCGTACATCATACCGACACTCAAATGTGTTTAACACATGATTTCTAAAATAATAATGACTCAAACATAGGAAAGAGACAACATGCAGACACATAAGGGGGAAGCAAAACAATCACTCACAGTATTGCTATCTTTTTACAATTAATCCTAATAGTACAAAATAATATTTCTTAAAGGGTAAATAAAATAAACTTTGCTTCCTTTTACAGCCTTTCAATCACTGGAGTCGACTTACTTTTGTTTTCTTCTTTCTACCTCCCTACCTTATTATTACTACAGCAGGCCATGTATTCCAAGCATTATTTTTATCCATAGACATTGAACGAGTCTTTGAAAAACAGTCATCTACCAGTTGTGTGATAGAATGAGACCACAGACAGACGGGTGACAGCAATGACAACACCTGTGTCTATGGATACACTCATAGCATTTAGCCAATAAACAGCATGCTTAAAGTAGCTACAATCGACATTGGCAGGAATTCCATATGTCAAGAGTGGGAGTGTGTTAATGAGCATAGGGACACATGAAATCACACCACACTTCCACTGACAGACAGTACCATATACCATATAAGTGTCCCTTATAATTTCACAAACTTTTACAAAGGTTGGATTAAATTAGTATGACTAAATAAACAATGTTGAAGTACAAACCAGTTCCAACTTAGAGTCCCATCCATACATGATTTGCATGAGCTGTCAGCACTAAACATAAAGTAATACCACACTTAACCCCAGGGAAAACACATGGTTTGGCCAATGAGTGGAGAAAGGCATTACAGTGAGTGTCAGAATAATATCTGTACCTCCCACTTTCCCTCGTCAGGAATGACCTTGTGTAAACACTGGAGCAATGGGTAATGCTCCTCAGATGTGGTCTAATTGCAATGTGTGCGGTTACGTATGTATGTGTGTGTGTGTGTATATATGTGTTCCTTGTTTGGCAAATTGTGGGTTGTGCACCGACAGGTGCTAATGTGTACAAACCAGCGCAGAGGTGAGGAAGGTCACACACTGCAATGCATACACAGTGTTGATAGGAAGTAGAAAATAAAAAAAAAACAATTTTCCACTTTTAAACATTCTAAAGATCTCATGTACATTTAGCTTTATTTTAATTATTATTTGGGACATTTTAATGACTTTGGTGGAATCAGAGTCAATAAGGAGAAAGGGTGTAATTGCATTACAAAAATGCTCTAAATGCCCCAATCGTATGGAATGTTGCAAAAAAAAAAAAAAAGAAATCACAATAATAATTCTCTCTACCCAGCCATTAGATAAGCTGTGTTTAGTGCAAAAATACTCTTATTAGCCATAAAATTCTTGCATAAATATAATGAAAGGTTGTATGGCATGAAGGTCACCCACTCGTGTTCACAAACACAGCAGGAGAATCAGAGCAATCGGTGAAAGCCAAGTCCCAAGACTTATTTTCTGAGTTTTAAAAATAAATAATAATAGAAATAATGTGTTGCCTTACAAAGATACGTATTTCTTATACAGTGAGTAAAAGAACACAAAGTGAGCATCATCAGCTCTTAACAATCCAAAAGGTCAAACCATGTGATAATATTGCAACATGCAGCCCTCTGTCTCAGTGGTTACACATACCACAAATTCACCAGCTCACTCCATGAAAGAAAATAACTGGTATGACTTCTATAAGCTTGTTTGTATTGTGTTGTTTTCTTCTTTTCCTGTTCATGTTTCTCCCACAGTTCTTGTACTGTCTAACTTCCCACCATCATTAAAACTCCCCTTCTTCTAAAATGGCCCAAACATGTTTCCTCTTCCCCTTTCCTCCTCACAAGGATAATTAATAAAACAAATAACGCTCACTCAAAGAGAATCTAAACACAATTAGCTGTTTTTGTTGGAATTGCTGCATGAGATTAGTTGGATCTATAATAAGTTTACACACCGTGGTGCCAGTGAAGCTGCAATGCATTAAAGCCTAAACACTAAACCGAAGGGACAAATAAATCCCTTGTAAGGTAAACAGTAAACTACGACAAAATGGACCAAACAGACTAAATATTAAACAGGATAAACAATACTGGAGAGTGTTTAGTGGAAGTTTTGGAATATTTTGAAATCATGTGTTTTACATTACAGATTTGACGTGCTACTGGAGGGTCTTTGTGTATTTGTTTGGTAAAAGCATGCCTGCTTTAGCATCAACGTGCTGTGTCTGTGTTTGAGTATCATATGTTTGCAAACTGAATGAAAATGTTTCTCATCAAGATTTTGTTTGGGAAAAAAAAATGCTCAAAAGGAAAAACAAAATTGAAGACAAGAACACAAGTAAAGTATTGCCTCAAAAAACAACTTGCTTATTAAGTTTTCAGACTTTCTGTCCCTTCCTTTAATGAGATCTAATTTGGACTAAACTAGACGGTGCCTGAACAGACTAGAAACCCAGGATTTGACATGAAAGATAAGATTAGAAATAATTTGTCAGATTAAGTACTGGGATCTACACACATATGGTAAATACTGATGTCAAGTTGTCTAACTGAACACGTGATGTTGAAGGTGTTGCAACAAAAGACTCAGCAGCAACAAGAAAAGTTGCAGGCTGTGACTAGACAGAGCAAAGGCCAAGATGTTGCATGTCCCTCCTGAGACTCAAGAGGCACTAGAAATGAAAAAGCGCACAGAAAAAAAAACAAAAAAAAAAACAGCACACACAAATACTACACTGACTCTACTGAGATCTACAATCTTTCAAATCCTGCTGTTTGGATCACATGTGATTTGTCATGATAAATTTAACAATGAAGGGCTTCCATACTACATTGGTCACAAAAAGAAAAAGAAGTAATTTGTCTCTTTTATTCTTCTCAAGGTGAAAAGAAGCCAATGACATAAACAAGGAAAAACTCCTTTGGGGATGGTGACACAGTTTATGGTGTGTCAAAAACAGGGATGGGAGTATTCTGTGGTTTGTATACACCAGTATCTCATAATGCAGCACTACGCTATAAATTGCAACCAGAGAAAAGTTATGGACTCGGCTCATGAGTGCATGGTTAAATGTGGCCATATCAAATGCATGGGAATACATTCCCCACCAAGAAATGTGACACAACAGGAAATAGCTTAACAGATTTTACTTCTGGGCTACAGGGGCCAATAACTGTCACTTCAGTTTAGGCCCTCATGCTCTTGGCTCCCAGTGTCTGGTCAGAGGGATACTGCTGCATTAAAACGCCATTTTGTGATATGAATATAATCTTCCCAGACTTGATCCAGGACTCTGGAGTGTGAACGGGTCACTTTCGATCACTGCCTTGGGTCTCTGAGAGGCACCTGTGAGAGTGTGAGGCAGAGGGTAAACGGTGTAGGAGGGTTAGGAGTATGAGGTGTCTTAAGAGCTGCTCAGCCAGGTTAAGGGGTGGGTTAGGTTTGTGGGGTTTCATGTCCCTCTGCTCTTTCCAGCTCTCTTTACTGGTTTTGGCATTTATTAGGCTTTCTGCTGTGCACTTAATCTTTACTGGGATTTACACTATGAACTGACCCACACTAAATATCAGCTTTGGGAAAACAAGTGCTTTCTCTTGCACTTTTACCACTGCCAGCAATTTTTCTATTGTTTATTTTGTAAAATGAATGCATGCATATGGAGCGCAATAAAACATTAGCACAATTAAAAGTCTGAATTGTGAAATAAATATTTACATTTTGGAGTACTCACTACATGGAGATTATATCATTATCTGCAGGGACACACTGTGTAGTACATGCTGTACATTGAATTTCTATGTAGATTTTTTTGTTCTTGTTTCTGTTGCCAGATTTAGATTCTTGTTCTGTCATTGTAATTCTGCTCATGTGTAAACGTGTGAAAAGCAATGATATGAAAAAGCAAAGCCAAGGAAAAACAAACAGTGGGGATGAGAAGCAGGCGGAAGCCCGTAAAGCCTGGTGACCGGGGTCAACTCTCTCAGATACACATCACTAAGAGGAGCTATAAAAGTTCAAGAGGAGGTGTCTCTGTCGATCCAGAGAAAATAAACCCAAGCCTGACTATACAAGGACATCAGCATGGAACACACGGAGGCCCAGTCAGAGTAACAACAACAAGCAACAAGGACAAAATCTACATCCATCATTCAAGGGCAGATACTGTACGTCTTACACAGAGGAACACAATTTGTCTGTATAGGTTTACATTCACACACAAGCACACAGATTTTCAGGCACACACATGTACACTGTAGCACTAATAACTTTCCCTTACTCAGCTTCACACATTGGAAAAAAAGAGGTTTGCACTGGGATTTTAAAGCATGATTTATCTGGATCCAACTGCATGTTCCTGCAATCTGAGGTATAATAAGAGGTTAACCAGACATTACTTCTCACTGGTGTATAGGGGACAGGGTGGTATGTTTCATGCACTCAACAAAACCCAAACAGTGAAAAACCCAAAATACTAACAATCTACACATTCACAAACATAGACATGAACCATCCACACTACTATATAGTTATAAGAAAGCACAGGGACTCCCCCACAGACCCAGGCATAAAAAACACCAACAACACAGGCTGTTCATCATCACTTATTGGTGTATGTACATGCCGGGGGTTTGCCGGAACATGATTGGTCGGTGCATTCATCAATCTGATAGTGATCAGTCCCATATAGGGGAGATTAATCATTAGCTCTGCAGGGGCAAATGCATGGCACGGCAGATAGTGATTATTGATGGGTTAATCCCAACTCCATGGCTTTGCATTCAGGCAACAGCCTCAGGGTCTATCATGCTAAATTTTTTTAATCGCTTTCGTATTAAGGTATTAGGATACGTTGGTAATATGCAGAGTAGTAATGCTGCTGTGGGAAAATTAGGCCCATTATGGTTAATGCACCGTATTCATATTAATATATTAGTGCAGGTACCTGTAGCAATCTGCGAATCTGCAATTTTCAACACAATATGAGAGGGATTAACAAATTTTCTGGTTCAGAATAATGTGAAACTGCCACTATAGGTATAGTAGAATCCTATCACTATCCTCTAAGTTTTTTCTTTTCTTTCTTTCCCTGTGTATCCTCCTTCTCCTTCCTCTCGCTCCCTTGCTCTCTTCTGGATGTGATGTTTTGCAGAAGTGCTTTTAAAAGCCCCAGAGGGTAAATAGTGCTCGAAAAGTAAACAGAAATGAGCTGACCTTGCCAGAGTTTTGGCTCATGACAGCAGAGCTGCTTTAAGACTTCAAGCAGCAAGGGTCACAACTATAAACAAATTCATTCCAATGCCAGCAATACATAGACACAGAGTAAAAGCAAACAAGTTTCTGGCAAAGAAACATAATTAATGAAAAATGTGAAAGAAAATAAGTGAGGGCTTGAGACAGTGGAAAAATAAAGAGATAAGTCTCCTCGTGGCTAAGGAGTATGGCTATTGCACAGGAGGAGGAGGAGGAGGATGAGATGAAGCAATAATACTGGGAACAGGGTGAAAAATTCCTCACCAGTGTATTTAAAGCCGGATGTGAGTCACTTCACCTGGCATCTGTTTTTGTTTAAGTCCAAAGGTCAGAGTTCATGGCTCTAAGGTTGTGAAGAGCCACATTTTCAGCCAGCACAGCAAGGAATCAAATCAGCTTAAGCTCATACTTTGGGTATCATTGTGAGTCATTGCTAAGACCTTACGTGGCCTCAATTTAGAACACTTCATTGAACCCCTATGTATTAGTTAAAGCACAATTACACAGACACAATGAATGTCAATATTTGTTATAACTCATTTTATCAAGAAGTTAAAAATGAAGAGTTACTGAGCGGTGCCCTTCTGTGCCGTCAAGTTTGCAGTCATCTCTTCGGGCTTGACCCTGACGCTTCTCCTTGATCCCCTTTTGAGGCCTGCAGAAAGGAGAGTCAGCATCTAACAGAGGGGTCATAAGGCACAGAATGCTGCCCACAGCTCATCTCTGACCTGCTGAACAATGTTGCAAGTAAGGAAAAAACTACCAATTATCAGATTCAAGCCGAGCGAAGTCAACGAAGAATACACTGACAAAGACATAATGTTTAGAAAATGACTTTGTCGTTCTTTTAGTCTGCCCCAGACTTAAACTTGTGTACTGATGTCATTGACCTTGCCTTTTTCAGTCTCTAACCAAGAACTCAAACACATGCCACTAAATTAGAAAGTTGAGGCCAAATATAACAAAATAACACAAGAAGAACAATTAGCATCTTTAGTGTGTCTCTGACATGGAAAGGAATCCACAAAAACCAACATTAGACTCTAGTTTGTGTTATAACAAGCTACTAAGCCACTTGGGAGTTGCTCCAAAAACGAGAGTATAGGTAAAAAAAACATTCTGAAAGCCAAAACTACCAGTATCTGGAAGAGTAATTATAGCTGTGAAGTGACACTCACAGTCTTTTAAGTTTTATGATATATTATAGACAACTTGCTGTACCACACTGACAAATAGAATTAAAGTTACATTTAAAAGCAGGTGCACTACTTGGCATCTTAGTTAACAAGTACAAAACATGCAGTGTCTTCCTTCTCCAATGCTTTTCCACCTGTGCTACAGTCCTCTGAGAATCCTCCTCTTCCAGTCCTAGATGGCCTGGTTTGGGGCAGTATACAGAGTGTGGTGTGTGTCTCCTCAGGGCAGTGTTTGTCATGTCAGAGAATCTTGTTATATACTCCATGTTCCTCAGCCCTGTGATAAGTCATCGTTATAGCTGGCCAACCTGGCAACCCAGTGATAAGGGAGCCATGTTCAATCACCACGCCAGCTAATATTTCAAATTCCATATTGTTTGCCTGCGGTCGAAGTTCCCTCCTTTCAGCCTATGCACACTTACTCACACACACACACACACACACACACACACACACACACACACACACACACACACACACACACACACACACACACAAGACACTTTTTCTCTGTCTGTGTCTCGTTCTCGCTCTCCCACCAGGGAGTGTGAGGATGAGTGGTATCTGTAACTCAGTTAGAATGGAGGAGGT
This sequence comes from Ostorhinchus rueppellii, assembly GCA_030068375.1. Lineage (NCBI taxonomy): Eukaryota > Metazoa > Chordata > Actinopteri > Kurtiformes > Apogonidae > Ostorhinchus > Ostorhinchus rueppellii. The sequence goes on from JAQQZY010000029.1 coordinate 24,787,172, forward strand.
AATGTTAACATGGTGCAGTGCCGCTGTCATGCCAGCTATACATAATCACTAAAGAGGAAGAAGACAGATTATACAATACAGAAAAAAATAGCTAAGTTCAAGTGCAACTTTTACACAAGCACAACCTACCCAACAAAAGTTCTATCCTGGATTTAATAGAGAATATGGATTAGAGCTTTCCATTGGATAATTAGTGTAGTGAGTAATATGTTTCCACTGTTACAATTTCTTTAACCCTGCAGTGAGTAGCGTTTAATATAAAAAACAACCAACAGTTTGTCAGAGGGAATAAAAATTGGACTGTTTCAATGCAAAAAGATCATGTGGTCTGAAGAGTCCAGACTGACGCAGATTGATGGGTGCAGCAGGGTGACAAGAGATGCAGATGAAGTGATTACGCATAATGCTTAGTGCCTACAGTAGAGTCCTGAGGGGGAAGTGTTATGATCTGGGGTTGCCACAATTGGTCAAGTCTTAGTTCAGAAATGCTAAAAAAGAAAATGATGGCAATTAACATTGCATAAGCTCAGTAAATACATGCCATGGTGAGAGTGAGACATAATTAGAGCAAAAGGCGGTCTAAAAAATTCGGGGCTTATTTTTTTGGACAAATTGTGCGTACATTCACACGGAAGTACATAGTGAGTTATTTTATTTTAAGAAACTTCGTATGGATAAAGGGCTGCAACAGGGGCTCTTAGTATAAGATATCTAGATAATTGTGGAGGGAAAAAGAAAGATGTGAACTTGCGCTGTGAGGGATGTGTGGACATCACTACCCTTGCGTAAACCTCCTACACACAGACCCTCGTCTGTCTAGTGGACTTGAAGCGCTTCTCCATACAGCCTCCCAAGAACCCCACACTCCAGGTAGGGCCTGACCACATCCAACAAGGGCCCTGGAGCATCATCCCGTCAGTACAGTGTCCTCTAAACTTGTTCTGAGCTCCCTCTGTCTCCCTCACTCTCATAAAAAAAAAAAAAAAAAGCTGATGGGTTCAGCTTGGGAAGGCAATGGCTCCTGCGGCTGTGTTTATACAGCTTTAAGAGAAGGCAGTTTAGCAGGTGCATGGCGCTGTAAGTACAACCGCAATCCACCGCTAAGAGGATTAAAAGCTAGGATGATATCTTTCTAGTAAATAACGTTTCTCTGGAAAGAAAATACAGCAATAATGGAGCTCTTCTCATTCCCCTGACTTCATCCTCTTTGCATTGGAAGACAAAAAGTAAGCAAGAGGGAGGGAGAGATTGAGTTTATATGGGCTAGGAAAAAAACAGGTGTTAAGCCTCTCCAAACTGGCCTGTGTAATGGGGTTCTGTTTGGAGGGTGTGGAGCCAGCGGATAAACAGCATGCTGGTCGATATATTTGCCTCCTTCTACTCTATAATCCTAACAGCGTTACCAAAAGAGTATGCATTATAAACATCAGAAGCGTCTCAAACATATATACTAACTTCTCACACAGAACCCCATTCAGGGAAAAGCTAAGCTTCTGTACTGTATCGCTTTCCAAACTGGCAGGGATAGGATACTCATAGCTAAGAAAATGGAGATGAATCATTGAGGGCTGAATTTCCATCATCTGAATGGGCCTCGGTATCACCACAGGAGCTTTCGTATCCTGGCAAGAGTTACCAATGCCAGAAAATGCCATTATTTATCCCTATTTCAGCTGCTGCTTTAAGTTGTGTTGTGTTACATCTATCCAAGCATAAGAAAGTGATCTCAGACTCAGTGGTCAACAGAGAGGTTATCAGGCCCTCACAGCAGGGTTAAAGTAACTCATATCATAACAGCAGTACACCTGGCCTGAGCCTTGTGTCCCGCCCGGCTGTGCTGTGACTGTTCTTGCATCTCCGTCCCTTTTCTCTTTTAATTTCTCAATTCCTCCAGGGCAGTGCTCTGTGACTACCTGGGGGTCCTTTTCCCCCTGGCCCACTCATAAAGAGAGGAAGACTGGATGTTTACACCTGCTAGGCCCCACTCAAAGCCTGGGGGAGGAGTTAGTGACCTGCCTACTCTCTCCTCCCCGCTCCTCCCTCTGCTAAAGGAAACAATCAGCCTGTTACGAAGGCATCAATGGCTTTCCCAGCTGGAGTTTCCCTTTGGTTATTGAGTCTGGTCAGAGAGCTACTGCAAGTTGTGTGTGTGAGGGTGTGTGTCTGTGTGCGTACATGTGCACAACCAGTGTTGTGATGAGCACTGTTCAAAACACACTCCAAGACCCAAGTGGATGGGTGGGGCAGTGGACTCTTTTCCAGCTCATATCACACAATGCAGCCAATTCTGCTGCTTGCTGAAGTGGAGAGAGAAGGAGGGTAAAGTCCTGGCCTTGAGTGGGCATGAACCCCTAGATCAGTGACCTGGTGGGACAATAGGCCCTCTCACGAGCAGATCGCTCCACTAACCCTCCAACACGACTAAGTTAATCCCCTGAGCCGACAGTCTTACTATTAGTTCTGAAGCACTGAGTTATCCTAATTAGGTACAAAGAAAAAGGCATGTTTCAAGTAGCAGCCAACCAGTACTGGAGCAAAGCTTAAGTATAATGTTGTTACTGCAGTGATTTGTAATCACAAAGTTGCCCATCTCCTCATGGGAACAACATGCGAACCATTTCAAATGAGACCTGTTCTTTACTATCAAATAAAACTACAGGCCTTTAAGAAATCACATCTGACTAAACTGACTCCGAGAGGTGATGGTCTACAACTACGAGACTTCTTAGTAAACACGGATTTTAACAACAATGATCAGCAACATTACACTGAAAAACAGAGAGCAATGAAAGTATAATCATGTAATACCATCTCAACTGTTTTTCCTACATGTAACTTGCTAATTTATATTCATATTTTTAAGACTAAATAGGTCATATTTCAGTTTGGCGCTTTTTATGCTTATAGGTTAAGAAATAACGGGAGACACAAAGACCTTAAAAGCTACAATATTTTCCTTTAGAAACCACGGAGCCTTATCATGAATATAGAGACACTATCCATAGAAAGAGAAAAGTAAGGAGAAAAACATTACAGCTAGAAAAGCAATAATCTTATCAAATCCATCGAGGGCCATTATGAGGCGTCAGAACCTCTGCCAGCAGGGATATAGTTCGTACCAGGAGATCAGAACTCTTCTTCTCTCGCCAAAGGGAAATATTCAAAACAGTGCTACTGGGCTTTTTTTCAATTTTAAAGAAGCCTAAAATTACTGCAGAAATGTCCTAAAAACACAAGTGTGGTCTGAACTTATTCTGCAAGGAAATGATCACAATGAAGAAAAAAAAACTAAAAAAAAGTTACTTGCTATTCTTGCACATCCTCCCGTCACTTTTCTTAAGTGTTTATTTCTTTTTTAATTTCCACATTCCTTTCAGTTCCCACTTCAAACTGCAAACCAAATAATGCCAAAATGGGAAAAGGAAGAAATTAAGAAAAAAACACAGGAGTCTTAGTTGTGTGACTGCTAGCTTCTTTCACTCTTTAGTTTCCTGCTAAAAACACAAGGATGCGCCAAATGTTGGAAGGTAGATAAAAAATTCACTGTAAGTTGTCTTCTTGAGAAATGACACATTAACATACACTATTAGCATAAAAACATTTATAGCTTTGAAATCTAAACCACAGCGCAAATGGATACGGATACATCATCATTTTCAAGTGATTTCTGAAAAGGTCATCAGTAGCTGTAAACCTTTGCCCATCCTTGTTAACATTTATCAATAATTCCTCCCCATGGAGGTTAGTGCTTACTTCAGATTACCTTTGTAAAACTGCACAACAAAGTGCACCCTTTTCTTCCCCTCTCCTGCACCCTCTTAGCCCTCCTCCCTCCATCTCCTTTACCTTCCCGACTGACACTGTGCAGCTCTTTTATCCCAAAGGTTTCAAAGGTTCTCTTCTCACTGAATACAAAACACTACTGCCTCTTGAACTTTTGATGGTGGCTGAAAAGCAAGAGAAAGTCAGAAACACCTCTCTATAAAGACATCACAGGCAGGGTTCAGGTGTAGTTCACCTGAACTCCATCCATATTCAAAGGATTTTGCTTCTCCTGTTTCTCCCTCCAGCAAGTTTTTCCTGTCTAGCTGTTGCTACTAAGGATGGAAAGCTGTATTCAAAGGTAGAAGTCATAAACACATGACAGAGCTGTTCAAGGTCCTGACTGCCTGGAAGATGGGTAGTAAAGGGAGCTTAAACTGGACAAGCCAGCCAAAGACCCAAAGGCTCTGCTGCCATGGTGAAATCAAATTAATCAGCACCTTGTCTCCTCGTGTTCTTAACTACTGATCTAAGAGGACAGAAGATAAAAGTAACATGGACGGACTTTACTTATGCAGTCTTAACATTTGTCAGTGCTTATGAGGCCATGAGGCAAAAGGTACAAGGAAAGGATAGTGTTCAAGGGTCTAAGGATAAGCCATTGATTACTGTTTCCCACGTACTTTAATCAGCCTGTACTGACACTCCACCACTGCCAGAGGACACCCCATTGTCTTGGAGATAGAAAACAGAGTTTAGGGGGTCCATATGCCACACTAATTGTTTATTGACTGTTCACAGCAAGAAGAAAGATAATTAGGGTCATTAACTAGTGTAACTAAGCAGGCACAAGTTGTCAATTCCAGATCCCACCAGGCTCGTTCAGTCTTTTGTAACAAGCTGTAGGATAACTGGTGCCTGTCCATGGGAAAACAGCTGGAGAAAGCATGGAAACACTTCCTTTCTGTTTTTATTATTCCTCCGCCTCGTCTGTCCTTCCTCCTCCTCTCCATTCCGTTTTTGTTTATTTTTCCTCCTACGGATTGGATCATATACATCCCCTCATTGGCCATCGAGGTCTTTTCACTCCCTTTTATGCCTCTGTTGTCCTTTAGATGTTGACATGAAGACAAACATATGCGATCACAGACTTGCATACAATCTATGTGAATGTAAGACAGATAATACAAAGATGTACAGAACATATAATCATGCAGTAGAAACAGCTACATGTATTCATCATCAACTGGAATGGTGTGATCTACAAGCCACCGCCACAGCTGCATGGAATAAAACTTTAAATGTGCTCTCTTGTTCTGTTTGTACCCACTGCAACTCTCCCAGCAGTTTATTCAACAATATGCAAATGTTCTGCAAAGTAAGATCCTGTGAACTTGGGAGAAAGAGAAAACTTCATCACCACGTCAGGCTTGAATGAACACAGTCTCACATTTAATGTGCCATCTTTTGGAATCCCAGGACAGGCTGCTCTGATGTCTTGATAACCTTGACTCATCTGAAGATCAAGGCAGTCAAACAATATCTCAAGAGCGACAGTGTTCTTGTTGTGTTTTAACACAATGTCACCCCCTTCTCTCTTGTTCAAGATTGTAACTTTTATACAATTTAGACAACAGAATGACAGCGAGAGTTCATCAAGTAAGTCATGTTTAATGACTTGATTGAAGCAAGTTTTGACCTAAATGAGTTTGCTGTTAAAATTCATTAAATCGTCTAGTTTTTTACACTGGCCTCTCTGCCTGTAGTACACAGTGACAAGAACTTCCACTTCAAAGATCATGAAAAATAGTCCTGGAGGCACAGTTTTTAATAAAACACAGTATGTTTGGATTTTCACCGGTGGAATTTGTATTAAGCGGGTGTCGAGGAGGTGTTGAAAGGGTACAAGGGAGAGTGGCCTTTGCAAGGACGCCCGTGGGGTCCTGAGGCTCTGGAGCATGTGGGCAAAACCATCAGTTACTCCCAGATGTTATCAGGTCACTACAGCAGCTATGCCTGGACTCTCAAGGGACACACAAACACGCAGCTGGGGAAGGCATTAGGACACAGAATATGAACCACGACCAGAAGGAAAAGGCTACAGGGGATTTTCTCCCTGAGTGTCAAGTGTGTGTGGGTGAGACTAAATATGTGGGTGATGGAGAGAACATAAATAGTGAAGTTTTCAACAGTTTTGTGTGTGTGTTTATGAATATGTGTGTGCATTAGTTTGTGCTTCTTAATGTACTCATTTGTTAAATTTATGTATGGTTTGTTGGCTTGCTTTATTCTGTCATGGGACGCATTAGCAGGAGGGGAAACACAGCTCTGGGAAAAGACAGAAGAAAAAGAAGAAAAGCAAAATTAAGAAAAAGTGCAGGGATGGGAAACTGAAGTTGGGTGACACATAACAGAGACCTCTGACAAAATAAACAAACTTAGTTATACTCTGTGACCCCCATACCTTCCTCTATGGGTCATGGAGCAGCAAATTTGCATAACAGCAAAGGGCAATCAATGGAAGAGGGGCCCTTTGTTAGGAACTGTCAACGAAGGCAGGGGCTGCAAGCCTGGAGCCCCCGTGTCAAAAGTGCTTATTTGGGGTGCCACTCGGACATGACAGGGCCTCAAGGACAGGGGCGAAGGGTTAAACTGCTAACAACATTAAATGTCACCCCAACCTTGCTTCACTATGAAAGACATGCAAAGTGGCTTACATCAAGCACTGTCAGTAAGAATACATGATATATTACACAAATCCACAGGAACTACTGGACACATTCATTCATTACTACAGGCTTTTATTGTATGACCTGTGTGTTTGTACTCAAATAAAGCAGTTTTCTCTTGAAATAGGACTGATGGCTTGTGTCCATACATAGGATGAATGAATGACTAACTAAATAAATAATTTGCCTTATGTAAGAAGATGTTTTCAGACTTTAGGACTAATGCAAAACTAAAAATGTGAATATGTATGTTTCTATTTAAGTGAGATTGTATATGACATACATATGGTGATGAAACTTGACTTCAGTATCTGTGAGGCAGCTGACAAAATGTTGGTGTTTACTAACAGTGCCTCCCTGTTCTCAGTTTTCTCCCTTTCCTAATTCTTTAATAATGCTTCTTATTCAAACTTGGCCTTTTCATCCATTATGGATCAATACCATATTTGATTTTGTTTGTTCTGTGCCAAGTGTCAATGTGCACAAGTCAAGGGGAAGCAACCCTTTGTTTCATCCCGTTAATAAACACTAAAGCATTTAATATTTCATCCTCCCTACCAAGGGACCTCAGAGACGTCACTGTGTTTAACATCCGGTTCTGTGAGGCTCATACTCTGCCTCCTTCTGTCTCCCCCTCTTCTCTCCGTTATGTCTTTTGGGTGTGTTTGCAACTCAGACGTCTGCGCAGGACTGTGTTCTGTAACTTATTTAACAAGGGTTCATTCTCTTGAAAGCAGCTCTACCCGCAGGACCGACCGAGGCTCGACTTTGTGTATGTCTATTAATAAATTAACTATTCTGTCACAATCTGAAGGAAAGATTCAATTATTCACAAATTGCAATGCATAATTCCATCAACCATGTTTTAAGCAGGGCTATGAATAATTTTTGCCATTTTACTTTCGATAATTAAAGCAGTAAATCTCTGTGTGAGGCACGTTACAGAGTCTATGGTTCATGTTACAATTAAAAAGAAAACAATACACATTTTCTGTTATGGTGAAGCCAGTATTAATCAACAGCTCCAGGTATGAATATGCATGCAGTGGTTTAGTTAACATCTTTTATCAGAATAAAAATCACTAATTTATTGACAATGCTTCAGCCGCAGAGGATAAGAACGGGCGGGTGAGGATACGGGGGAGAAGCAAAAGAAATAGAAACATATTGAAAGGGTGAGTGTTGTGGAGAGATTCTGGAGTGGGTGGGTGTGAGAGAGTTGGAAAGACAAAGGATGTTGGGCGTGTAAGTGAGTGTGTGTGTGTGTGTGTGTGTGTGTGTTTGCACGCATGTTAGATAGAGATATGGATAGGGAGATCAGTTTACCACAGCAAGTGTGTCCTCTGGCTCTTTTTCACTCGATTTGGGGATACCGCATTAATTTGGGGAAACATGCATCTCTCTCTCTCTCTCTTTCTCACACCCTCTTCATTCGCTCCCTCCAGATGAACACTCCGTGTGCTCACAGCTCCTCTGCCATATGTCTCAGCTGAGACAAAAGTGCCTCTTAGGGTTTTTCTCACAGTATTTTTCTCCAGTCACACGGTTTGCCCCTGGTCCCTGCACTAACCCAATTAACAGGATGCCCATGGCTCCCCTAGGTCAGATAAAGACAGCTCCCCTCCCCTTCACACACAAACACAGACACAGAAACTGCCTCACAGTGCTCTCTGCTGCCCCTTCTGACCTCTCCCAACCTTACAAAGATAACAGCTGCTTACCATCTACTTACATTGATATGAACAATGACGACAGTGGTTTCACTCAGACAATAGTAAATGATAGCAGAGGTGATAAAGGTATGCACAGGTACACATTATGGCCCGATTACATCTATCTCGCAGCATAAGCGTTGCATTAAAAATCTGTATTGTTTGAGTGAAAACAAAAAAAATCCTCATATTTAAAAATCTGTTATATTGTACTTAGAGGGGCTTTTGTGGCTAGTGTCCAAATAGTCTCACTATGAGCTTGAGAGGAAAAAGAGCCCTTAAATATTGTTGCAAACATAGGTCAGGTATAATTACAGCCCCCTAGTGTTTCTGAAGTCAAACAGCCAGGCAATGCGTGACCAATACATTTTAGGGAAAGAGGGAGAGAGGAGAGAGAGCGAGCAGAGAAAACAGAATGACTTCTAAGGCCACAAACACATCAATCAACCTACTGCCCATCCTCCCTCCTTCTCCCTCTCTGGCCCTCTATCTCTTTGTCACACATACACACATTCATACACACAGACAGACACAAACACACACACACACACACACACACACACACACACACACACACACACACACACACACACACACCACACCACACTTCCACCCCGGCTGTCTCAATTAACCCATGGTTAATCTTGGACCTCCCGTAGCAACTTCTAAAAGGGATCCGGGTAGAACGGGAGATGGTATCTGCCAGGAAGATTACAGTGCGACAGGCAGATCAAAGAGGGCCGGACTTTGGGCCCCAGCGATTAGCGGTAATTAAATAAAGTATGTCTGTTTAAACTTCATTAGCAGCTGGGCGTTTGCTCCACCAGAGTGGGCACAACTCAACCATCCTTAATTAAAAGATAATCCACAGGAATCGCCCCCTAATCTCCTTCCAAAATATGCTCTCTTCTCCCCCCATGACGGTGGTTTTCAGTCCGCTGCTACTACAGAACAGGCCGGTGGGTGGAGGTGAGCACTAAAGCCGCCAACAGCCTGAATAGCAGCCAGGCGAATGGGTTGCTCCTCTCTCCACTTTCCCAACCCCCCGACCTGGAGAGGAGTAGAGAGGAAAAAACCTGCCCCCGATAACATCAATTTAGCATGCTATTATCTCCAATGGTGGAAAACTACACTCCGGCAAAGTCTGACATAAATCTTGGAGAGCTGGGGGGACATTGAATATGCATGAGCTGAAACAGATATGACACTGCTGGCACATTAATATTCTTGTCACTGGAGGTTTTCAAACTTTCAAGTCGATGACTTGAGCGAATCCAGTCTGGAGTTTCCATAAAACAGGGCAAAAGAATATTATACATAATTAAAGACCTACAAGCTTCTGAACTCTGAGGGCGAAAAAAGAGAGAAAGAGAAAACGAGAAATGTGTTGCTGTAGATTCCATAGAATTTAGATGAATCCACAGTTTGAATAAGGGTGAAGGGATATGACTGTATGGATCAAATAAATTCTCTATCAGTGTCAGTTTCTTGATATTCAGGGCTAAGGAGCACTTGTGCGACGCTTAAGTATTTCATAAAAATAATGTCTGTGTGGGAGAGCTTAATATGGTACTACTATGAGAAAGAAAGACATGCTATTTTAAAAACTGGGCACACATACAGTTTAGTTGTCAAAGTCACTCAGTAACGGAAACGAGGAGGACTGATGGTTAGATTGTAGCTTTGTTCTGTAAATGAGTGGATATTGATCCGTAAGTTGTGATAATTACATGGTCAGAGCTCTCAAGCTAGAAATCTCCAAAGCCCTTATTTACGTCACTCAAAATGCAAATTAACAGTTGGGCCTTCGTTGGCCCAGTTTTTCCTTTCCTACTTTGGTTTCTCTTGCCCAATGCTAAGTACCCATGTCATATGCCCTTTCCATCAAACTCACCCTCACTCTGTAATCAAGGGTCATCTTGGAATCATTTCATTTCTTAATCTTGCATTTGGGGGGATTAGTTGTTCCCGCTCTCTGTTTATATTTATGTCTATAAATTGTTGGGCCCCAAGCAATCCAAAACAAACCGGCCGCCCTGCATTTCCCCTGGTTGCTCTTTCGCAAAATGTTTACTCACCCCCTGTCAACCTCCCACTCCCCCTAAAACCCCATCACAACACCACATTTGAAGCGCAAAACACACACTCACACAAACACGTACACAAAGCAGCTGCCCCTGAGCCCTAGTTGTCCCAGATTACCTTCAGTTCATTTAAGGGAAGACACACAATGTGACCCATCTCCACCAAAACGCCTTATTAAACTCAGATGTGCAACCACTTTCCAAACAACATGCTCTTATCCTCTTTTACTTCGGTTGAACCACCGGGTGAAAAAAAAAGATCCACTCAAACACTATGGTATCTTCAGACTGATCAGACATGCTTTGGGGTTTGACCTGAGCTGTGTGAACACTGAGCTTTCCAACACAAGGATGGAGAGATGGATAGACAGATAGATGGCCCATTGATCCTGCTCTGGTTTGCTGACCAAGGAAAGGGCTTCGGGGCCTGGTGGCGCAGCAGTGATCCAGGCCACAGTCTGTCTGGACTGCCAGACATTCAAAATGAGATGAGACTACGCAAGAAACATAATGCCACAAGCACTGTGTATGGGAAGCATGTAATATACACTAGAGATCAAACATTATAGAGTATATTTATAAACTTAAGAGCATATTTAAGCATGACTTCGGCTCCGGCCAGATTTAACACACTCAAATTGACAGTGTGACAGGATGGTGTGGTTATGGTGCAGGGTTGCCTGAGGACCTGCCAGAGACAATCGAGGAAGGAAATGTCAAGACAGTTGATGCTTTAAAAATAAAAGAAAATGCTGACTATTTGCATTATAGGCAGTGTAAATATACACTCTGTATCAGACTGCAGACTGGCTAACTGATCTGTCAAATCATTAGACTCTGTAGCCTGCACAAACTGACATTTGGTTCATCATGTTACGTGGAATTGAAATTTAAACAATGACCTGTCGTATGAAAAGCAAACACATAACAGGTGGCACATACATTATATAAATTACACAATATGCATATTGCATAAACACAATGTGCAGGAGGGTACGTGCTGTGACGCATTAGTTTAAAAGGTGGTAGTCAATCACAGTACATGCCGCAGTACAGCGACATAGACTGAATATAATGGATAAGCCTGTGATGTTGAATTGACATATAATACACCACTTTCAACTGAGTTACAAAAGCTCTCACCCCTCTTTGTGCTGTTAAACAATAAATTACATTCAGCTGTAAAGACATAAACCCTTAAACACTGTGATACTGAAATCACAACTGACAGAGCTTCACTTGAGGAGAATTACATTTGTTACGTTTACTTCTTCAAGGAAATAATATAGTGACCTCTTCATCCTACAAGACTGTTGCAACAGCAGCAACTGTAGAAATGAGGTTACCATGGTCACAGCAGGAATAGTGGCAACAGGAGAAATACATAAAGTAAAAAAAACAAGGAGAATAGAGTGAGAAAGAGGGAGAGAGAGAGAAAGATTATATCTGCAGCATTGTTAACAGACATATTTCATAAATTGATCCAGCTCACATAACAAAGCTGTGGAGCAGACACACAGCCTGACCTTCACCATCTCTTAAGCAGAGCAACAATAAATAAATAAAACCTTGCTCCTTTGACAGCCGCTATCCGTAAGCCTGAGCCAGCAACAGCCAGGCCAGACCCCCCTCTACTCCTCTTCTTTCGCTTCCTCCCATCACCACACCTTTCTTCTCTCTTCATCGTTTGTGTAGAGTATCTGTGCACCTTCAGGTTATTCATCATTCGCTGTAATATATCCCTTCTCTACTCTCTACCTCTCCCTCTCCCCCCTCTACCATTCTCTCCCCAACAAATTCATTTTGCCCTTGACAGGGCCCAGCCTGTGTTGTGACACTAGACACCCCGTGTGTAGCCGCTTCTATGACACCGGGCGACAGGCATTTAAAGGCTGCCCGTTCCCAACTGGACGAAGCTTTAGATAGAGCACCCAGTCTGGTAGAGCGGGAGAGAGAAAGGCCAGGAAGAGTAGGGATAGTAGAAAAAGGGGAGGGAGGGCAGTCAAGAGGTGTGCAAGGACAACTCAGCCTTGTCACACCATTACAACTGGCTGTGGCTGTATCGCTGTCTCTCTCCTGAAGGTGTTTTTCAGCTCCAGCTGATAAAAAGCCCCTGGGCAAGGTGCTTAGGTCAGGTCTTTAAACACAAGGGGAAATCCATCCCTCCTCTTGGGCTCTTCTTGGCTGATTCCACTGCTCTCATTTCCCCACTCATTGCCTTAATTTGGCGGCAAGGCCAGATCCTGTTGGTGTCAGCGAGCTTGGTGAATGGGCAAATGTCACGGAGTCACAGTGGCGCAGGGAATTGTCAAGCACCTTGTATCGTACATGGCAGCTGCACAGGAAGATAATAGATTAATTTCATGAGTGTCTGAGCCCTACAGGACAATATTGCTTTTTCTTTCACAGATCCAATTCTTGCCGGATTGTCGTCTCATACTGATACACACTGTTACATACTGTAAACACATTTTCCTGTAAAAAACCTTCACACACATCTGTATCCCTTTTTGTCTAAATTTCTTTCACAACATTCATGTCTGACTTTTTCTACATGGTAGAGGTTAAAGTCCACTGGAAGGAAGAGGAGAGGCAAGCAGAGAAGAAGCAGAAACTCCAAAGAAATATGCATTTGATTTTAAACACAATACAAAATTCAACTTGAAAAAAATACTCGTCTATCCACTGTCTAATTTCATTGCTTTGGAGTTCACATGCAAAGATGAATCTGTATGAAAAGATATGACTCAGCTGGAAGAACTGGAGAGAAATGCTTAACAGGGTAGGGAGGTTGAATAGAAGTCTGTCTCTCTCTGCATAAAATTCATAGCAAAATGTGTCTTGCGGTCAAATAGACATATTGTATGAAATGACAGACCGGCAGGGAATTGCCTGTTCTTCACATAAGCATATGCTTCCCTACAACAATTACCTCTACAGAGCTACAGATCTGTTCTTCTCGTATGTTTGTATGTACAGAGTACAGAGCAATTAAGTGAACCCACAGCACCACTGCTCCACAATGCATGCATTTATGAACACAGGAGGAGAATCAGAATGTATGTTATAATTCAAATAAATGTGATCCTGTCTTCCGACACATGATATCTAATTACAATGTTCTGGAAAAAAGCATAGCCTAGTCCATCATTTGGATAGAGCAGTGTCATTTGACCACAGAGAGGTTGAAACCAGCTCATTGTGTGTCTAGTTGTGCAAGAGCATATCAAAGTGATGACTCTGTTGCCACTTTTTTGGCACATCAGCCTCATGAGGAAGATCAGGAATTGATGCTAGTAAGTCAGGGCATTTTAGCGGACACTCTGTTTTTGGCTTCCCTCCATAAACCAGCAGTGGCACACACTCATTCTGCACTTCAATGAGATCTTCTCATGCCATTAGAAAAAAATAAATAAATCTGAAGGCCAGCTAGCTACTTTTTTTTCCTGACTTCATCACAAAGGAAGGAAGGAACAATAGAGGCATTGGGTTGTTGCAGCCCTCAATTGAGACGTACTGCTGAAATGCACAGCATTATTATGAGGGGGCATGCCGGCTGTGGTCCAGTCTTCTCAGAATGATCCACATAGTTAGCATTACTGATCCTGCCGCTTCCCGATAGGAGTAAATGTCTGAAATTCCAGGCCGCCTACAAAGAGATGCCACGCTAGCCAGCATACATTAGCATCTGTGATGTCATTACATTACACAAAGACAGGCAGAAAAAGGGTGAATAAGAGAGAATTAGTTGGGTGAGCCATCGGAATCCTGTACATCTTAGTGTGCAAAAGTCACATACGCCACTAAGTTAGATAATCAAGTAAGAAATTATCCCAAAAATAAAGTATGGAAAATCATCATGCACTTCACAGCCTTAGACTGACATATTAATGAATTATTATCATTTACTTCAACTATTATTGTGTAGATTAGCTTTAGCTTGTTTGGCCACAGTAAGAGAGCTTGTTTAAGAAAGCCTGTGGTGTATCGGCCCCCATGGCAGACTTGTCTGCTGGGTTCTTGCATGGCTCCTCAGAATGCTAACTAGCTACTAGACAGCCTGCTTGCATCTGAAGCTGAGAGGGCCGTTACCGGGGGCACCCTGCAACTGACACAGTCAGAACCAGAAAAAATGAGCAAGACAAAAGTCTATTCAGGCCTGGGCCCATGCATAGACTTCCCCATCCCCCACTGAAGATGCAAAAAAAAAAAAAGAGGGAAAAAGAAAGGGAATGAAATTGAGGGAGTAATGAAATGAATAGAAGAAAAGAGAGCGAGGATTTATTGGTTTCCATTGCATTCATCCAATAGGACAGTGAGTGACAGCTGGCTGTCATGTGTTCTTCATCTTCAGCTTTTGTTCTCAAGTAGTTTTTCTCCTCTAACTGAGTAAAGACACATGTTTGTTTGTGATGGATGTGTGATTACAGGGTTGAGGCATTAGTTTGGGGTTGCTTTGATACAGGGTGTCCTGATAGGCTCCTCAGGCAGTATTGATCCCAGTCACAGTAATCACTGACAAGTTGCCATTTTTGTTGTGATAATTTTGGTGTTAATGAGATGAGTGGAAGCAGAAAAGTTTCAAAGATTAAAAACAGCTCTGAATGTTCAAACAGACAAAGTAATCACTTGGTTTCACTAATAACAAACATGCTTTTTTCCTCAGGAGCAAACCCTGTCAATCACAGCTGCTCACTCTCCACATCACATCATCTTATCCTCTCTCTATAAACAAACTAGGCTCAACTGTGCCCCCTAACTAATGGCCTTTGACATAACCCTCACCCTGGCTCCTAGTAATGGATCTGACTCAATGAGAGAAGAGCCAAACAGCACACTACTGATTTTCAGAATCCATCACTTGAGTTAAACTAAATGGATCTTCCCTTAACAACAATACAAGCCAGAACAAACACGGACAAGTCATATGAGTAGGTAGGTGGACTGAAAAATTATTTCCTCCTCTCACACTCTGTGCTTTCTGAGCTGCTGTGAGGTTAAACTCACAAGTGAGACACCACATCCTGGACATCCGTGTTTGGACTCATTTCCGGTCTCTAGTCACCTGGAGTTAGTGGAACACTGCCTGGCTTTACTTCTGGTCTCTGACAGTTATTGTTCCTCAGCAACCTATAAATCTGCAGCACTGAGATGTTTACTAAAAGAGGGATCTGGGTCAAAGGTCACTGAGCCCTGTCCTTTGGCCCCCTCACGCCAGATGGCACCTCAAGGTTTCTCAGGCTGTTTGAGTGCACTTTCCCTCTCTCCTTCAACTTCCCACCATCCTACTTTACACTCTAACTCAACTCACTCCCCCTTTCTTTTACTTTCCCTCTCCACCCATTCTCTCACCCTTAGGACCAGGCCCACAAGGCCTAACCCCTCCTCATCACCGTCTCTCTCCCTCTGAAGAGATTCCACTCCTTTTCTGGTGGTATGAGATCCCAGTATAGGGTAAACAGGAAAAGGAACCTGAGCAGATGATGAGAAATGGCTGTAAAATCCCAGTCAAATACCTGCAGTGAGAGTTGGGGAGGCACATTGCCTATGCTGACATTATAATCCACTAATTACAGCATTTTGAAGGATTTGTCATGTTTTCTTTTTTTAACCCCTACTTCATTTCCCTTTCCTCCATTCCATTTTGTTTAGCAAATAGCTTTTTATAATCCTCATTGAATCAATTTTCTGTGTCAAAATGAATAAATTAGCTTGCTTTATTTTGGAATAAACCATTAATACAGGAATGGCTGGTAATTAATTTCCTGTAATTGCCCCACCGGGATTGGTGTCAGTTACACCCACTCTATGGAAATGGCTCCCATTAGCTCAACCATAGCTCTTCTAAGCCTCAACATGGTTTGGGTACCAGTTTTAGGAAGAAGGGAGTAGCTTTGTGGTATGGGATGTTTGTGGGGCCCACCTTGAATGGGCAAATATCAGGCTGTTTCACCTAAACTGTATTTATAGCAGGCACGCAAAGCCCGAACATAAGACTTTTGCTTATCTCATACATAACAAAATCAGGTTTAGAAGCTATATGTTATATATAATGTATTTCAAAGACTAGTAACCAATGCATGTTTTTTGGTTATCAATTCAAGTTGAGTATATTAGAAGTAGTTACTGCTTGAACTTAAGCTTAAGCCTGAGCTTCTAGCATGGCTGCTTGAGGTAATAAGTCTTTGTACATAACTCTGCCCAAAATGCTTCTTTAGTTGTAATACCCACACCCGGCTGTTTAACATCTCTAATTTGTCATTTCCAAGGAACGGCTGGGAGAGCAGACTGAATTGCCTTCTCTGGGCTAAGCTCCTTATGTTCACTTGTACATATTGGAGGATTTGTGCGAGCAAACTCAGTGGGTCCAGGTAAAGTAGTCACCCTCCACTGGCTGCATAAACAAAGGATATGGGGGAGCCACTGCCTTGTAGCCTCACTCAGCAAGATTCTATGGCTCCAACTCTGTACTTTAAGACCTTGAGACAGCACATTAACATTTGTCTCCCCAGCAGCTTGATTTAGGAGTCTTCTCCAACAGGTTCCCTCTGCACCCAGTGACCCCATTCAGAGGCAGAGCGCGACTTTCCTGCGGCGTCAGGGCAAGGTGGCAGAATGTTGGCTGGTAAGTGTGTCACCCTGGCTGAGGTTGGGGCACAGCGACACAACGGGAGTGTTGCTTTCCCCCTCCTCCATCTCCCTCTCCCACATCCCCTCTCTCTCACTCTCCATCACTCCCACCACAACAGCACACATGAAACCAGGGCATGCCCCCAGTGAACAGCGGAATAGGCAGCTGCCACCAGTGGGCCTGGAAGGCCCTGACTTAAAAAGAAATTTGGAGAAATAGCTGTAACCCAAAAACAGCCTCAGTGAGCTGCAAGCCTCCATTGGTGCCCCTATTTTCCTATTTGAGATGAAGTGATGATAACTGCAGTGAGGGAGGGCAGTGGTTACAGAGCCTGCCAAAAGACAGACAGATCCTCCCCCCAGGTCAGGAACATGGGGAATGGGCAGGATACTGAACCATGGGGCGATTCAAGGTTCCATTGTCAGTCTTTTTTTGATGTCAAAAACACACATTTTCATACACATGTTCTGTGTTTTTGTTCCCTCAGACACAGACAGACACACACACACACACACATTTAGAAAATAGAATTTCCAGATAACTTGCCTTGCAGTAAACTAACATTAAGCTGGGTAAAGCTTACTGCTTCAATTCAGAAGTATGCAATTTTTAATCAAATATGCACATTTGCTTTGCACTGTCAATATATACTGTTAAAACCAAATTGCAAAAGATGAAAAAAAAAAAACTTATTCTCTGAAGAAATGTAGATGGAATATACTGAGGAAATAGACATGAGGTAATCTCCACTAGGGGAAACAAAGTTCACAAGGTTTCAATAAAATGCCCATGTGAAAACCAACGCATCTCTACAAGTTCCTTTTCTCTCAAATGCTCTGTGGGTGGATTATTCACAGCTGTAAAACTAGCATATAGCCATCTGCTTTTCTGTGTTGTTACAGGCAAAACGATGAGTGCTGCTCTGTATCACGGTTGAAGAAGAGGACAGTGTTTCTGCCTGAAAGCTGGGGAAACATTATAAACCAGAAATACCAAAAATTCTGTGAAGTGAAACCAGAATTATCAGAATGAGCGAAAAAGAGTACACAGTAATTTTTATACGAGTCTAGTCTGAAAAAGGGGAAAACCATGACCGCTTTGTTCATATTTCTTTGTACATCATGGTGATATATTGGTCACACAAAGGCTGTGAAATTGCAGCATGCTGACCAGAGGAGTCTCACGGGTTCAACTCTATGCATGAATATTACAGTGTATACTCTAACAGCCAAACAGAAAGGAGTCCAAACCTATTCTTTCTAATTGAGCACTTCACAACCGGACACTAAGATTGATGAGGCGATAATCCATGTAAGATGTGTCTTGTTGGAAGTCTACCCTCGAACACTTAAACAGAGACACTCCATCAGGATTTGAAGTTGAGAAATAAGGTGAGGTAAAAAGTGAATCAATATCCTGGGCTGTAGAGTTGTGGCTACCTGCCAAAGAGACTGGCATTTCCAATGTGTCTTCTTCTGGACATCAAGAAAGAGTAGAGTGTCCTTTAAAGCAGAGAATCCTCACAGTGCATGCCCTGTTCTACACAATAATGCTTTGTCCTTTAGTTTGCTATAAAGAAATGAAGACCAGTATCTATTTACTTACAGATTAAATAACTATCTGACTTTTTTTATCCATGCTGAAAATTTTTGTTGGCCAAAATTGAAATGTAAGGTTTTGTATGTTTATATTAGTTCTGAATGACCTCAGACCAATCTTGGGAACTCTCCTGAAAGTCTGAGACAAATAAATCCAGCATGGCGGGAATCAAGATAAGGAAACAGAGAGCGATAGCAAGAGCAGGAGTGTGAGATCTTTAAGCCATGTTAAAGCGGCAGGGTAGGGCACTGTCATGGCTGTGTGTCTGAGAGGGCTTCAGCCTTTGGCTCTCTGTGCATTTTAACACACCATAAATCACTCTCCCGGCCCAGCCCTGCATTACGTGAATGATATATTTTATTTACACTATAGAGGAAAACACACATGGTCCTTATTAATCATCTCCCACCTTTAATAATGAGTCAACTTCCACTCATTCATCACCACTTCCAAAGCCATGCCTGCAGAGAAATACAGAGGGGGAAGAAGAAGGAAAAACAAACATAGTTCACTAACAAGGTGGCTGTTTGAGAAAGGATATGTAAAATGCTTATGAATGCGATTGTCACATTCTTAAGGCATTAGAAGCCAATACTCTAATATAGTAGCGCATGGAGATTTTAGCCCAGGGGATTTTAGCTATTTAGTTTGTCACTCTTCGAGAGTAAAATACCTACATGACATGAGAACTTTTCTGTTCTTTGACATGTTTATACAAGCTAGCTTCAGCACTATTACTCATTCTCACTTGTCTGTCTTAAAAGTCTCCTCTAATGATCGAGCAGAAGCATAACCACAGCCACATGACATGGGTGTCACAGAAATCTGCTACATATGCCAATGTGGCTGCATTACTGTCAAAGCTCATCAAAATGAAGCATTTAAAATCTCAACCTTTCTCCACCCCCTCACTCGCTGGAAAAGATGTGCACTAAACGATAGCCGATTTCCCGTCTTTGTGCTTAAAATAGATTTTGCTCTGCTATTTGAACACAAGTCGGATACAGTAAAACATTTCGGAGTGATTTCTCATGTTTGAAATGATTTAGAAAGCAATCCGTCTTAAGAGCAGTCTTAGAAAGTTGTGCTTTGCTATGTTCAGAGTCTTTGGAAGTCTTCCAGATGACACAAGAAAGGGCAGAAAAAACTGTTTAACACATCACCACTGGTCTCTACTGTGAGGAATATAATATGACACTGGGATAATAAGTGACAGCAGACAACTATAAATTCTTATGCAGAAGAATATAAAGGCTTTGCCATGTGAGCAGGAGAATAAAAATTACAACATGTAGCAGTGATAAACACAGTGGGATTACTAATATTAAAGTTAGACATGACAGAATTCAGCAAGTAAAACTGAAACAGGCATCCATTTATGTTCCAGTCAACCTCCAGCAGAAGACGCATCGCCCTGGTTTGTTTGGACCCTATTTTTTTTTCTTCAATACTTCTGATATTCTGTTTCATCTAATACATGTGGAAATGATAAGAAATGTGTTTACAATCATGATATATACCATATGTAGCATTTGAAAATCTCAATTTGTCTGTTTTGTCATAGCCTTTATCATTATTTTATTGTAGAAGACTTCCGACGTCTTTATCTATCAAGATTCTACTGTAAACATGTCGGTGGTGGGAAAGGGTTTAAATATAACAAACAAGTCAAGACAAAGATATTTGCTGCCTTTGCATTATTTTATAGAAACTAGTCTGTCATGGAGCAATGGCTGAGATTGTCAGCACAGAGGCTATGTTTGTGCTTAATGAACCAAGAAGAGGGTTATTACATAGGAGCTAAGAACATTTTTTTTTTTTTTGAGGGCGATATAATGACCATAAAGTGAGTTGGAAAGTGATAGAAATAAGATTTAACACTAGGTCCTGCTAATGTGTGCAAAAGAGGTTAACAGCGGTGTTTAGTAACAAGCAAACGCTGCTCCTCCCATTAAAGGTGGCGGCCTCTTTTATTGTCTAGGTTTAGTGAATCGTCACAGCTTGGCATTGGCTATATAGCATCAATAAACATAATTTTATGAAGTAGCATATAAGTGATAGCGGGATCAGCGATTAAAGTGAATTTGTGTTTAGACCTAAGATAAAATAGGTAATAAATATGAAAATAAATATATAAATGAAACTGCCTTGCATTGTATTTCCAAGGGTGAAATGCCAAGTTTAATGGTGTGTTGTGGTTACCATCAGTTCTTACTGCCTTTTTAGAAAACTTTAGTGCGTTAACACAACCCAATTCTGTCCACACAAAATTTTATCTTTTTGGCCGAGTCACATTTTCACCTCCTAGCGATACACTTTCAATAAATTACCGTTAGCAAATTCTTGTACTCATCTCCCCTTCTTTTTTGTATTTCCTGACATTTTCACTCCCTTTTTCAAACCGATAATATATCGAAATCTATGAGCCCATAATCCTATTAATAAAGCTCTCTTGTCCGTGTTACATTTATTTTCCCCTAATCTCCTTCTCTTCCATTTTCCTCTGCTCTCTCTCTCTTTCTCACTCTCAGGATCTCTCTCTATGTCCCTTGGCTGACCCCTGTGAACATTTTCCCCTTGGAAGGCTGAGAGAAATTCAGATTGATACCAAATATAATGCCCGTTGTGAGTTTCACACATAACAAGGTAGATGATGGTATGATCAAGAGGTGGTTGAGGCTGACTGACCAACTCAGCCATCTTTACTGGTAAATGAAGTGTCCTTCTATTGTACTGTATGCTGACAAAGTGCCATATCTTGCCAGAGCTAATGAGGTTAAGTACAATTACTTCTGAAATGCTTCAAATTCTTCCAAAGCTAGTCCGGAAGAAATAAGATTGAAATCCTTCTAAAAGTTTACGTCACATGAAAACAAATGTGACCAAACAAAAATATCAGAATACAGACAAACAGCCAGAAACCTCAACCACTCCTTGCACACCTTTTTAACAAGCATCCAGTACAAAAATAAAAAAACATGAGAGGGGGTGTAAAAATAATCACAAAGAATCACATACAGTAAAACTTTGTATTCTGTGTAAACTTAGTGTCCCTAAGTCAGTTTTAAATAGGTGCCCTTCTGTGTACATTGCATTAAAATGTGTAAACTACAGCTGAAAACATAACAGTCACTAAATCAGTATAACAGTTTAGTGAATGTGTACATTGTATAACTACTGACACAATGTTTAGTTTGTAAGAAAACGTATCAAAATCAATCAAGTGTTTGTTTTTTTCTCATCAAACGCAATGAGTGGTAACAGTCCCAGCGGGCGCATCAACTATCCAGGTTCGTGTCTGAATTACAGGAACACAGCAACGTTTATTTTTATATTTCAAAGACTCAAGGAATTACATTAATTGAAGGAAACATTCTGAGTTGTTAAACTCTCCAGTGGACCCTGGGTTGCAGATTTGTCAGCAGGCGTGCTGGACAATAAAAGTGAAGCAATGATGGAGTAAGTGAAAAGTTTAATGTGGCTCTCACTTGGCTGCATAATGTGACGTGACCAATGAAACATTTCCCAATGGTTCACACGGCTTTCTGTCAGCGCTGATGTAAAAGCCCTGGAGGCAGGGACCTGGGTCTGCCCTTTAAACTGGCGCCTCACTCTTTCAATTTTGTCCTCACCACAAAGAGGGGGAAAGTAAGATACAAAGAAGAAGAGGGACTATAGAATAAATACAAAAATGTATCCCTAAGTTGAGTTGTCAAGATAAATGAGGATCAAAGGGTGAAATGAGCAAAAACTTTGTTTAAAAGATACATTATGAAAACCCCACTTCATATAATTTATGTGTGCTATGTTAATTTTGTGTTAACTGAACGCTCCTGCTGCACAATAGCTACATAATTTATAAACCTACACGTTATAGAAATAGCTATGCAACACATACAATAGCTTCAAAATAATGCTCCACAGTGAAAAAAAATCTTTCGATATCTTATTTTTAAAAATATGAGTAAATGTGCAGCTGCTACTTCATACTTATTTAACATGAAGAATATGTAGCTTTACAAGGAAATTGATAGAAATAAATATTTCTGCAAATATATGTATCTTTAGAGGGAATATGTAATTTTATTTGGCAATATTTTCTGAGATCCTTTTGTGGTACAATATTCAACATATTTAAACATATGTCAATTTTCTCGATTTACTTTAGATTTTCATTAGATTCTCCTGAAGGGAATAGACCTCTGCCTTTCATAGTTACCAAGGATAGAAATGCTTTACGTGAAAAATCTAATAGGCAATTTACATTTAAATTTCTACTGTCTCTTACACTGGATTTAAAAAGAGCAAAGGCTTGCTTTTAATGCCTTCATGCTGTCTCCACACTACCTCTTCATCTGCTCCTATTCTAGATCACCCCATTTCAACCCCCTGTGTCTCCAACAACGGCTTTCATCCTCACCTTTAAGGGACCCAATCAGCCATTGACTCGGAATAGCCTCTATGGTGACTTCACAGTTGCAACTTGAACCCTAAACAAAGGCCTTTCATTAAAATATCTCCAGCAGAAAGCTCAGGGGTTCAAAGGACTACATTAGCCTCTCTGCTAACACATGGCAGAGATCAAACCACAGGTACACAACAGAGAGAAGCAGGTGCCTTATCCTACAAACCCGAGGAATCCAGCAAGGAAACTGTCAAGACATGCAGGGCCTGTGTGTTCAGAAGCCAGACTGACGGGTCTTTTGGGTCAGAACACTAATGAAGATGTTAGGTTAAGTGGATGGATGAGCACCTGTTCTGAAAAATGAGTGGGTGGCGAGCTTCAGACTTTGATGTTTGTCTGTGTTACAGTCTAATCAAACAATTCCCAGGCTCGTGTATTAATATGACTGCTAATGAAAGCCGCACATCTCAGTCTGTATCCTTTCAAATGAACACGGCGGTAACGCTCAGTACCGTGTTGAAAGGCCAGTGCACAAAAAGGTAAGGCTGTCAGCTGTATGAAAAATCTGTCATCATAGGGATATAGCATGAAGAGATGTCAAAGCATCAAAACTAGTTGCGGCAGATGACAGAGCGGCTAACTAGCTCATTTAACAGTGGATTTTAATTGGTTCATCCAAAGGTCAAATAATAGACACATTTTTAGTTAAATGTTGTTTTATTACATTGTTTACTGCCCTGTCAGATACATTAACCCATTGAACATGTGAAATAAACAGTGTAGTCATTTTTAACTATCATCATATCCTGCCACATTGTCTAATGTCCTTTTGTTAATGTAAATACTGAGGAAGAAGAAAACCAAAATGATGAAGGATAGGAAGCTCACTTTAAAACAATAGTTGTCATATAGCCACAGATTAATTTCTTCCTCTGTGGACCAGGGAAGGCGACAAATAGTGGAGGGTGAAAAGCTACAGCTCCATAAAAATCCAGCTTTACTGCATATAGAATTATACACCTTATGTGCATCATAAATGGTGGGTAATTCATCCATAGAAGTAATAAACCATGGAATATGGATGGCATATATTCTACCTAACAATATACTTCAGCTGGAAGGAAGTAAATATGGTAGTGTGATTTACAAAGTACACCCATAAATTATTGGAGTGTTTAATAAGTTAAACATTGCATGGCGTGATGCACTAAAGCTGTAGTGCATTGTGGTTGTCACTTGAAAGGGTAATAGTGACAACAGTACAGGATTATTACTGCGTGATGTCTCGTGAACACACTCTGCCATGAGAAGACACTGCGCACTGTATCATCCCCATTCTTAATAAAAGGCGATGGCGCCTTCTGAGTATAAGGAAAGTTATGGAAAATATCTCTCACCCAAGGACACAGCGCCAGATGTGCTAAGACTTATGGGAGCAATCATAGGTGGCCAAGGCTCTGGTGTGGGCCTTATTAAGTTAGGCTGCAACCCAGCACCTTCAACTTATTAAGCTGTCAAGAGTTGCAATGATTAAAACCAAAGAAAGGTCAGTCACAGACCTTCAGCATTGTGCAGACCCTGATATTTGCTTTTAGGCCCCAGACCTAATGAAGACATTTTACTTGATACATGCAAGGGAGACTAAAAGAAATAGTTCTTTTGTGGCATCTTTTTTTTTCTCCCAAGTTCCCTTATTCATCCTAGATGGCTTGTAAAAATGTCTAATACTAGTATTTTCTCTTACCCTACAACTCTATCCTTCCACTCGTCCTCCTCCTTTTCTATCCATACAGACTCCTCTGAAATTAATTTAATCCATGATAAAGAGGCAGATAAATAGGGAGAGATAGAGAGTAAAAGAAGAGGTGAATAAGTGAGAAAATGAGAATTATGGGTAACTGCATGCTGTTTTGCACTATAGTCTCTCTATTCAGCAGTTTTGCATAATATCAGCATGTATGGGGATCAAAGGGAGCAGGTTAATGGGAAAGGGGCTAGGGGATAATTATAGGGAGGGGACAGGTCGGGGAGCGGTGGGGCCAGGTGGGGCCAGCCCTGCTAATATGCTCCTGATATGCTGACAGCAGGATTCCAACGTCTGCCGTGAGAGATTAAAAAAAAAAAAAAGGGAAGGAGGGAAAAAAAAAAAACAATCTACAAGAGTTTATTGAGAGCTGTCATGGGCGTCCCTCAGACAGTAGGCGATGGCCTGGTGCTCACAGATTTATTCTCTTGTCATAGCTGATGATGCCATCCAGAAAGTGGGAAAACTGGCAGCTGCTGGGGGAAGGTTTGGAGAAGACGGAGAGGAAGAGGAGTGTGTGTGTGTGTGTGGGTGTGTGT
>JAQQZY010000029.1:24812536-24843186 GCA_030068375.1 Ostorhinchus rueppellii
CCCCCCCCCCCCCCCCCCCCCCCCCCCCCCCCCCCCCCCCGCGCCAAGAGAGGAGGAGGGTTCAGGGATTACAGCCCTTGGATGGAGAATAAATCATAGCAGAGTGAGGTGGGGTGATTTGGCACATAGTGTATGGTGTGTGTGTGTGTGTGTGTGTGTTTGGGGGGGGGGGGATTGATGCTGTCTACAACAACCACCACTTAGTCACACCATTTCAATTTTAGTCCTCAATGTGGAGATTTGGTGTGTCAGCTGTGTCAGTTTCATCTCACCCATGTCTGGACATCTCCCTGTCTCATTCTATAACGGTGGCTACAACAGCTGCATCTACCTGCCCAAGTGCAGAAGAACGTAGCCAAGACAGTGGTCATACTATTAGTGAATACGCCTAATTCTGATATGCCTTTGACATCCTGTGAAATCTGTGTCATTAGCAGGATACAGAGATGAGGCTATAAATGATGTAGAGAGGGCAGAGAAAAGGGAGAAAAATGAAAAAAAAAAAAAAAAGCACAAGAGGAAAAAAGTGAATGTATTTGAGTTCAAAGCGTGCCCTTGACATCAGAGGGGAAAAAAGAACACCAAAGATTGAGGGAGATCTGTCTGTTTTGAGCGCACACTGAGGGAAACCTGTGTGTGGTAAATTGCAAATGACATATACATCTAAAACTGAGGGGTCAGAGAAAGTTCTGTGTGGTCTAAGGGGTTAAAGGAAGGTACTCCAATTAGCACTATGGACATGATACAGGTTAATAAAAAAAGGCATCAGTCCTGGGTTTGCTGATTTATTTTGGAACAAAATAGAAAACAATATATTGACAAAAATTATTTGTTATTCCAAAAAAATACCAATAATCACATAAAAATTTAAGTGAGCCATATATATATAAAAAATACTATCCAAAAAGTATTCTAAGAGTCAAATGTATCACAGATAAGTTGGTTGTTATTGAAGTGACATTTAAAAAATGCATTCTCTTTTTTTCAGGAACACACATACATCTTTTTTTGCGTCAAATTATTATGCATAAATTGTGAATAATTTGTCTCAACTGTTCATGACGAACTCTTTTATAACTTTATTATTATTTCCAGTGTATAATTTCAAGGACATACTAGTGACATGAGGCTGCTGACAGAGCCACAGGTCTGAGATCAGCCTTTCCTACAGATACCATAACCGTGGCCGTAATTACCTCAATGACAGACCTAGCCTCAGATTTGCTCCTGGGACCACTATCCTGATCTATTCCTACCATGACTGCTGGCAAAGTCTGTTTTAAACCTGCTCTCTTGTCCGGGCTGTAGGTCCCCCAATGGTTTTAGTCACATGTCAGTCAGTCTAAACTCATTATCATATGTCCTCTAAACCTGAGACATCGGTGTGTGATGACTGTCTCAATCGACCAGAAGACTGGAGGCTAAATGAAAGCTGTCTGCATTAGTAAAACCTGTTTCAACCTCTTGTCTCTCTGATGCCCTCCGTGGAATCCATGCCCTAAATAGTGATGTTTTACCTGGGGCCTCCTCCTCCTCCTCCTCCTCCCTTTCCTAACACTGTACCGCTATCCCAATAGGAAAGAGAAAGTGTTTAAAATACCTAGGTGAGGGGGTGATTACTTTACCGATGACAAAAACAAGTCCAATTTACAACAGCGAAACTGAAGAGATTCAGAAGGCAGACAATGAGCATACATGTATGCACAGACAGAAACTTGTCGACACAGTTTACAGACGGTCCTTACAAAACTGAATGTTTAGCTGTTCTTGCTCGGAGCTTACAGTATGCTGACTGTGCACTGATTCAATTCAAAGATTTCTGGCAGAAAAAAAAGACTTATACAGCCTGTAGCTATCCCAACAGGAGCAGTAAGTGAATAACAATGTGCTACTGAGAGCCTCTTTAGCATCATATCTATACTGCTGGCTAGCACTGCGTTTGGTTCTGTGCTCTCCTGTGTTGCAAAAAACTGTTCATAAGGAAAAAAAAATCTTATCTGTCTATCTTTGTGATCAGTTACATGCTCATTATGTTGGATCCATCAACATTTTGAAAAGCTTGAACACTCTCTTTTTTCCCTAATAGTTCCCAGGATACACTCAACTGCAGTTGAAAGCTCCAGTTACCTGAAACAAATTGCCTCAAGAAATCTGAACCGCTGCTAGTCTGCAAACGTAAAGAGAGAGACATACAAGAGCTTCAAAACATTAAAGCACACAATACTCCTGTGTTTTCAGCTTTTTTTGAATTGTCCGCTTAAAAAAAGAAATAAATAAAGAATAAAAAAGAAACCTTGTAGTCTGTGTGTGTATTCACGTAGAGTTTGCGCTTTGGGCAAAACGTTGTGTTTCACCACATCCCCCCCACATTCCCGCAGTATAAAAAGAGCTTTGACACAGCGGTAAGATAGAGTTTCACAGTGTGTTTGAGTGAATGTAATATGTTAAGATGTTACCAACATGGTTTCCATTACAGTGGAATAACAGATTCACATTTTGTAGAGATAAGCACTGAGGGGGCGTTAGGAGCATAGCCCGCTGTGACATACCGAGCATTTATGTCGACTGATGATGGGGGACAAAGAAAAAAAATCAACATGGGAAGACAAGGCCTTGTGTATGATATATGAGGGAGCCTGAAATAAAGTATTGACAGGAAAAAGAGGAGCTCTTTAGCACATATACATTAGCACAAAAGAACCCCTGAATGATCTAAATCCCACTCTTGAATCCTGAGGCAACAACAAAACACACAGGCACAAGCAGACCACCCTGTTATGCCATACCAATGTGATATTTTTATCTTTACTGTTTCTCTCTTTCTCTCTTTACTCCCTCTGTGTATCTGTGTTTCTCTCTCTCTGGCCCTTTGGCCTGTGCCATTTGAGGGCTTATCGAAGGCTGTGAAGCCCAGGTTGGGTTTGGCTGCAGACCGCTCCCCACTGGGATAAGAAGATGGAGGGCTTCTGCCAAGACCACTGCTTACATCGACCCAGAAAGCCTGTGCACACATAGATGTCTCAATCAGAGAGAAGCTAGCACACAGGCCTGCGCACACATACAAATACAGGCTTTTTCAAACCAAGATATGTGGCTCATATGACCCAACTTGATCAAAATGAATAGAATAATTTATTCATGACTTAGGATGTTTTTCAGGTAGAAATATTGAGCTAATGTATTTTAACAATTTTCTTTGCCAAACCCTGTCCCTTCTGATAGTATGGCCTTCTGATTTTTATTTATTATATATATTTTTTTAAGGAAACAAAAGTATATTATAATCTTTTTCCATGAATATATCTTTTGTGAAGCATCAAATTCAGTTGGTCATAAAATTGGTCTAACCATAGTCTCCAAGGTTGTTTTAAAAGTTTGGCAGACATAGCCTCTGCTGGAGAGAATAGCATAGCAGAACAAAACAGATGAGAACAATAAAATACAGAGCATGAAAATACAGTGCAGATTTTAAGTGCACTGCACCGGAGAGTGACACATTTTTTTGTTGTTTAAGCTCTGTGCTCTTGCATAAAACAATGACTCTGAGGTTAAAGTGCTGCCTTTCAGCTTTAATTTGAGGGCGTTTACATCAACATCAGATGAGCTATGTGGGAATCAATGACTGTCTGAAACCTATGACCCACAGACATCATCTTTCCAACGCTGTACATCAGATGTGGATGTAAACACCTATTATTTAATGATAGGTTGAAATTGTCATCATTGTTTTGTATTAAATCCAGTATGCTGAATTACTGAGCCAAAATAACAAAAAATGTGTCATTCTCCAAATAACAAATTGCACAATATATTGAGTGAAAACTCTCTCGTCGTAAATAAATAATAAAAAACTTAGAGTTCACCCTAAGTTCGGTGGACAAATAAGAGGAAAAAGATGGGGGGATAAAAATAAAGATCCACTTCTTTTTCCTCTGTCTACACTAGTTCTCCCCTCCTCTCATTCTCTTTTTCCACCTCCCCTGAACTTCCGTGCTGCTAGGTACTGCTAAAATGATTAGCTGCCAGCAATCAGCCCCTGGCCAAATCAGCTTTGAACTGGTCAGGGTAGACTTATCACATGACGGCCAGTCCCCCGACTGGCCTTGCGCTGTGTGTTGGCAGGTGAGACCTGCATTACAGCTTGCATAATTCCCCAGATGGGTGCGATGAGTTCACAGCAGCTTTAGCAGGAACCAAATTGTGGGGATTGCTGACATATAATCGTTTTAGAGGGGTGAGAGTGTGTGCATGCATGTGTGTTAAGAGAGAGGGGAGACAGCCTCAATACAGATTGTGCTTCCCTTCGAATTCCCACACACACACAAAACATGTATTGCATACACGTAGGCACTCATAATGACTCATAGCACTCATGACTACTTTTTCAACACATACACTCACACATACACAGAGGTGAGGAAGACAGAACGAGGTCAAACACAGAGGCAATAAAAGCTGTGGTGTCCGACTGTTGATCTCATCCCGGGTTCATCACTTTAAACAGGCTGAAACAGCAGGAGAAGGATCTGCTGCCGAGCAGAGACCTTCCCAATTAGGATGAGTCATGCACAATGGTAGGGTCCTATACACACACATACACACTGTGGCCCTCACTCTGGGAGACAGCCTGTCCTATCAGAGGTGAGCATAGCCCGGGCAGCTCGGAGTGTGATGATAAGAGGAGGGTGTTTGAGGGGAGAGAGAGGGTTAGTTGGAGAATGATGGGAGATGCTCCACATACTCCCCCCACCCTCCACTTTCCCCCCCCCCCATCACCTTTATTTTAGCACGTGGCTGTTTCTGTGGTCTAACACAAGGCTTCGACCGCAGACACCCACTCCCAGTGGGACTGCTGAACTGAGCACCAACCTCACAGCCTGGTCTGATGTGTCAGTAAGCAGAATCACCACTAACTATGAACCTTTTCGCTCTGCGTCTCTTTGCCCCCCCGCACCCTCCCGCCCACCTTGTCTCTGCACCCCAAACACCCCTAGAGCAGCAGTCGACCGAGCTCTGCTCCCACTATCATGTGTATCTTTTCCTTCCATTTCCACATTCTCTGACAGCTCCTCTACAGTAGGTAACATAAACTGAAGAGAATGTGCAGAGGAAAGGGGAAAGACAGGGGAACAGTTGAATCTGGCATACAGAGTAACAATGTACGTGAAAAGACAAAAAAATAAATAAATAAAAGGAATGTACAGTGGACGGTCTTAAACTGTTGTGGCCTGAAATGTAATACTTCATCTCTAATTAAGTATTTCAACACTTCAAAGCTTGTAATACATGGAGGAAATGTTTCAAACTCCATCCCCTCTCTCCTTAGATTTTGCTTTTCCAGTTCCTAATACCCTGTGTCACATTAGCCTATGAGTGTGTGAGTCTTGTTTTGGCCTGCTGTCAGAACGAGTCTCCCGCTGAATAGACATATTCGTAGTGGCATATTGTTGAGCCTGGGGGGTCTTGGAGTGGAGGAAGTCCCTTTCAGTATTTAACCACTATTTTCACATCAAATGCACCCCCGTCCCCTGTCTCTTTACGCATACACCCCATCATGTGTAAATGCATACACAGATGTGCACACCTTCACACACACACATCGACTTGTGCACACACCTGATCCTGACAATCATTGTGCCACTACTGATCTGCAGTCCGTTGAGGTCACGGCAGAATGACAGCTGTCACAGAGTCCCTATTACACCCACACAGCAGGGAATTAAAGACAAACAAACCTGCGGCCATTGGAAGAGGAGGTGAAATTGTGTGTGTATGTGTACCCGTGTGTGTGTTCACTGTGTATGTCCTTGTGTCCCTGTAGTGGAGCTAAAATGTTGGGTGGGAGGTAGGCTGGGAGGGGTGTCATCATTCTGTTATGTTTGAAGGAAGTAATAAGGGTACAATTCAGCTGTTTTTCCATCTCTTCTCATGTCCTTCCCTGCTAGCATGATGCTGTAGAGCTACTCCCATGAAGTCTCAAGTGTCTTTTGTTTGTGTATGATTTAAAAGAAACTGGATGAGCATGTGAAAAAAAAGTGCAGTCTAACAGTGGAACAAAGTGTGTCTGTATGAATCTAATCGGTTTTATTGAGGTAATGAAGCACTATATATTTATGTAAGTGCAAGCAGACTGAATAAATCTCTGAATAAACCACCTCAGTTCATGGTCAACTGATAAATGGTTTCTCCAATTTAGAACGATACGGCCACAATTACACAATACAATTCAAGACCTGTTTCTTCATCATGCCAAACTTAAAATCACTCCATTCCTCTGGTATTTCCACTCCAAGTGTAATACATGGCCCATCCGTCCCTGTGACCTCACCTTCAGTTTGTGACTCCCTGCTCAAGGCGAGGCCTCTCTGTAGTTTACATGTGTTCCACATCGTTTAGCATGCAGCCCAGGCGCAGTGCCACAGTGGCTTTTAACCCCTGCTAGGGGGCTGGGTTGGTCTACAGGAGCTCTCCACCCCCTCCCCTTCCTCACACCCCCAAAGGGAGACTATCGCTCTAATGGTAATTTAAGTGTAAAATCTGGTCCCTGGGAAAAAGGTCATTGAATCTGCATAAGCCCCTTGAGCCAGGCTTAGGACCCTGTCGGCCTTCAAGAGGATGGAGGCAGATAGAGAGGCGAGCTTGTCTAACCCTCTTTCCTTCCATTTTTCCTCTCACTCGCTCTTTTTCACACACGCAAGGAACCCCTTTACTCTTTAAAGGTCCCCTCCCATCCAAGTCCCCTGGCTCGGCACTTCCACTTGATCTGTGTCTCTGAACAATACTAAGATATGCATGTGGAAGTGAGGAAGGCAAGATGAGGGCCTTCATTGTTCCTCAGTTCCTAAGAGCAGAGTCAACTCTGAAGAGATCGATACTGTAACCATATCCCGAAAGCACGACAAACACACCCACATGTTCAACACCCATGCAAACATAAACACTCACACATTCAATCAGATACACACTGACTGGATCCTCTTGTCCTAATGTAATGAATCCCATCTATTTTCTGGCAGATGGTGAAAGTGCAGCTGAAACAAAACAATGTCAGTCAACTGTGGCACCACATATTAGAGTGGAACTTCTGCTCAAATTGTAAGAGTATAAGCATATGTTGTTTTGTCTCTTTGATTAGGGTTAGTCTTCTTTCGCTGTGTTGCTCTACTTCAACTGCTGAGAGACTCTGAGGGGGAGCTTTTCTGTCAACAGATGGATAAATTAGCTAAGGGCACATCACTTTGTGGTTCTTATCTGCAAGTAAATATAAAGACGTGTAAAATGAAATACAGTATCTACAAATTAAACACCATGCGAGTCAAACAGCATGTTAAGAGACACAAATCTGCTCATGCAATTATCTACTTGAGGCATTAAGCAGAGAAATCACAAACACTCGAAAGCAATATGTATTTTTTTTTTACACTACTTAGTCTATGTTATTAACCAATCATTTTGGCTTGAATCTCAACACAAAAATTAAACGAGAGCCAGCAAGTAAGAGAGGAAGACATGAAGTACATGAAGAAACAGAAGACTTTAGGGGGAAAATGAGGGGTGGTGGTAAGAATGAACCTTAAGTATCAACTATCATCTGTCACAACTGAGAATTTCCGCATATGGATGTAACACTTTTAAGAATTATGATAATAGTTAGGGCACGCCGAGTCCGGACGGTGTTTTCCAAATCAAAATAGTGTCAGACTTCATTTCCTCCTGCACTGCCACTTAACAAAGGGCTATTTTGAAGCTGTACAGGAGGCAGCCATGACAGTCCATCCCTGGAGCATTTTCTCCGTATTTGAAAACATGTGGGAATGCTTTCTCTCAAACATAAAAGGATCAAGACTATATTCTAAAGGGAAACAGAGCTGCCTAGGCACAGTGTTAATTTTAACAACTTCGTCCTTTATTTGGTACGGCATTAACCTTGAGGCCGCTGGACCTCTTTTGAAGTGCTCACTGCCTGGTATGAAAGTATCCAGATTGAGGTTAGTAAGTTCATTATTAAGAGTTATTAATGAATAGTGGGCTCTGCCTTTGAGTTATGACCTCTATGGGTTGTTTTTTGCAGTTCAGTTCACTTTATATTATGTATATAATGGCAACAATGACTGAGCACCAATGAAAAAAACTGGAATGGAAGGAAAAGCAACTGAAGTTTAAGTACATTGAAATATAAGCAAAGTGGATCTAAAAGACCAACATCTGATTTTTACCCGGCTTTAACTCCATTTGTGAGGCAGCCAAGGCTCCACAATTTTTCACTTTCAATGAAAACTGAAGAAACATTTTACAACTAACATAATATCTGTAAAAAATTTGTCACTGAGTATTTCATATTAAATATAAAATTACTAAAATTATGCATTGCGAATGTCACACCTTTACATCTTATTTGAGCAGAGGTTGGGACATGCCACCAGTACATAGAGAAAGATATACCTTTTACACCGCCCAGAACCAGAGAGAAAAGTCAATGTGAGTAAGATCAATGCAACATTTGTAATGACGATGAATCACTAGTTTAAAATTACACCGTTGGCAGTGCTGACCTCACAATATCCCCAACGAATAAATGTTAACCTGTAATCTGTTCTTTAAAGAACACTGCCATTGTTTGTCTTCTCTCCCTCCAGCTCAACCCTGCAATTGATTTGGTCTTTATTCAATGCTCAAACACTGCATGGAACGATTGATCCCTTCCAATTAAATGTGCACTAGATGCTTCCTTGCATACATTATGTGTGTGAATGTTTTTTTGACAGAATAATGAACAGATTCCTGCACAAAAATGCATCTGTGATAGAAAGCAAACCCAGCGTTCCAGCTTCATTTTGGATATGATTAAAGTGTAAATTCTACCTACACTCTCTCCATTCTGTTCCCCTTATCCTCTGTCTTTTGCTCTTATTCGATGCTGTTGTTGGCTTGCCCTCTGCTCTCGACCCCTGACCCTTGACCCTGAGACATCTGACCAGTCACCACTCTGGGGGAACAAAATTAATAGAAGCGTTGCTTGTTAATTGCATAAGGGCCCAGCTAAGAGATTCATCACCTCAGTCATTGCCAATGCTTTACTTTGACCCCCCCACTTCTTTGGTTTCCCAGAGGGCGTTTGGGGGCAGGCCCAGCTGTGCTTTTCCTATAACCCTCTCTGTGTTTGCTGTGTAATTATTCAGCATCAGCCCTTATTAATCAAGTCGATGCCCTTATGTTTTAAATGGAAATTGCGGGGATTAATACAAGCATTCATTTTGTCCAGGAAATCTTGATGGCTTTAGCCCACTAATCGAATTGGAATAAAGAGGCCACAGCAATGGGAGGGTCTTGATTGAATTAAGGCTGGGCAAAAAGCACACATTATACTGTATCTGCCAGCAGGGTCCTGAGAGTGTGTATGTTACCACCAACACAGAGGTCGCAGAGCATGGCCTGCTGTGACACTTTGATGAGCCATAAGTGCCATACACGAGTTATGATCTGATTCCATTAGGTTTGGTGATTCTGTTGATAAATACACTGAACACAGGGGATATTCTATAGAATCAAAGTGAACCATAGAGAATTAATTATCAGTTTATCCTTTTCATTCTCCATAGGGTTTTAGCAAAATGTATTCACACTTGAAATAAGTGCTACTATGAATGGTAGATATAAACGAAGAGTAAGATGTACCCCAATACAGACACATAGGCACATCCGTTCACAGAAACACACAATAACACACACATGCCCACACACACATCACCATATTCATACACCCACTCATAGAATCATAAATAAATAACCTCCATGTTTTTGTATTATATATGTATTCAGTCTTTCTGTCATTATGTTATACTCAGGCCCTCTGTCTCTCTGTCTCACTCTCTCTCTCTCACTTTGGTACAGCTCTCAGGTCAGCTCAGACTGCTGAGAGTCTGACCATGATGCCAATTATCTACCAGTTTCACTGCTGGATGCATGACACCTACCCTGCACGGTGCAATAAGGCTTCTACACAAATGTGTGCACACACATGCAGGCACTCCACAAACACATGTGAATATATACAAATGTGCATATAACACAGTGACACTGTGGGCAGAAAAAAAACAAAACACAGAAGAACATCTTTAACATTAACATTCTAAACAAAGGGTCCATCTAATATGAGGATAAATTGATGAGTCATTTAAAACTTCTATTTGTATTATCCACTAGGTTAATGCCATTCAACACAAAAAAAGGGGTGGCAAATCAGTTAAATCAGGAGCATGCATGTGTTCATAGTGTTACAGCTTTAGTTTCCAAATCCATCTTTTTGTACCTCTTTTCCATTCCACCTCTCCATCATTCTTCCTTTAACCATGTCCTCACTCCCTGCAACCCAGATTGACAGACAGATTAGATTGGACACAGTTGACGGCAGTGGAAGCAATCAGATCCGGTGTTTGGCAGAGGTTTTGTTTGTGTAAAATGACACACAGGCCTTGCTCTCTCTACTCCTCCCACCCCACCCGCACCCCCATCTCTCCATAAGAGATGCTATTGGCACAATCTCACAGGGCGATTACTATCAGGCCTGGTGGAGGTGTTCCAACATGTCATTTGTCTGTCATTTGTTTGTCAACTGACGACAGCTCCATGTCTCTCTGGTATATTTGTGCAGGTTTATGTGTGTGCTGGTGTGCACTGGTGAAAATGCACATTGTTGTATATTTCCTCTTCTTTTTCCTCCCTACAGCACCTCTCCTTCAGGTATCGTCTTCCCTATTTGATATGGCAGTGACATTTTTTGACAGCATGTAGATAGATAAGATTTGTTGCGCCTATGAGCCATCTAGGGATTAGAAATGCACACTCCTTTTGGCAGGCACTGTCTAGATAGCTTTCTCTTGGCAATGTGAGATTCAACCAAACAGCTCTTGTGATTGTGATCTATGTACTGCTCCTTAGTTTTGCATTGACTGTGACAGGGAAAAAGCCACACACCACATAATATGCTGCTCTTCAAAGCTGCACGGATTTCAAATTAGAAAGATATACATTTTATTTTTCCTCATTTTGTTTTAATGAGCAATAATTAAAATTTAATTTACATGAATTACTACATTATAGGACAAATATACTGATCTCTGTACATTGAAGTATTTTCCCTGTAAGAATATAAATAATATATATAATTCACCACAACTATAAAAGTTGTTCCTACAACCTCCCTGCAGCCTGTTTCAGTTCTAAAGTAATGTTGTGTAATGTCATCTCCACAGTTTCTGTGTGTGCGAAAGCCACACTGAGGCTAAACAGAACAGCATGATGTCTGAAATTCAAGCTAATTGAGATAAAATTACATGGACTGGCCCTTAGAAATACATCTGTTCAGCCCTTTCTCCTTACAAAGAGTGTTTTCCTAGACCATCCCGTCTGTCTGAAGGTTTCAGGGTCTTTTTATTCCTAGTGTATTGGCTGATGAACAGTTATCTCATAGCCTCTTTCAAATCAATCATGTCAGATTTGTTTAGATCCTGGCCCAGAGAAGGCTTGTGTGTTTATGTGAGAGAACTATCATAGGGAGGGATGAGGGATGTGCAGCAAAGAATCATGGCATTCACATATCCACAGAGAGCAGCTTATCAGCCATGTTTGGCTCAAGCATTTGATGCTTGTGAAGTACAAATGTTAGCATGTGGCTATTGAGTTTACAGAAGTAAAGGAATAATGTACAGCAAATATTTTTATACACAATGTATAAAACATTCTGCATAAAATACGACCATGTGGCTCTCATCGTTAACATGTCATTTTATGCATATTAAAAATCGCCTTGCTTTGATTCTCTTGGCTCTGGCACAGCTCAGACTCATTTTTTTCTCAAGGGGCTAGTTAACCCCCACATAATCTGGCATTCCAACAAACTCTTCGCTCTCCTCCTCATCCTCCTCAATGACCGCCATCTCTGTTGCGGCCCTGAAACATTAGCAAAAACCCCAGCGTCACTTGTCCTGATTTATGGTGTCATTAATGTCAGGCTATCAGTGGACATGAGCGCATGAGACAACAGACGAGCCGCCCCAAAAACAAATAGTTTTGATTAAAGTCAAGGACATTCCATACAGCTTTTCCGTAGAAAGGCATTCATCACATTTGATGTTGACCCTCCCTCCCACCCACCCTCTCTGCTTTCCTCTCTCCCTCTGTCTGTCTGCTGCTTGGTGGTGGAGGTGATGGTAAAGGCTGCAAAAAGCAATGGCTGAGCTAACACAGATACAGACAGCTTATGGGAGAGGGGTTATACAAATCACTGTGTAATACAAAGTTGGAACAGCAGTGAGTGGATTAATTGAACACTAAAGGGATTACAGAGTAGAGGTTTAAGCGAACAGACAGCGGGTCATAGATAGAGGGCTTGATTTTTACATGCCTTTTTGGAATCAGGTTGACAACCACATAGTTTGTGTTAACCATATCTGTCAATATTCAGCAGCAGTCTGTCTTATTTAACATGGTTTGGGGGAGGAAAAAGCCTCCTACATCATAATGTGGCCTCTGAGGTCAGTGTGTTCTGCATTGCTTGTCACACATACTACAAAGTTTTTGTTTTTGTCAGTAGATAGAGTCCATGCCAAGTCTTTAATATGACACTTGGAGAGTTATAGTAATAAGAAGATAACAGAAATGGAAATGCAGACATTGTTTAGTTTCCTAAACTAAACATCTGTTAAAGTGACAGGAGAAGGGCTGATGTGAGGAGGTTTCCAGAGACGATGGGAAAAGCACTTCAATGCTGTTACGAACTTTTATCTCCCACCAAAAAGCTTCCCGTTTGAGTAAACAGATCCCAAAGAGTCTGCGTAGCCTTTCCTCTTTCCTGCCTCTCTGGCCCGGCCACCCAGCCAGCACTCCCAACACACAGGATTTGACAATAACTCAGGAGGTCAAGGTTTAAGAGGAAAGTTTAAGATGAAATTATGAGAATTGAAAAAGTCCACAAACAAATTAGCTAAAGAGGGGAGAAGAAAACAAGGCTCGCTGAGGCGGCGTGTAACTCGAAGGCTAAACAGACATCACAGCCTCAGGTGAACATGAGCCGTGTCATATCTGTGCTTAGCCTTATCTAATAAAAAAGAGACTTAAGTTGTATTATTCTTCTACATAAGTGTGTTATTCTAAGGTTGGCTGTTTTTAAGTGTCATTTTGTCACGGCTCGGGAGGGAGAGTGTGATTTTAATCAGGGTAGCTTTAGGTGTTTGCCTGTGCTCCAGATGTTCAGGGCCCTGCTTGAGAAAATCTTTTTTTACTTTTATTTCTTCCCCTCCGACAGAGACATGAGTGGAGGGTTATTGTGCTCCTCTCAAGGTCTCTCTTAAATGTCTCTCCCACTCAAATATTTGGACAGTCACAAGAGGAGAGAAATGTATCAGGTGCAACTTAAAAAAAAAATGCTGGTTGTGGATAGGCTTGCAGATTTTAGGAAACTTTAAGACAGGCCTGTGTTTTAGTAAATCCATATACATACACAGACAATCATACAACATATATTATACAGAGATCGACTGTAAACTAATAGC
Source organism: Ostorhinchus rueppellii (assembly GCA_030068375.1). NCBI lineage: Eukaryota > Metazoa > Chordata > Actinopteri > Kurtiformes > Apogonidae > Ostorhinchus > Ostorhinchus rueppellii. The sequence continues at coordinate 24,826,087 of JAQQZY010000029.1, forward strand.
ATCATGACATCATTGTTACATTGTTGAGTGCTTCCAAAATATATATCTCTCATTTTGACCCTAATGTCTCAATAATGAAAACACTGAATGGTTGATATGAGGTTACAAAATGACACCACAAGTCAGAGCGCCTCTTTATGTGCATGGATTCATGTATCTGTGCACGTTTAGGTCTGCCCCTGATTTAACCAGCCCCACATGTGACACTCAGCACTCACAGGGTCTGATCCCCTCACCCCTGCTGGGACCCATATACCCCTGGTTCTCATTGACTTTGGTTTCATGCTCGCGGGGCAAACACAAAATGGCAATAGAAAAAAAAAAGAAGAAAGGGGGGGAAAACAGAGAAAAAGAAAATAAACATAAAACAGAGGATAATACAGAATATTCAAGCCATGTGGTTCTCTTGCCAGTAAACAACGAGCGGCCCTGGATGGAAAAAAGAGGCATCCCATGGATTTAATCCTGCAAGTGATGTGTGTCTGTAAATGTTGCTACCTCTGTGAGGAGCTGGAGACTAGAGCATTTAAGGGGAAGTTATGCTGACTCCAAGAGAAAATAATGAGTCCCAATGGCCCATCACAGGTCCTCAGTGCTAAAAATATTGTGGCAAACTTTCTTCTTGTTTTTTGATAAAGAGACACTTTAAAAAGTCATGAAGGAAACAGTGCTGCATAAAGGGGTATTTACAATGAAAATTACACACCAATATTATACCCTTCGGAAATCATTCATATGCATTAGACTTGGCTGGTTATACTGAGATCAGAGTAAAAGACTTGGCTGTGATTCAGTTAGAAATGTGTACAAACCACTAGCCACCAAAGCAATGGCATAAATCTTGAGATCAGCCTGTATTGATAGGGCCTTGGCTACGATTTGGTAACACGTGTGCATATCCATTTCCCTGACAGAGACTGATTGCACATGACTGGGGAGGTAATAGAATTGTCTTTAAGGGGCCGGACGTCATTTATTACAAACAGAAGGTAGGCTACACCTGCGGTGCGTCCCATTACTCCAAATATCATTCCTCCTTTTGTCAAGTAGATCCTCCTTTCTTTCATGACTCACGGCAGTAACGCACATGATGAAAATCTCACCATAGCTGATCATAATGGACATGTTAGATGTGAGTAGAGTAATGTATGGATTCAACAGTTACACAAAAGCTACTATTAATACATTTTTTGCATTACATTTTTGAAAAATGAGTGACAAGTGAATAATTGCATAAAATGTTTAGTAACTACAACCCCTGCATGGATATTAACATAAGTAGGTCACTATAACTCTGTGAAACTGTATTATTAATGACAAATATAGATGTGTAAATATATATATATCTATATAGATATATATATATATATTTAAATTAAAGGCCATGCACAAAAAAAACAATATACTGTACAGATTATGGCCCATTTTATTGTTTGTTTTTCTGGAAAATGTATATCCACCCTTTGTCAGTAATTAAAAAGAATAACTATGAGATTAAAAATTGCACAAACAGGTGCTTAGAATCAGAAATACCTACACTGTCTTCTGCATATCATACTAGAAGTTCAGGAAACTGACATTTAAGTTCCTGTTGGGTTTTATTCTATTGTCTGAAAGCAGACGAGATGACAGACAGTGTATGAAACTGATGTTGAACCATATTTTCACCACAGATTGGATTACGTTATTGTTTGGAATCTGCTTTGCAAAGCTCCAACAACTGCCCTCGAGAGATAAACCAAACACCTTACATTTAAATGACAACTTACTGAACAAAAGCCCCTTTTACTTCATTAACTTTAAACTCCCCATCTTTTGAGTTCTCATCATTAATGCTGATGTGCAGCGTGTCCCAATTTTCCTCTCCTCTCATCATCTTCTCTTTTTGCCTTCTCTGTTCTTTCCTTCCCTTATCTCCTCAAAGTTTCTTACTGGGAGGGAAGCAGCAGTAATAAAGTCTTGGGATGCACCCGAGGGAACTTATTATGTCGAGAGAACTAACAGCACAATGTTTCCTGCATTCTGTCTACCTGTTGGACTGTCTCGCATTGATCTCTGAGGCAGGTGTCAATATAAGAAAAGAAGGTAAGAAATCATTATTGTCATAAAACTGCTGAAGCAACACGTGAATGTGGAATACTGCTTTGACATTTGGTGTGGATTGAATTTAATTTTCAACACTGCAAAATTACATGTGAAATATTTGCACAAAAGTGACTGCATTATTATATCTGTGGGGTTCTGAAACACTTTCTGAAAAATAATAGAATACAATAGAATTTGGATTTCACCCACTGTTTCACTATTAGACATGAGCACTTAGTCATTGAAACTCTTGTCTCTAAAGATGACAGTTTTTTTAAATCAAATTTCAACTTTAGATTTCTTTTGTTGTGAAACCTGTTGATAAAAAAAAAAAAAAATCACAGTTGGAAATTTGTCCAGCACAGACTAGCAGTTTAAGTTCTTCTAAAATACTAGAAATGTTAGTGTTTCTAGATAATAACCAGAAAGAATGGCCAACCTAGAGGTGAAATTTCCTATGATTTTATTTTTTAAGCAGTTAGTGTTTGTATGTAGTCAGGTTTGTTTGTGTACAGGGCTCATGTTCTAACATTGTCTATAGTGTTGCCATGTAAATAAAAAATTTACCTGAGGACAAAACTATTGCACCTGTACAGTCCTGAAAAGTGAAAGGTGGAAGGGTAAAGGTAAGAACTGTGTACTCATACAGTGCAGAATAATTCATAGGAGACTACAATAATAAATGCAACGTGTGCATGTTCTGCAACCCCACAGCCCTTTAAGAAGTACCACCGATTTCTGCTAAGCTCAGTTATCAACATAAGAAATGCAAATCCAGGTAACATGTCTTCTTTTATTCCACATTCCAAGTGGGGCACTAACATTATTACACTACTAACATTCCCTTCTTGTCCTTAAATCAACATTTTACAGCCTATTAGCCAAAGCTTTAGGGGACAATAGTGCCAGTTGACAATCCTTGCATTTTACAATGCATATGTAGCTCTCTGAATACTGAAGCTGCTTCAAAGTGGGTATCAGGGAATACATGAACAAAGTAAAATAAAATATGAACCTCAAATCTCTTTACGTCTGATTTTCTTTTGATTTCTGGGATGAGTTCCAAGTTCAGCGTAGGAGGCACAATGAAAGAAGTTAAATTATTAGCATTCCTACTCATCGAATACTTTCAGGATATAAGTTCAGTATCAACTGTATGCTTTCACAGGAGTCATTCTACATGGAATATTTAAGTCCGCATTTATACAGAAAATGAACACAGATACCAAATTATGATCTGTTGAGCTACACCATTTCAAGAAGGTTCATTTAATTGCACTGCATTACATTTGAATGGAAAACACCGCCATACTAAAGCTGCTAGGGGTGTTTTCAGATTTAAAAAAAAAAAGTCAACAGTTAAGCACAAGCAGGCAGGAGGGATACACAAATGTGTACATGTGCACACAACCACCTCTCTCTGGCCATTTTCCTCTTTAATGAGGCTTTGTCTTTGCGGGGGCTTGGAGGACGAGAGGTCACATGAGGTCAGACTAAGACAAGGTCAGCCTACTCATCAGAGTTTTGTAAGGAAGTCTGGAGCCAATGTCAGCCCGAATCATATCTTCTAGACACAGACAGGAAAGAAACTGTGTGTGTACTTGCGTGCCCACAGCCCTGTGTGTAATTGTTTGTACAGTAGGTATTTTTGAGTAGCTGCTTGCACTGTAACTCTTTTAGTTCTAATATTGTACTTGTACCTGTCTGTCTGTATTTGGCCATCACTCCACTTTGACGGCCACATGTTAATTCTTTAATCCGGCAGCTCAGGGTGTGAAAAAAACACCGGAGGAAATGGCATCCTAATCGCTCATTAATAGTAATGGCAAATACCTGTCCCTGTCACACAACAGGGAGGGGGCGGAAAAGGCAGACAGGTTGCTGGAACAGGTAGTCTAACACATGGTTGCACACACATGTACGCCCCCACACACACATTCTCCTAATTACCCAGGTCACTGGCTCAGTGCTAGAACGAACACCAGCCTGCCTTTTCCTCTTCTCTGCACTGACACTGAGGCTCCTAGTTGTGCCCTGAAAATACACTAACGCTGTGTTCCTGTCCTGTCTTGTTTGGCTACTGGGGACCCACACAAATCTCTATTCTGGGAGTGTCATTCAGCAAGGGTAGAAAGGGGAGAGGCGCTTATTCGGAGAGTTGCCTGTACCGTGTTGGGCTGTGCGGTCAGACCAGTCAGTGTCTTTATTAATTGTGATTTATATCCCAGCCTTCGGTAGTGTGTGTGTTGCCGAGTCCTTGAACCACATCAATGAGTGACATGTATTTTGTGTGCTTTGACTGAAATGACCTGTCCGTGCCACACTGACACCCTGCTCCCTCTCCATTCATCTGCAGCTGTCTCACACATATAGAAACTTAACAAAGGCAAAGTAAGATATCAAACACACAGAAGATCATATTAACAAAAAAAAAAAAAAAAAAAGTACACTACAGCGGAGAAACTAGGGCATCTGATGCCCCTGTTCTTTGGCACAGGCAGTGGTGACACTAACTTTTTTTCTCTGTGTTGATTTTGTCCTTGCTGCAGGATGCTTGGGATACGAGTGCTGTATTCTCAGAGGATGACAATTTTAGCTAGACTAAACCTTTGGGCCTCAAGTGGAACAATGAGTTTAATGACCAGGAGGAGGAAAATAGAGGAGCGACCTGGACAAATAGTCGAATATAAATGCCATTTTCAAAACCCATGTGATTTGTTTAGTGTGGATACGATGCTTAAAATTTCAAGGAAGGGCAACAATATGCAACTGTGACTTTACTGAGAATAAGCCCAATGGTAAATTAGGTTACAATAAATCTAATTTGTGTGGTTGATATCAAAAGAGTTTCTTATTGGAGAGCAATAAAATCATTTTTAAATCATTTAATCTAAAAGCAGTTTTGTAGATTGGAACAAACTTCAAATGAAGTACTAAACAGCTAGGAGAATATTAGTAGTGTTTGTATAATATATCCACTTATTTATTCATGACTTCGCAACCAATTACTATCAAATGCCAAAATCTGTACTCAATAACTTTTCTAAGCGAAATATATTTGATAAAGCATCCTTAATTGTTGTCATCTAGCAGCATTATAATAAAAAACCTTGCAATGTCTCATCAGTGAGGGTGTTCGTCTTTGAAGATTATAGACTGTGGTTACTATAAAAACATGTTTCCTTCCACTACTGCAGGAAGAAAACCTGAGATGTAATTGTGAAGTGAAATCGATAAAAACAACCGTAGAGCAATAATGCAGTAATATGCATTATGTTCATATGGAGGCTGTACAATGTCTGATATCAGAAAATCTGTTAAGGAAGACACTTGTAGAAATACTGTGAAAAACACATACATTCAGAAAGTGCTAAACCTTCTATATTTAAGTGTTACTACAGAGAATATGTCCAGAATTCATTCAGATCGATGTATGTGCTAGAAAAACTCTGAGATGCTGAGAACCATGACTTTTATCCACATGCTAGCATGATAAAACATGCATTTGAATCAAATGAGGAGGATTATGCACTTTATCTACTTGCAGCATATACTGTAAGAATGACAGGCCAAAAAACACGTGACACATGTGGCAGGTGAGGAGGGTAAGGCTGATTGATTCCCTCTTCATCTCTAAAACGACTGTTTACCTCCGACAACATTCGGAGGAGACAACATTCAAACTCTGTACAAAGCTCCATCTCCTCACCTTGCATAAACAGCTTTAGGAGCAAAGAAGGGACTAGAAAAGGTGTTAGAAATGTGACACAAGCGATGTATGCGAGCGCAGATGCACACAGACTGGGAAAAAAAAAACAAAGCCCGTACCCCCGCACTCGCCTTTGTAGATCTGATTGAATACAGAATCAAAACAAGACAGTTCTTAAAAATGGTGTCTCTCAGACAGTACTTTCTACATCAGAAACAGGGAGGCACCACAAAAAAGAAAGGAAAAGCTAAATTGAGTTTGAGTCCAAGGTCAGTGTGTAGCTGTCTGAACAAAAGTCGGAGATCTCCCAAAAAATATCTATCAACCTCAGAAGAAGGCGCCCTTGTCCCGACCCCTGCAGAGTTGCTGGAAAGATGGTTTCCTGTAAAAAGTTTATCCGAGGGTATGGAAGATTAACGAGGGTGTTTTCATTGGCTGCTCTCTAGTCGTCTTGCAGTACTTAGAGGTGATAAGATCAGAATATTTATCGAGCCTCTTCTTCAGGTCATTTGCTATGTTAATTTTATGAGCTTGATGTTGCCTTTGTTTCGCGGCCATGTGTTTTTCCTCCTGAACCCTGAAGCAGGGGAAGAAAGGGGGATTTGTATACTTAGCATGCAGTGTCTTCAAATTAGTCATTCATGCATAATTATTTATGCTGTGCAGGGGGGGGTGAAGTGGAACAACTAAATCTACTTGCACCCTGTGAAAATTAAAATCTATTATATTCCAATCAGATCAGCCTCTTGTTTTCACACCTTGCTTTATTTGTTTGGAATAATGCATCATAATGGCAAAAAAAAGTGCTCTCTGACTGTTTTCTCAGGGCAACAAAGGGCTATAGGGTGGCACGGAATTCTGTATTCCAACTGGATTAACATTAACTGGTAATGAGATTGGCCATGCACTTATCATTAGAAATACATGACCATACAGAAAATTGGCCTCTTTATATTTTGTTAACCATGTAATAGCCCTTTAGATGCTGTTGTAAATGATTTTAATCAGAAATAGAGACGAATTAAGTCGACTGCGTATTCATAGGAAAAGGCTGTATGTCACAAGTTGTTCTGACCACTGTCAAGTTCATTAAGTGATTGAGCTGAATGGATTGAAGCCCATCGACCCTTGGCGGACTCCTATGATCATTAATCAAACAGGGAGGGTCAGGACATCACAACGGGTCCAGCAGCGTAAGCTAGAGCATCGCAACTATGACCTCATCTCAACTCCCTATGAAATATCCATAAAAAGCAAACATTTAGCCAAAGATAAGATAATATGATGACGTGAACATGGACGTATGTTGTTAAATATTACATTGATGAAACTAAGAGAGAATCCTAGTCTGTGACACGAGTGGGTTATTCATGTGGAATTGCATAAATCTTTCACACCGTTTTAAATCACTCTCACCCGCCCTCCTTTTCTATCCGCAAGCACTCACCATTAATGCCTATATCAACCGCAGGAGCCAATTGTTAAAGAGAGGTTCTAAGTGCACGGCCCGATCGATATTGATAATGTTGAAAATGTGGTAGGAAAGAGAGCGAGAGTGGGGCACAAAGAGAGAAAAAGAGAGAGGGAGACATAAATCTCGAGACTGTGAATAGGGGAGAGCAGCTGTGGTGGCCTCTGAGTTGTCCCCTTCACCTCTTTGGAAACATCATCGGCACTAATCAGGGTCCTGCGAAAGAAAATGGCCAGGCTTGATTTACACTTGCTCCCCTCTGCTGTGTAACAGAAAGAAAGCCCGAAAGAGACAAAAAAATAAAGAAGCAGAATATGCATGGAAAAGGAACTAAAAAGGACAAGTGGCAAAAGAGAGGAATTGAATGAAAAAAGAAACAGGACGGTAATAACATCAGACATATAAATGCGGAACGCCACATTCCTTCAAGGTCAACCTCAGGTGAAGCAAAAGGTTGTATAAAGGTCATACTGGATGAGGGTCATGTAGGCCTCAATGAGAGTCAATAACACCTCCCAGTCTGCTGTAGACGTGTGGGGGTCGCCCCTGCTCTCACATCAATTCGCTAGGCATGGACCACGGTAATAAAAGAGATGGAGAGAGACTTAGCCAGAGAGAAAGGGTGAGAAAAAAGAAAATGTACAGGCAGATTGTGAAACAGCTCGCCTTTCAACTACTAACTGCTTTTCATGTAAATGTCTTGGACTGACACTTCTTACACATCCCAGCCCCTAGCCCCCCCCCACCACCACCACCCCCAACACACACACACAGACACACACTCCCTTCTCTCCCTCTCTTTTACTCCAGCATACTCTCTGTCAGCAGAAGAATAAAAGAGAGGGAAAGGCGAGCAAAGGGGCAGGAGGAGAGAGAGTGAGAAGGGAGTGAAGAAGGAGGGAGGAGGGAAAAAAAAAACAGAAACAGGAGAAATCAGACTCTCGCCGGGGTTGGCGAAAGGTCAGTCCTGACAGGCTCGGAGGTTAAACTGCCGAGTTAAAATACTGTTCATTATCCTCTGCAGCCTCTTCCCAAATTCCCCTCTTTTGTGTCACAGTCAGTGCCCAGCATCAATGTTCCCCACCCCAGGATTTATTAGACATTGTTGAGCAGCGAGAAAGGGGACCTTTTCTGTACAATAGTAGCAGTGATCCTATGGCAAGGACAATACTGCTGCCAACACAATTACAGAGCCTGGGCTTGAGTTATAAGGGTTGTAGGAGTGACATAGTGTGTGTGTGTGTGTGTGTGTGTGTGTGTGTGTGTGTGTGTGTGTGTGTGTGTGTCTGTCTTCTTATGTTCAAATATAGTATGATAATAAAAACAACCTGCATACTGTTTGTGTATTAACACTACATTTATGTTTACCAGTTTCTTGAAATGCATGCTAAAAATGAATACAAAAAACAATTTACATAAATGTGCATTTTTAAAGCTACCTTATTCCGGTGCTGGGAATTTAATTAGTACACATGAAGAGAACAAAGCAGTGGAATATCCATAACACGAATTAGGCTGAATCACATCATTCATTACTCACCAGAGAGCAATGAGATGTGACACATGGCAACAGAACCCTGCCTGAACTGGACAAATTAAAAACACTAGTAATTAGCACTATGCAAAACATGTTGTAAGTTTATTACCTGATTTATGTGGCTTCCTGTTTATAAGGGCACAGTGAGCTGGCTATTCGTCTTCCGCCTAGCATGCTTAAGATTCAGAATGGGTTTAAATGATTTATTAAATGAATAAACAAATAAATCACCTCACACCTAATTTCCCTAATGATATTAGAAATGACTAACTGTACAAATTGTGCAAAATATAAGCTACTATTAACCTGGAGCACCTTTCATTTCAGGGGTTCAAAACGTCCATCCATTTTCATTTGTGCAAAAACAAAAACATGATTAAAGATTTGACTCCTGACATGGATTCCACAAATAAAACACTCCACTCTCGCTTTGCTTAATAAAAGAGGGTCATACACCCGATGTTGTCAGCAATAAGTCAAAGTCGCCCTACAGAACAGTCACTTCCATGTGATCCAGAAAGAAGTTTACCCCAACAAACAATCAACCTAAAGCCTCCACATATTCTCCCACCCCACCCACCCACCCACCCAACTCCAAACTTTCTTCTTGTTCTGTTTCTCTTAAAGTGCTTCGCTCTGAATCACCCCAACCACCATCTGAATTGTATATTTCTATTTAAAGAGACATATTGTTTTCATCTTTTGCCCCCCTGGTCCCTTGGGGAATGAGTGGAATATAAAAAGCTAGACTTTAAATAACAAGAGACTGCCATCAGTTCCCCTGCTAGTCCGCACATTAGCCTCGTCTGTGAGTGAGCGTCTGACACCTACTAAAATGTTTCAGCTCTATGTGCGTATAAGAGCATAAATAATTCAAAATTAATCCCCGCTGAGGGGGACTATGGGATTCATAAATTATCTCAGTGTAGTCCCTAATGCAGTCGCAGGATTGGAACACCTATGGTAACAATTGAGCAGAGGTGCTCATTACACCTTGTGAAGAGATATCTTAACCTTTGAATATTAATTTCTTTGAATGGATGGGGAGTGTTGCTTGCATTAGTTGCTCAATATGTACGCGAGTGAATATTTAACAGTGCAGAACCGTCAACTGTGTACACAGTACGTAGGCATGTGACAGGTCACATGGTTATCCGCTGGCGTAAATACATCTAATGTGGATCAGATCAAATAACAACCCTTAGTTAACTAAAACCAACAACCTGTACTGCCATCAGCTCATGTAAATCATTTTATATGTGAAGAGCTAAAACATAAATCTCTTCATAAAGAAAACTGAAGTGAAAACAGAGACAAACCTGGACACCCATGGAGATGTTTTGCTGACATTTACAAGGAGTCCCTCAAAAGGTTTGCCCATCACTCTGCGGCGACTCTGAGCTGCCTGGGAGGCAGTGATGGATGGTAGGCAGACTACACAGTTAATCAACCCCCGCAGGAATGGAAATATTAATGCCAGGTAATTGAGAACACAATAGCAAGCGAGTGATATAAAGAAGATACATTCAGACCTGCTGACATCTGGACACTGACATGAAGAGAAGTAGACTGGACACTGTATTAAGTACAACAGGCCTGTACATTCAGTCACTGGGGATATGAAATAAATAAATGCTTTCTGATGGATGCAGTCATGGATACAACCATCATCCTTGCTTTAAAAACATAAGGTAGTGCGTGTTCTTAGTACACTATATATTTATAATATGAAAGACTTGAAAGACTTACACAGCCACCAGTAGAGATGAAAATGCCAGTCTACAGCATATCAAAGCTGTATTAGATGTGTCTACACTTGTGTAGACGGAAGATGTGAAAACACAAACTGATCCTCAATAAAAAGAGGTACTGTAGCGGGTAAAAGAGAGTGGCATTTGGTGAGGGGAGGGGAAAAATATCCGATTTAGAAAGTGGTTGGAAATATACATATCAAAGGAAAGACATGGAGATTTCCTTTGCCTGTGCATCCTATCCATGTATCCCCCCCACACACACCTCCCCACTCCCTGAGTGAGCGGAGAGGGGTCTGTTACAAATTCTCAGGTAAGAGAGCCAGAAACCTACTTATGAGACTCTGCTGTTCATAATCCATAGGTTCTATCAGCAGATTACTAGAAATAAAGTGTTGGGAAAGACGTAAAGCAGGACTCAGTATGCCAGATGAGACAATGCTGGTTTCAGTCTGCGCTTCACTCCACTGTACATAATTAACAGCTTGTGTTCGGCTAAAGCGAAGACAAAATATGTGGAGGGGAGCAGTTTAAATCTTCCCAGTGGGATATAGTAACATATCACTCGTGTTACAATATGTCATAAACGTCTCTTGTACCCAGAATGCAACATAAAGACTAAGAGACTTAAATGCGCAATTATACAATAACTCCATGAATTTTAATTGAAACTACACAATCACATTTAATAGCTTCATTTCACTTACTTTACCACTCTGTTTTCTTGACTTTCCAGCCTCTTTAGCACACCACTGGATCTGTGTAGGGCAATTCATTCGTCACACGGCTTTACCCATTAGAGGCGGACTGCTAAATGCTTCACCTTTTGATTTTGAGGAGGAGTACAGGATTTGTCAGGGGAAATGGGAAGGTGCTTTATTGCTCCAAATTTCATCACAATAAAGGCTTATGGGGAAGGTGGCATAATCGTTGCCCTATAAATGTCTCTGTGTAGATTACATGCTTCTTGCCCGGCTAATCCTGGTAATTGATGAACTTCTATGCTGACGATTTTTTTTATATTATTTTGTAATTTGTTTATTAATTAAGATAACACTTATTTTGGGACCTCAACCAAGTAAACACGATTATGTGCTCTGCGGGGTGAATGTTCAGTGCGCTGACGTTCCCAAAGCAGCGAGCTGGCTGGCTGGCAGGCTGCTGCTGCCAGGGAATGTCTAATAGTCTTCCACTGAGAAGTTTAATTCATTTGCCATAAAGCTAAAAATAAACACAGTCACACTTAATTGGGCTCTGAATGTGAGCATTATTGAGTTGTTGAAAAAAAGCAAGACCACAAATTATAAGCAAGGACTCCACATTTAACAGGCAAAACACTGTGTTAAGCACATGGATTTCAATTTTTGGAAGTGTATTACTATTTATTAAAAAACAGGACATGGAGCCAAAAATATTGCACATAAATAATAATGCATATTTAAGTACTCTAATTAATTTCTAATATATTGATGATAAAAATATATGTTAAAAGCTTATCATAGAGAGGGACTTTAGTACATTAACTTGATTTTTTATTTTGCTCTATGAGCAGTAGCTGGCCATGGAGACATGGAGTTAAATGTAGTAATATACTGGGTTTTCACAATGAGGAAAACCTAAAATGAAGTTTTTAGTTAAGCAAATACAAACTTCACTCTCTTATGCGCACTGTCTCAGGCTTGAAAGTAGTCTATCACTGTTACAGTCCTGGGATGAAACATTTGTGCATGATTCAAGTTTATGATGTAGACAGACTTTGAGGCAGGACGGGGGAGGTTTAGGATGAGAAAGAGCAAATCAAGAAGATTTCCATAAAAAACTGGAATAAATAAGTGCCTGAGATACAACAATTTGGATTTACATATATTATCCAGCTCTATCTCTTTGGATATTTTACAGTCCTGATATGCGAGCAGAGCTGAGAGATAAACTGAATATGACCTATGCTCTGCAGGCTCAGCCAGAAAGAGCAGACGCCTGTAAGAATACTCAAGGAGCAGAGGAAAGGTTGAGAGGAAGAGGACAAAAAGCCAGGGGAAGGAAGAAAAATGACACTAAAAGGCAGCCACGAACTGATTGATGCTCTGCTGTATTTGAAGATCAGTGGCAGCCTTGTGGTGGCAAGCACAGAGGTCAGCGAGTGTATGAGTGTGTGTGTGTCCATGCCTGCATGAATTGTGCATGGTTTTTCTTTGTCAGTTTCGCTGTCTGGATGTGCATGTGTGTAGAAACCTGTGTTCAGATTTGCTCTCCCTCCCTCCCTCTTTCTCTCTTTCCTATTGTAGGAGAGAATCCTCCGTCACTGTGTGGCTGGGGGAAATCAGATGTGAGCAGAGAATAACATGCTCGATTTGGCCTGGGAGAGGAGACGGGGCAGGAGGACAGGAGAGCACCATGATGTATCGAGCCGTTTGCCAGCCGGATGGGGCACACAGTGGCGGCCCTCTCTCTGCCTGTCAGCAAATACACGTTTTTCACACAGCAAGAGCAGTGGGATTCCTGTGTATGTCTGTGTGTGTGGAGGGGAAGTGCACGTGGTTTTCAAAGAGGAGAGAAGCACTTTACTGTAAGACATATTAGTGATGATCCCTTGCACTTGGTCTGACTGCATTTTATAAATGTTAACGCATATAGTGTGAAGTGGTGGAGGAAGTTCTCAGGGTTTCATTTTCACAGTAGCAATACCATAGTGTAAAATTATAAGTAAAAGTCTTGTATTTGAAACAGTGGTTATGTAAAAGCACATAAAGTTGAAATAATTTTGTATTCAGACACAGTGCTCTTAATTCCTATTTATACACATTTGAAAATAATCCCAGTTATACTTCATTTATATTTCATTTAATGAGCAGAAGTGTGTGTGTAGATGGATATAGAGATATATAGATTTAGATATAGATATAGAGATAGATTTAGATATAGAAAGGCACGCACAGACAGACAACACATGTCAAACATGCAGCCCGGGGGCCAAATCTGGCCTGCCAAAGGGTCCAGTTCGGCCCTTTGGATGAATTTGTGAAATGCAAAAATTAATCTAAGATATGAACAATTCTTTTAGTTCAGGTTGCACATTCAGACCAATTCAATTTCAAGTGGGGAGGACCAGTAAAATACTATCATAATAACATATAAATAATCATAACTCTAAATCTTTCTTTGCAAATCTAAACATTTTCATGTATTTACACTAAAACAAAGTATATTTTTGCAAAAAATGTAAATAACCTGAACAAATGTGAAGAACCTGAAATGTTTTAAGAAAAATAAGTACAATTTTAATAAGATTCTGCCTGTTACTAAATGTTTTGTGTATTTGTAGATCCACTGTGATCTGTAAGTCATAGTGTACATGTGTAAATGATCAAATTAGATGTAATACTGTTAAAATTACACTTATTTTTTTGTTTGTTCACGTTATTCACATTGCTTGAAAGGATAGTTTGTAGATGTAAACATTTTCATAATATAAATTTCATTTTTTCACTCTAAAACAGAGAAAAGTTTAGAGTTGACATTATTTATGTATTATTACAATACGTTATTATTTTACTGGTTCGGCCCACTTCAGATCAAATTTAGCTGAACATGGCTCCTGAACTAAAATGAGTTTGACACCCCTGAGATAGACAGATATTCCAACTTTAGAGATTACAGTGTAGTATAAGTGTTAGCATCTTGGCATTTAACGCACCTACATATATTATTCATGTTTAATATGGATTAATGATCTATCATTCATAAACTTCAGCATAATGATCATAATTATTTATTAAGTGATTTTTATTTAATATTGAATAAATTAAATATTGCATGAGCTTGAAAAGTAACAAGCAACTAAGGCTGAAGGACCAATGAAGTGGAGTAGAAGTACCAGAAACTGTAAATACTAAAGTGTTAAGTACCTCAAAACTGTACTTGAGTAAATGTACTTAGCTATATTCCACCATTCATCGTGTGTGTGTTGTGACTGTGTGTGTGTGTGTGTGTGTGTATGTAGTTGGCATTCTAGAGTGTCTAAGCGGCCCATTGCAGTCACAGCTGTTGCAGAACATACAGGCAAGGAAACAGTTCATTTCATCTTGTCACGGCAAGAACCCAAGCTTCTGTCTCTAACAAACAATTCCACATGAGAAACAAGAGCTTCTAACAAGAATCATTACACTCTGCTTGGCTCTGTACAGTTATCATCCGCTGATGGATACACTTATGTGAGCTTCAAAGTAAATCCTGAATTTCTTAAGTTCAGGGGTTCAGGCTCTGTGCATGTGACCCACACACTCAGCAGATTTAACTTGGTTCTCGCTCATCAAAAGACAGAGGATGCACAGCTGTGACCAGCGAGAGGAAAGAAAAACATGGAACCTTTCCAGATACGACATATTGCTTTCTAACCCCCAACCTCTCACTTCAATTAACCTCTGATGTGTTTAATGAACTTCAGTGAGCGGGTGAAGGTTTTAAAAACCGTTTACATGCAAATATCTTGTATTTTAATTAGTAGTACAACAACAAAAAAAACCAAATAAATGAATCTTAAAGTATAATAAAAATATCTAAGGGAAAATACACAAAATATTATTACCCCATGCACCCTCTTTTTTTTCATTTTCAAAAGAGGGCTTTAGTTCAAGTCCAAGAACCTGGTATTGCCATCTAGCACTGCATATTGGCAGCATACAAGGAAGCCTGAAGGGTTCAGCGCAACATACTGACGCACACGTACACACACAAGCACAAACCTCCACACTAAAGACTTCTTTTCAGCTTGCGTCGAGGGAAGTGGGCTGGGGAGGCCCTTTGATGTGGGAACACCGAGGTCAGAGAGAACAGTCTGTGCAGCGCTAAATTCCATCCCCCATAACAGTTCCTTTTTCACTTTGCTACTGGCTTCAGTTTGTGAAGCCTATCTTCAAAACAAGCAAAAAAAGATTTCAGCACAGTTTGAATATGTAGGAGTGTAGGATGGATAAGTGCCATGTCTAAGGCTGTAGTCACCGCATTCCTCTTAAAAGTCTGCAGTCTGTATTGCATTTAAGGTTTTTTCTTCATACACTTATTGGCCTTTTGTTTCTGGAACCAAGGGAAAAGGCAAAAGGTCTAACTAGCACATAAACTAATCTCAAATGTCATGTCATATTAGACGCAAATGGAAGGAAACGTTTGGCTCACTCCTGCTTTCAAGTCAATGAATTTGTCAAAAATTTATGATAATTCATTCAATTACTCTTTAGACATTTAAATGATGTGGGGAGTGAGGGAGGAGGTGATGAGGGTCAGTTGAAGAGAGAAGAGAAGAAGAAGAGGGGGAGTGAAGGAGGGGGAGGAGAAGAGGGATTGGGGAATAATCCTGCTCTTGATATTACACTCCCTCCAGAGGCCTTTTAAGGGCTCCATATCACAGTGTGAGGCCTCCTAAACTTCTCTCCCCCACTTACCAACTCAGCAGCCAGTCAACCCCCCCCCCCCCTCTCCAAACACTTCAGTTCACAACCGATTCGCCTTACATTTACTGTACAAACATCTTGAGCTGCGCCCTCATGCATAGTAATTAAAACACAACACAGTGCATGCATATACATTAGAAATATTACTCTACTTTTTAAGGTCATGTTTGAAGAGATCCAAAAGTCTATGGACACAGTGGTACTGATATGTCTTTTTCTTTCTCTAATCCACGCACATGCGCAAACGCACACAAACACTTCCCTTTTCGTTTCTGGGAGAATGACAATAAAAAGGCCTGCCGCTCTTCTCGACCCTTGACCTTTGATCCCTGGAGGTCTCCCACTGCCTGTGCTGGAGGTGGAGGAGGGACAGACAGAGGGATGGAGGGGTGCTAAAAGGCATGGATGTGGTGGGGCCCTGAGAACAGCTCCCTCTGTCAGACCAGCTCAGGCTGCATCATGGGTAAGCTCCCCCTCTAGTGTTCACTGGTCTTTCTTGTGTGTGTATGATTTTTTTTTTCTATTCCCACTGAAAGACAAACTATCATTTACTGCCCCTGTGCACTGTAAATATAAAGACAGTTATCTCATACTACATCATAGTTACTACATACAGATACCTGCTACTGTGCTTTTATATGACTGTCATGTGCTGCAAGAGACTTCAAGGTCTGCTCCTGTACAGTCCGAATAGACTGTAAAATATTACTAGGGCCGACTTCAAAACATAAGCTCAAATAATTTTATGATGTACACAGTTCAGTTGGGTTCTGTTTAAGAGCAATGCAACAGTTAAATTGGTGTTTGGGCCATGAACTATTTTAAAATAAAATATGAGCATAACACAGCCTGTATAAAATTAATAGCAAATACGTATTCCTAATAAAACCAAATCTTTCAAAAATAAAATTACATTGCTTTACACTATTTTATAAATCCTTACCTCCAGTGATGTATAAGTAATACTTTTCCACAACAGGCAATATTATTTATGTATATATATATATATATATACACATACATATACATACATACATACATACATACATACATACATACATACATACACACACACACACACACACACACACACACACACA
>JAQQZY010000029.1:24847446-24895870 GCA_030068375.1 Ostorhinchus rueppellii
GCTATCCTGAAAATTTCATCGAAATCCGTCCATAACTTTTTGAGTTATTTTGTACACAGACAGACAGACAAACAGACTACAAACAGATAAACGGCGGCAAAGGAATGATACAAGGACCAAAAGGATTTTGGTGAAGCTCAAACACTACCTTGGCGGAGGTCTGCGCTCTCTGAGTGCTTTTCTAGTTTGTTTTGTTTTTTTCCTCGCTCAAACCCAGGGCCTGAGGACAGAGGGTGCTGTATAGACTGTAAAGCCGATTGAGATGAATCTCTGATTTGTGACTTGCGCTACATAAATAAGATTAAATCATGGAAACAAGCATCGTAATTGCAATATTGTCCATAATATTGACTTTCAGCCCTAAACTAAGCAGTATCTTGAAGGTGGTCCACCCAAGGTTTCTGTCTCTAGTTATGAGTGTGTTCAAATACAAGGGGTGAAGTTAGTACCAGGTGGCCTGTCAACATGGTCAAGTCTGGAGCTGCATATTTCTCAGGAGAACAAATAATACACCATACTGTCATTAAAAAAAGCCACAAAAAAAATAAATATATACATAAATAAAAACTAAAAATAAATAAATAAATTTTAAAAATCATTCAATATCAGAAAGTGGTACAAGTGGATCTGACATTAAATCTAAACTAATGGGTTGCTTATTTTCTTATATACTGAAAGCTTTATTCTTTCACTTCAGCCCTATAACAGAGGTCTATAACAGAGTTCAAATTGGTGACTAGTGCCGTGTTTCCACTATGTGGTACTGGCTTGACCTGACTCGGCCTGGAATCAGGTGCCGGTACTATTTTTTTAGTAATTGCTCAGCTAAGGTTCCAAAACAGGTTAAGAGATGTGACATGTAATCACTGCAGACCACTGATTGGTCAGAGAGTCGTTACTGCATTACCAATGCACCATTAAAACAAACAAAAAATTTTTTTTTTTTTACAGTAAATATAGTGGTAGGCTAATCCATGATGTCGCAAAAAGGCACTATGGTCAGTCCAGGAGGTTCAGACATTTCTGTCCTTGGTGGCCAATGAAAAGATTGACAGTGCAACACACAACGAATGAAAATTACACTGAGTGTTGCTATGATGACCAGGTACTGCTACAGGTTGGTAGTATTCTGTAATGGAAACCGTCTCCAGGAACAAAGCCTGGTACCCGAGTCGAGTTGAGTTGAGTCAGTACCACGTAGTGGAGACGCGGCATAGGTTTACTGTCACTCTTTATTCAGTAAAACTCCAGGCTTTAGTGTTTCAATAAATCTGTTTTATTATTTATATCAGTACGCAAAGGAAAAATCAAGAGTTTTGTTTTAAAAACAATTGCTTTTAATCCACCTACTGAAATCTACAGGATCTTTTAGGAAAATTTTACTGTCAGTGGGCACTGCTTTTGCACATTATGAACCACTCCCATAAATGCTTACATAATATGCTACAGATTAGGGTTGCAAGGCAGGTTACCATGGCTATTTATCCTGGTCGGAAGCAAACCGAGTTCATAGACAGATCTTGGGCCAACAATTTTATAGCTCCATGACCTTCATTCCATTCTGGAGGGATGGACACTACTACTCCAAAAACATCGCCTTATTCAGTCTAACATGACGGTCCAAAATCTCCCATCATGTTCAACTGGATTCTAATATTGTGACCACAAAGACCACAGCATATGATTCACATTACTTTTGTACTCACTGAACCATCAGTGACCTTTTAGACCCTATGGATGGGGGCACTGTCCTTCTGGATGAGACCACCACTTCAAGTTAGAAGTGTTTCATCATAGGATAAAGTCGATCACTCAGAACGACTTTGTATTGATCAGTAGTGACCCTTCCACCATCCAAACCCATCCCATGAAAATGCCCTCCACAGTATAACAGATCAACAAGATCCCCTCACTGTAGGGGGTCTCACATTCAGGCCTGTTCACTTCTTTTGTTATGCTTCACATATAGTCTTTCCCACTGGTTGAGAATATGAGGGATGACAGTCTTTGTGACAGCACCTGCTGTTATCCATGCTCCAACAACCATCATTCCAAAACAATTAGAATTTTTCCTCTTACAATCTTGATCCAAAATAAGAAATAGTTGGGCCGGAGGCTTTACATGCCACAGGGCATGACCGGATGTTAACTGATCGACTCTGTAACACAGTGCAGCTGTGTGGTATTTGTTATATTTCTCCACTCATAGCTGTTCCTTAAGTTTAGTCATCATCCATAAATCAAATTTTATGCATCATCTTCATTATCCTATAGTCATTATATTTTACATTTTGTTTAACAAGGTTTGCCATATTTCCACACTTTATTTGGAGCCATAAAATGAGTTATTACAAGCAAATGCAGACCATGACGGATCTGTGGACCATTCCCCAAAATCTTCCTACTGTTCTATCACTGCAGTTTTCCTGATGTGATATTATCACAGTAATGTACTGTGACAGTAGATTCCCAGTCATTACTGCATGTGTCAAAACTTGAAAATCTGACAATGGGCTGAGCACTAAAAACAAACAAGATATAATATTGACTTCATTTCACATTTTCACATGAATAACAAGAAAAATAATTCTCTGACACCATGAAGCATTCTGCAGTATTTTAGGAATTAGTCACTGGGAACATTTTGTGTATTGACCAAAGAAGGGTTATAAGTACACCTGAGCAGGATTGGTATTATATTAATGAATAATTAAATGATTTTAAGAGCAAAAATAATCCAAATCTGTACAGAGAAAAGAGTCTGTCAGTGGTTAAAATATAAAACCGTATATAAACAATTAAACTTTTGTCTTGGTGCCGAGATATACTGTGTGCATCTTTGTTTTATTTAAGAATAACTTCAGGAACACCATCCTTTATATGAGCACAGCCTTATATGTGTTTCCTTTTTCTCTTGCATACCTTCATGGATCTATGAGTTAAGCAGAGATTATAGTAATGTCCAAAAATTCAGATGATTTCCGTCACAAGCTTTTCATAAATATACATTTCCAGTGCACTTAGACTCCCCTCATCCACTTCCCTTATTTAGTAACATACAAAAAGCAAGATGGAATTACAAACTGCACACAGTGAAGTAACCCATTTGAGTCTTACAGTAGCCAACTACACTTTGCCTGAAGTACTGTTTTACAGTGAGCCAAGGCATTAATCCACACAATAAAATGATTCATATCAACCTCACTTAACCTGGGCTTCTCAAACAACACTCATGCACATTTACTGTATGGATGCAAAGGAATCTGCCAGATAACACCATTAGGATAAAGATAAAGAGATGAAAACAATACACTTCAAATAACATATATGACTTATATGAGTAAGGACCATCAATGGGTCTGGTAATCCAGAATATTAAAGTTTCTAGATGAAAAGGCCATTCTTAATGTGATTAAAACATTGCTGAGCTCAACAGAAATGAAATCTTCTGAGTATATCCCTGACTATGTGACAATTTTACAGTTACAGTACCTTTCTTACATTATAACAAGGACATCACCTGGCACAGACTTCAATACATACTAATGAGAGGGAAGGAATTATTATTATTAGATTACTAAGGTGAATGTGATTAGTGAGAACTATAGCTTTGCTTCTTGAAAACATAATTGTACTACGCATTAAGCTGGAGGCTCACATTATCAAAGTTGTATCAGGCAATTGACAAGGCTTTTATAATTAGGCATGCTGTTCTTTGAGCGACGAAGAAGAAATCTCAGCCACACAATGCACAGCAGGCTATATATTCACTTACAACCCCTACAGGCAACAGAGAACAGCCTGGCTGCTTTGATCCTTCGCCCCAATTGTTTGTAGAGGTTGTAGAGGTCTCCCAACCCTTTTGTATTACGCATAACTGCAATTGCAAAGCTGAAATGTTAGAGAGAGAATGCGACAGACCAATATGCAGCACCCATGAGTCTTTGGAAAGCATGTTTTTGTGAAAATTAGGAGCTGTACAGTAAGTGTTTGGGGCATGTCATGACATTTCAACACCTACCTTACCCGTCAAATTAGAATATATTCCAACATTTGTACAGTAGTATTCCTGTACTGTAATCACTGTATTCTAGGGCTAAATCTTGATTAATTTACTTATGTCATGTTCTGCTGCATATAATATGTATTTAATTAGTTTGCAAACACTGCATTTAATAGGGTCAGAATAGTTGATTATACCTGATTAATGTTAGTGCAATATTTAGTATATTAAACAACAAAAATGCAACAATAAAAGCAAATTGAATAATTTATTGTATTAAATTAATGTGTATTGGAATTAGAATTAGAAAAGCAAATAATCATAAAAATTAATTTTACAAACCACACAAGATGAAGAAGCCCAGATGAGGAATGCCTCTTAATTTTTTATCATCTTCTCTCAGTATTGTCAATACAGCAAATTGTAAAGTACCTCTGTTCCATGTTTACACATCCATTTTCTCTAAGATACTGGGCATCACAAAGCTATTGGCTCCGTCTGTGCACAGTGACCATTGTGTGCACGTCAGGCGAGGGCTTTTTGTGCCATTGTGTTCGGTGACAGTCTGAATGAGAGGGAGTGTTTCTCAGTACCAGGATGTGTGGGAGACACCTGCTGGGTCGGACTGCACCGGCCTGCTCTGCACTGCCATTAAAACATGTAGCGCTGGGGGCTCTTTTGTTAGGCAGGAGCTGTTGGTGGCGACGTGTTTGAAGTGTCACAAGTGTCAGTCTTTATTAGATTCAAAAAGATATTAGCCGACAGAGGAGTACAGTTAATCAAGGAAAGGGAAGACAGATTGAGAAACAGAAAAAAAATCCATCAAATGCAGTTTTAGCCGAAAAATGGAGTAGTGAGGAAAATGATGAAAAACTTGGTGAAGCTATCTGAGATTCTACTCTCCAAGTGGATGGGATATTTGGAGACTGTTGATTTTTCTGCCGTCTACTCAAAACAGAAATAATTAGATGATCACAGATTACAAACCTTCATCCCTACTGTATTGAATAATTCCATTTTGCTGAAATGCCATGGAGGGGCTGAATTGAGTAAGTAAGTGAGGAAAATAAGAGTGAATTTCCACTGAGTGGTACAGTTCAGTTTGGTACAGTTTGGTGTGGTAAGGCCTGTCCAGGTGAGTGTTTCCACTCTCAGCCATACCCTCACTGGGTAGGCAGGGTTCAGGCCTGGCATGACACTGTACCAATGCAGCAAGAACAAACATAACACAACTAACACCAACAATGGAGGACCAAATCAAAGGAATGGGTGATGCTGGTCTAGCTCTGCCCTATGTGCACCATATCATTTTCCTATAGACTTCAGTGGGTGGGCATCAAGAAATGTATTTGTTTTCATTTATTTAGTTTTTTTCTACCTGCCTTTCTTTTGCACTGGTGTATTGTATATTTCTGCTGTAAACTGGTAAATTTCCCCCTTGGTGGGATCAGTGAAGTCTTATCTTATCTTAAATGGTATGGTACAAGTTGGTTGTATAGGCCCCTTTTACAACTGAAATATATAAAATCGTGTACAGTTTCAACCCGAGCTATACCACTCAGTGGAAGTGTGCTATTAGATGATGGAAAAATCCAAATGTAGTAAGAAACTCTCTATCACATTATTTGTCATTCATATTTTAAGATGTTACACATTACATCCAGCAACAAAAGCCAGCCAGACATACAGGCAATTATAGAGTTATTTCTGTGGAAATTATACTCAATATACATTTCTACATCAATTTTAAGTGTATTCTGAAATTTCACCTTAATTAAGAAAAAATGTTTTTTTTTTTTTACAAAAAGTTTTTTTGTTTTTTTTTTTGCATTCACTTGAGGTAGTTTTTGCTTTTTTGTAAATTCCCATCAAATGGAAACATCTTAGTGAACATATAAAATATGTGACCTATCAGCTTTCCCAAATCTGAAAACATGTCTGGTACAAAAGGCTGTGTGGACCAATGAGGAGCCTAAATTATTCCTTTGTCTCATGCATGAAAAAAAGACAACACAGACTTCATAGATGGAAAACAGCTCCAGGAATAAAACAACAAATGCAACACAAATAATAACAATGGAGGATATCCAGCAACACCAAGTGATGTTTTTCTGTCACCCATTCAACATAGTCTAGCTCCGCCCTATCTTTACCATGTCAAACAGACAGTTACCAAGAAATGGTATGTTATGGGTGAATTGTTTGGGCCTCTTTTACAATATAAACACACAAAATAGCGAACTCTACTGACCCATACTTTACCATTCAGTGGAAATACACCATCAGACACCGAAAAAAGTCTGCACATGCATCCTGATCCAGACTGCCATAAAGATCGAAATATGGTATAGCATAAAATTGTTGAAGTATGTTGTAGATTTTGAGCTACAGGTCCAGATAGACAGTCCTGCAGTACCACTGAGGGGGTAATAAAAACAATGTAAGTAAAAATCTTGCAGATTAGTTAGCGCCTAGTATTAGCAACATGTTGCAGCAATTATTCAGATTAAGGCAGTATTTTCCCGTAAATCAACATCAGTGAATATTAAAACAGGTGAAAGGGTACAGTGGTAGATTTTTTTGTATGCTGCTGCCAGTACAATTCATCGCATAATCTTCTGAGGTAATGAAGCATTTCTTTACCATTGTTTTCATTAGCATACCCCCTTACTGATTTGCAACACTCACTGCATGTGTTTGTACGTGCATGCCCTTGTCTGCATGCATTTCCAAAAATAACTAGAGAATACAGAAGAGATAATTTAGGGGGCAGCTGCAGTACAAATATGGAGGTTGCTAGAAGCACACATCGATTGACATCTGCTCAAATGTTCATCGACAAAAGGAGAAATACTGAGAAAAAGAGTACGAGGGAGAGAGAGGGATCCTGAGAGGGGGAGAAAAATCCATAATTGCTCTCATCGCCATATGATTTTCTGCAGGCAATTTTCAGGGAGCACACACTGACCTTTGCCTACTTAATTCCTGTGCAGTAAAGAAACAGAGAGATGATCACTGAGGCACATAATTACACCCTCATCGATACATGGATCTATGGGATGGGCAATGAATGCAACCCAGGGATGAAAGGACAATACACATTACCCACACACACAAGAATGGACTCTGACCTACATGCACACACTTGCAAGAAAACACATGCCCACACACACATCATCATGGAAGTGGCATATATTCCTATCTGGATGCAAAGTCAATGTGAAATGCATGGCGGGTAATGATGATGTGAAGGTTTGAGGCTGTGAGCTGGATGAAGGAGCCCCATATGGCTCTCTCCGTCCGTGTCATTACCTTGTTACGCCTCTGACTTCCATTCAGAGAGAGAGAGAGAGAGAGAGAGAGGAAGAGGGAGAGAGGAATAGAAAGGAAGTGAAAGAGAGAGTGAGGATCACCCAAGACCACGCTACAACTGAAATTGTCTGGGGTCAACAGTGCCATAATTACTTTAAAATGTCAGCCTGCAATAAAATACAACAGTTCATCTGGCAGAAAGCAAATTAGCTTTGACCATGCCGTAATTACCCTTTCCTGCAGAACCATTAGAAGAGATCAAATCTTCACATTCTCTGTTTGAGGAAAGGCCATCAGAGTACACTCCACCTGACAAGGATGCACATTTGCCATTTTGCAGGGGTAATTAATTGGCCTTATAATAGAAATTTTATATTGGACTTCGAAATGGAAAAAAGTGTAATAACCTGCCAGTTTTATCTTAACCATTTGCTGACACCCTTTGCCTCTTGCTCTCTTGCCATTTCTTCTACCTTTTATTTGATGTTAGCAGCTGACTGATTTGTATGTTCAAATGCTCTGACAGAGGGTTTCCTGCACCAATATCTCTCAGAAATTATCAAATCCCTTGTGTAAAGACAATGATGTCTAACAAAAGTTGAAATTGCAGCTGAATCTGTTAGACAAGTAGAGATTTCCTTCATCATACACCAGAGAACTGAGAACTCACAGCTAAAAATACACAGCTGCCCAGTGACTGTTCAACACATACAGGTTCATACAATATATAAGGAAACCATGTTTAAAGCTGCACATGACTTTCATCTCCAATTTTTCATCAGATATGTAAAACTCAAGTGATAGCCTACGCATCATAAATCTGTTAGTCTTTCTGTGATTACACACCTTAATCACATCCTTCACAGTGAAAAACTTCCAAGTTGACTCCATCACAAGCCATCCGTTTGTTTACATACCAAACGGATATGTCACTGTGGCCTTTTCGGAAATTTTGTTTACTAAGTGAATTGTGAGAATGGGAATTCCATGCAGCTGGAGTATGGACGCACCAGCAATAAACATGGAAACAGCTTCATTGCTTCTTGCTGCTGCAGCTTCATGGAATTCCGAAAAGGTCCGAGTGACAGTTTGGTATGGAAACAAACAGGCGCCTTGTAATGGAGTTATCTTTGAAATTGTTCACCGTGGTGCATAATCACGGAAAGACTAACGAATTTGTGATACTTAGACTATCACTCGGGTTTTACAGAGTTGATGAAAAATTGGTGACAAAAGTCATACACAGCTTTAAGATTTACTCCTCAAGTGTGACTTTACCTCCATTTTGATTATTCTAAAAACAGATCCAAAGTCAGAAACAGTCTGAGATGGAGGTGATGAGAGTCTGAGTGTGAGTAGTTCAGGGACATCCATATGACAGAGAATCACAAAACACTTATGCAGAAACATGTGAGCCCCCAATAAATTCCCTCCTTTGATTAGAGGCAATGCCATTCCGTTTTTTTGTATGCAAATTTCATGATGCAGTCGTACAACAACAAAACTAAAACAACTCCACATAATCATGGAGGTGTGAAGGCTCAAAAACTCATTACCACAGTGATGCTTTTATCACAAGTGAGTCATGATTCTGTTTACCACCCAAAAGGGAAAATGTTTTGGTGGTGAGTTTAATTTGGAATATTTGGCCTTAAGTTTTATTGTCGGATTGGAAAAATTAGGATCTTTAGTCCATGCTTCATCCTTCTCCTACTATGAACTTTCTTGGAGTTGCCCAAGCAAAGAATCCCATCTCCACCTCATCTAATGTATAAAAGAGTTCAAAACACAAGAGTTCAGAAAACCCAGGCAAATGTTTAGAATGAGCTTTATTGCTAAAACTGGAAAGGGGTGAAGGGTCTGACAAAAGGTGGAACCCATGAACTGTCCGCCGATATTTTTCTAAACATAATTGTTTTTGTCCACACAATTATCTTTATTCAAAATATCTCTGTCCACACAACAATGGAAAAAATGGCTGCAAACACATATAAGGGCGATTTAAAACTAGACAGTCGTCGCTTTTCCATTGGCTCTCAAATTGCACTAACATGACTTGCACTAAAAATTGTGCCGAAACTCTCATTTTCAATTTAAAAGTTTTTGTGCTGGCAAGAGGTGGTTTTTCGGGCGTACTGCAATTGATATATAACATAAACCTGCAATGGAAAGGCCTTGTTCTGCAACTGGAGTATTAAAAAAAAAAAAAAGGACGTTGATGGACATTACAACAAGCAAAGAAGTGGGATGGTATGCATGGGCACACCAGGAAACCCAATTTTCAAAAATTTAGTACGGCATGGAGGGGTAACGTATAATAATAATGAATATATCTGTTAATCAACACGATATTTACATTTCTCACCATGTAAATGGAAGGACTTCTTGAGTCATCTCGCGACAATAAATAAACAAATCATCGTATTTGCAATTTAAAGGAAAAAATGACATTACACACTTCTGTTTTTTCAGTATTTAGTAAATATCAGTAAAGATTTGCACATATGTCCAATGGAAAAGTGACTATTGTGGATAATTTTGGATGTAACAGATGCAGATACTTGAATTTGACATGAAGATGAGAGGCAGTGGCAAGTGACTTTATGAACTTAAGTTTCTTTGTGTTGGTTCAAAGTGTGTTCAATTATGTGAATTTGGCCATAACACCTGTCTGGTCTGTTTCCAAAAGGTATCTGTGTTGACCATGATCTACTGCAGGTCGGTCTCTGGTTTGTACGCATACTTCCTGATTCATGTGTATATTCAGTAGAATAACAGACATGAGCAAAATGGGATCATTGTTTTCCGATCTCTCCATTTTTTATGTCCACACTGATAAATACAAACTACAATTTCTTCACTTTGGAGAAAATGTCAAAGACTTTCCATTTTTGTGAACTAAAACACTGTGTGTGTATGTATGGACAAGTCGTCCAAACTTAGACAAAAATATCATAGTGGGTAGCCATGGAGGACTGCTGGTAGGGAATGGGCTGGTGGATTGGACAGCAGATCTAGGGCAAGGAAGGCTGGAGATTGAAGCAGACAAACTAGCAAGGGAGTTGGCAGGGGGCTGATCAGGTGGAGGTTGGATTGGGAACAAGAAAGTGGTGGCCAAGTCAGATATGGACAAAGCTGAGGGTAAATAGAGCAGGCAGGGAGATGCCAACTAGAATGAACATATAGTAAAGTGATCAGACTATAAAGGGAGGCAGAAGATAGGTTATGCACATGAGGACTCAGACACCACAGTAAATAAATGGACAGACAGATCAGACAGGAGCAGCAGTGAAGACAAAGAGACGTACATCCTGAGAAAGGGTGGGTTCAGGTAAAGGATCTGGTAGAAGATAAAAACATTGGAGGAATGTTGGTACAAAACATGTGGCAACAGGAGAATGTTGGAAGCAGAAGTGCAAGGCTGATGACTGATTACTACCTGCAAACAAAAACAAAAAAAAAAGTAATTGGCTCAAAGTTTTGACATATTTTCAGTATGGACTGCAACTGCTACTGCTGATAAACAATTATGTCATACTTGGAGAAATGTTCGTCAGAGGTTTTGACCTTGTATGTACAAATGATGTGCTGTAACTAGTTATCGATGCAACAAATTAAGCAGGAATTAATTAGTTGTAGAAATTGACGTGACTTTTGCCAAAATTAACATAAAGATAGCTTTGCAGCACTTGGAGGGTTCAAATTCAAACTTTTTGAACTATTAGGGTCCAAATACACAAATAAATGAACCAAAGACTAATAAAAGTGGGTTTACCTAAATATGACCCCTTTAAACATACAGTAAGAGTAGGACTTTGTGGACCTTAAGACATCCAGCACAAACTATAACAGTATTGACATAAATCAAATGGGAAAAACTTGATCATCTTCAATACTAATTAGAATTACTCCAATTTCCAGTTAACTAATGCATTGCTCAGCTCCTAAATGTCTGTCAGTCAATTTGATTAACATTTTAACAAGAATAGCTGCCCCTCGAGGACACCATGCCAGTCCTCATATCCAGTATGACCGAAGTGGTTTAATCTACCCATGTGGCCAACGTTTCCCACCCTGGTGGGACAACACACTGTCGTCAATCACTGAAAACTCTGACACACATCATTACAGCATAATCAGAAAAAATTGATAAGGGAGAAGGAATAGTTGCAGGTTGAAGCTTAGTTCCTGACTTCATAAAACTTCACTTCTTAATAGCTTGGTACTTGACGGAAGTAGAAGTAGAGAGGGTAGAGAAAGGTTGAAGTAAGACAATGAGCAATGGAGGAGAGCGTCTCTGTGTGTAATAGGTGTATGTGTGTGTAACAATGAGAGAGAGGTCCTTGAAGTAGACCCTGGGAGCCGGGGACCAGCTGGACTCTGAGTACTGCCTGCTGATTCTGCTTGCCCTCCCGATCCCTCAATCCTTTACCTTCTCTGTACAAACCTTCTCCATTTCCTGCTCGTCTCTCTAATTCTGATTTTACAGATGTCAATGGATTAAAATACTATATCCAAATACATCCTTTGCAGCTCAAGAGGAAGTACAGAAAACTACAGAGTAAAGTAAATAGTGGTTATGGCTCTATTGCATTGAGTTATTTGCTAATACATACATCACAGTTAATAATGGTTTCAAACTTGTCATCTTATATGGTAGATGACATGAGGAAAATGCACTGAATTATGACATGATTCATTATGGCGATGACTATATGACTTGGCAGGGGCTTTATATGATCGGTCAAATGGTTTCAATGCAAACCCTGTGCATCCAAGGCTCCATCTGGTTGGTCAGATGTTTACATGCTGAGTATGACTGCATGGCACATGTAAATAATAATAATAAATTCCGATTCATTGTCCTTCAGGCAATTTTTTGCATTACTACTATTATTATGAAATCCCTTCACACAAGTGAACTGTACTACAACTAGCTTTTCTACTGTAATTGAACAAATTAATATATCATAGATATTAAGATTAAAATGTGACTAGTTTTATCAAAATATATGGAAGTAATGCGCTGTGGTGATACATTTTTATTGATTAAAGTATAAAACAGAAGGAGATGTTTTCTGAGCACCCAAATTAAATGAATAGGGATTAGGTGTGGAAAAGCTGGGTGTGGACAGAAGCCCTAATAGTCAATTGGGACTGTATCTCAGGTAGCTGCGCAAGATACTGTACTATCGTTGCTGTGCTGCTACTGCTACTGCTGCTGAATCTGAATCTCAGCTCAAGAGCATTGTAACCTTATCAAATTAGCTTTGGGCCCAGTCTGTCAGCCAGTGCTGCTGGGTTGGCAGCCACCACCATGATTAGTCATATTGAATTATACATTCAGAGCATGTAAGACACCTTCCACATCAACACAATACAGAGACAGTCTCACACACATAGAAAGCCACAGACATAACTATAGTCACAAAGACATACACAAACTCAAACAGTGATGAAAACAGGCACACATATAAGCATGCACACATGCATAGACACCAAAAAAAGCTCTCTCTCTCTCTCACTCTCTCTCTCTCTCTCTCACACACACACACACACACACACACACACACACACACACATTTAGGTTTCTGTTTGGGAACGGGGTGATGCGGATGTGCGTAAACAGGATTAGGGGAGACGGTTCCACTGTCACACAGACCTCCAGATTGTAATTCTCATGCCTCTCTGACAGCTTGGCACAGCACTAAGTCACCTAACGTTTGCCTTGACATGAAATGCAGACCTGGGCACAGATGAGGTTATCAGTGGGGGGAGATGAGTGGGAGGAAACGCGTCTAGTCCTGTTGGGAGAACTGTTCGGTGCTAATGCTTGGGCTTGGTTTACAGAGAGAACTGAGGGGGCAGGAGGAGAATGGTGTAGGGGATGGAAAAAATATCCAGCCTAAATGCCTTTAGCGTAGCTAGTCTGGTTGCTGAGATTGAGCTTGTACTCCCCTCATACACGTGTGAAACCTATCTAAAACTAGCTCTGAAAGATTACAATCCTCTTCATTAAATTTATCTCCTGTGACATAAACTTTTAATATGCACACCAGCAGTGTGTATGGGACTACCAGGGCAGCTTAAATGACTGCAACCTGTAATTACTGTTCCAGCACTTGATTAGAATAATCTGATTGCAATTATTCAGTGACTTTAAAATACAAGCCTCAAGCTACAGAACAATAATTCAAGGGCAGTGATTGGGAACGTGTTTCTTTTTTGGCTGTAAAATGACGTTTTAATCGACACAGAGTGAAAAGAGGTTCCCTGCTAAGGAGCCAGCTCCCTCAATTAAAGCCCATTTATGCAGTGAGGGGGAAGACGTTGTGCTGCGATGTGGAGTTAATCACCAGGCAGACACTTACTGAGTTCACACGGATCAGGGATCTAACCCCTCTAATGGGTAAACAGGCAGAAATGCAGCACTCTGGTAAAGCCACGAGCTCAAATGCTTACATACCAACACTCATGCTAGCAGTTCCTGGAAGCAATTCCGCTTCCTCTTTCCTCCATTAAGTCACAGTCTATTGGAGAAGGTTTTATTGGATTAAAAAAAAAAATCTAAATCAAAATGCACTTGCAGTTATAAGAAAGACATGTCAATTATCCCCCATATTCTGTAGCGACACATCTAAAAAAATTGATTGCATTGAACAGACAACTCTAATGTATCTCATCCCTCTGAGGAGTCAGTAGGAGATTAAATAAAAAAAAGTAATACAACATGAGGGAGAACTATTGCCCAGCTGGCACTGATTCCATGGTCAAAGTGAAGGACAAACATGGTGACTATAATCTTTTTCTAGGCCTCTCATTTGCAGGACTTTATTTCCTAATTCTGATTTACCTGAGGAGAAACGAATTTTGTCCCTGCCTTACAGGCTGACCAACCCTGGGTGATTAACAGACCTGATTAGTCTTTCAACACACACACACACACACACACACACACACACTTAGACTTGTATTTGTCCTTCAGCGGTCATAGACTCCATCGGTACAGTGTGTGCAGACATACATGTTCATATCCTGAATATGAATAGAGGACCAGTGGGTGCTTACACTTAAAGATGAAGAGTCTTAATATGAAATCAAAATTGATGTCCATTGTATTTTTGAAAGCCTAACTGTTACCATCCTCAATTATTCTGTTTCATAATTGACTGTACATTATTAACAAAATGTGCTACCAAGAGCGCATTAATCAGTATTACTCTACCTTAACCTCAGTAAGTGGCACAATAAGAGACATGCCCTCTCTAATCAGCTTCATTGTGTTATATCACCTCCGCTCTAACTATATCACAGAGAGTTCAAAGACCTCACACTACATGTTATTGCTGAAACCATCTTTAATCAGCAGCATTGGTCTTTGTTAGATCATGGAGGTCTACGTTGTAATGAAAACGCCAGCTAGCTCTGATAGCAGCCTAATTGGGAGATAATGAGCCAATAACATCAATGGCTAATGACACACCAAGTCTAAGTCACACCCCCCTCAGGCCACACAGAGGCTCATTCACCACTGATGGAGTGCGTAGCTGGGAAGTCTGACAGAGCTAGGCCAATGCTCTGTACAAACAGGCTGTCTTGATGGCTTCATTAGGCTAATGAAAGGCGGAATGTGACGGTTAAAGATGGTAATAGTGGACTCTAGCTAAAGGGAACGTATAGACACCTGATCTCTGGTGCACTGTCTAATCCTCCTGAGGAAAATGTACTCCTTTTCTCCCCAAGATTTTCCATCACTAATATCATATAGTTCCCAATACGTGTAACACTGAAAGATGAAAAAACTCCTACGAAATGAAAATGAGTATGTGTAATTTGTTTATTTGTCAGAAGATGAGCAGGGCGTTTTGACAGCTTAAGTACTCTATGAGTGTGTGGGCGTGTGCACCAGAAAGTGGGTTGAAGGGGGCTGAACTTTTGTCAGGTCTCAACAATGAAGTAGCTAACAGTAAACAAGCCTGATGATGCATAATCACATTAAGAAAGGCACCAAGCATGGAGGAACGACCCTGCTAATCCACACTATGCTCGCTCTGTAACCTGCACATAATCCGAGAGAGAGAGTGAGAGAGAGAGAGAAGGCTTGAGAGGAAGAGAGAAGGAAAAAAGGAAGAGGAAGACCAACAGAGACCTTGGAATTGAATTACTGTATATACAAGCTTTAGGCCAATTAACCAGGTATTGCAAATCTCTACCCAATGTAGCAACATGAAAGGCTGGTGGTGTTTTGCATCTTCGGTATAAGGCTCAGTGATGTAGGCAGTTTAATGGAGCACAGCACTATGACAGTTGACTGGGAAAATGTTTGAGCAGTGCTGAGGAAAGTCTGAACAACATTTGGTAGTGACTGTGATTTACAGGTACCCATTACACTTGAAACATTCTACTCAAGTCATCTTATAGTGAAATGACCTTAATGTAGATCATTCCCGGTCGGCACATAACAGTAGGTTTATAACAGCTAATACAAGCCCTGGTTTGAACATTTAATCTTGATGTTCCTCAACCCGATCTGTTCTGAGATCAGTTTATTCTTTCATCTAGTAAATGTTAATTATTAACTTCATACACATTACAAAGACTTTTCAAATAAGTTAGCTGACAAACCTACAAATGCAGTGGAATTACATTATGGTTGGTTTTTTTTTTTGGGTCCTCTATAAGGGGTTGGATTAAATTATGTTTCCCTTACTCGAACCTAAAATGTTTTTGTGCCTAAACTTAATCAAACTTCAACAATAACAGTATCACAACATCAATAATAGTGTTTATAACAGGGACAAACAAACTATTCTGTCATTCAGAGCACAGGACTTTCGTTAAAATTGTTGTTTTTTTTAAATGTTGCATTTAAATTCCACATCAAACAGTTCTAAAGATTTATAATAACCAATGTGTTTTTAATCAATCAAACCTATTGAACAACATGACTCAAGAGAATGTCACATTACTTTAACCACTGCACTGGACTCCAAGCTGCTTTTAGTTTTAGTTTTTGCTGACTTTGTGCCATCAGCAGGTGATCTTTCCATTTAAAAGACCTTGGCTAAAATCACCATCACAAAGGCAGACAACGTGCAATGGCATATGGATTATCTAAAGTAGCAGCATGATGAAAAAATTACTAAAGTGAAAAAAGTAACTTGTCTTAAAAAGCTTATTTTGCAAAAGACACACAAGAGATGCTAAATGAGGAAAAATGGCTTTGTCTTACGGAGTATCATGTTGAACTTGCATTAATATAATAAGCAGCACTCTTTTCGCTTTACTTTCAAAACTTTGCTGAGCAAACTTTTTCTGCCAACTCCTGTACAGCTGAGGGAAATTCATCATTATCAGCCACTGGATCAAAAATGGAGAGGGGATGAAAATGACAGATACAGCAAAAGTAAAGAAGGGGAAGGTGGGTGGAGATGTGGGGAGAGAGGATACAGAAAGATTGGAGTCAGACAATGAGCAATGGTGGAGAGTGTTACTTTGTGGGTGGGTATAGTGGGTGTGTGAGTGTGTGTGTATGAAACAGAGAGAGAACGGGGTCCTTGGAGTAGACCCTGGGAGCTGGGGACCAGATGGACTTTGCTGAGCTCTCAAGTGCAACCATTTTGGTTGAACATGCACACTAAATCTGTCAAGTGCAACTGACCATTTTGACTGGTCGCACCAGCGCACCTGACATTTAGCAGGAATGCTTCTATGTGTGCATATGTGTAGAATTGTTTTTTTCCCAACTTGCATTCGGCTTAGACCCACCCATACCGTCTGAGAATAGCTAAGACCCTGATACTCTTTTTCGCTGAATATATTTGGAGAAAAAATTTAAGTATTTGTCAAACCACATCCTGGACCTCTCTAGTAGATACATCACAATTAGAAGACATACCAGTAAGTAAAAATTAAAACTATTGATTTTTTTTTTTTTGTCAAGAAAAATGCTGTATTTCCTGATAGATCCAGCCCTGACAAGCCAAGGCCACACAGTATCTACCTTTTCCTTGGTTAAAAAAACAAAACTAAAAAACAATAACGCAATAGTCCAAGAATCTAATACTTTAACAGTAAAGGTATAGTTTTTAACTTAATTTATAGCAATAATTATTTATATTGATTCATCCATAGGAATGACACGTTGGTGTAATGGTTAGGATTATGTATCACCTCACAGCAAAAAAGTCCTCATGTTAGATTCCAGAGTCATGGTCTCCTCATGTCTGTGTGGATGCTCTCTGGCTGCCCACCAATTTAAGGACTGATCAAGTGATCAACCTAAACTGCCCACCGGTCTGAGTGTGAGTGTGGATGGTTGTTTGTCTGAGTATATCAGCCCTGTGAGGAACTGGCGACAAGTCCAGGGTGTACCTCATTTTTGCCTCTAGGTGGCCAGAATGAGCTCCAGAGCACCCCCATGAACTTCAAAGGACGAGATAGATATTCATAATAATCATAAAACATGTAAAAACATGTGCTCTATATAACGTGACAAAATATTGATATGGCAAACTATTGCGATATTTAATCTTACGATGAATTATCGATGTGCTCTTGCTGCAAATCTTTTTTTAAAATTATTATTATTATTAAAATATAGCTGCTATAAAGTTTTTATCCTTTCACTTCACCTCCTCCTTAGTGAGTCATGTCATCGTTTGACGCGTCATCCAGGAGGTGTTCCTTGTGTTAGTGACTGAAAATTGGGCTGAAGTCAGAAGAAAAACCAAACAATGGCGGACTCAAGCACTGAAGTTAAACTGAAAGATGCACTGGCATCATTTAAATCCAAAGTGTGGACTCACTTTGGCTTTTATACTGTGGATGGGACAAAGCTGGATAAGGACTTTGCAAGTAAGAAGTAAGAACTGTCTCACAAAAATATGATACAGGGGTGGCACAACAAACATGCACATTTGAGAGACATCAGATGTTATGTTTTCTGAATGAGTTTAAAATTAGACTGATCTCATGAAACGGTCTAGTATGTCACGCCAGTTCTTATGGCATGTGGTATGCTGTATGTACACATTCTTGAACTTTCGCGTGTTAATTGGTGCCATTTGATGCCGGGTCAACGGACATCAAGATCTCCAGTTCACTTAATCCTAACCCTCGGTGCTCAGTATTTGACGCGTCGATTCAGATTGTACCAGGGGCTAATAACAGCAGTTGTTTCAAATAGTGTCATGTTTGTCAGACACCAAAAAAAAAAAAAAATCTTATTGACAGGTATGTTGCACTAAAACAGTGTCATTGTTTTTGCACTATTGCTGTTTGTATTCTGGTTAAATTATACTGCAAAATATAAACTATGACATTTGATTTTGGTTTGTTCATTTTTGTTTCACCCCTATAAACACAGGGATATATCAAAGGTTATTAAGAGCAATATATCGATAGCAGTATCGATAGCCTCCGGAAGCCATCCCTCCAGACTACTGGAACAGACAATGCTTGTTCTGAAGGTTCACATTCACGAGCACTGCGCTACATCAATACACTAACCTTCGCTAACTTTTTCTCATGGCTCATTCACAGGTAAGAAAGTAGTTTACAACATCATAATGAACATAAACAATAAATATGATTATTGTTTCAAGTTTTATTTATCAGTATATGAGATTAGAAGTTGGACTTTTCACTTGTTACGTGTTCCAAGTCATCTGGGGCTAGTAAGAACAGCTAACTGTCAGACTGATGTCAGGCTAGCAGCCACTAAAGTTAGCTTTGTCCTCTATTATCCTCTAACTGGACGGATATTAGTTAAAATGACAACATAATGCTGGAAACCAAAGAATACTCTCAAAAAGTCATAAAGACATAATGTTATCTTACCTATCCAGTAGAAATAGGGACACCACTTTCCAGCCCTTTCCAGTCCTTCAGTTAACTCCACCGCTCAAATGCCATACCGATGTCCACTCTCCTTCGCTCTTCTAAAGCCTTTTTCTTGGCAGTAGCCTTCCTTCTCTAACACAGTTTTGTGTTTACGACCAGTTAGTGCCACCTTTTCTGCTATAATGTTCCTAATTTCCAAGTCTCTACTTATTTTAACTTTGTATGCTAGCTAATATAGCTATCCAAGTTCTGGCTCTGTTTCCTTGGTAGGAGCTCGAAGTTTCTGAGGATGCGCAATTCGTGCTTGAATTGGGGTGTGCACGGAGGGGAACAAATAGCAGTTGACTTTGATAGACATATCACTATTCAATCATTTCGAGTGGGCGCTCAAAATAATTGGATATTGTTTTTCCAGTCCTGTCGGTCCCACAGCTGACTAAAACTTTTCATTTTAGTATCAGAGCATTTAATTAATTGTTTTGCAATCGGGGTGTGAAGGGGATTTTTATCAATATAGTAAAAAAAAAATGCTCCAGGAAAACATCTCAGATGCAACCTTTAATAAAACACTAACAAACACCGAACTGTGATGTAAAAAATTGGGATATGCTTAAAATATGTGCTGCTGGACATGAGTGAAAAAAGGGAGGGACACTTTTGCAACCTATTAAAAAAAGGAATAATGTATTAAGTAAAATACGGGTGTCTTTAGATTTGGCACAGATGACCAGGTGAATGCTGATCCGTGGCTGTGGGAAGGTCAAGAACCGTCACTGGTCTCTGTCCCACTGTTTATTCGCCACAGACATAAGCAGCAAGGCTCCGTCTCTGCCTAAATCCTGCTAACACTTCTAGCTAACAGAACTGAGTTTGACCTCTTTGTGGCAGCAGCTAATGTGTTACAACAGTCCTCTGGCCCCAATTTGTTATGCCTGACCACACTGGCTCATAACTGCTGTACTTTTCCCATACAGCATAGAGTTTGTACACACAGCGCTACACAACAGCAAAGAAAAATAACACACTCTCAGTCCTCGTTAAGGCTCATCATTTGAGCTGACACCACCACAAACATGATACACAGTAAGATTTTGCTTAGCTGTGGGCATGACAGGACTCAGTCACAAAGACAGGGATCCTCTATGGCTAAATGATTTTGATAGATACAACAGAAGTGATCAATGTAATTGCATAATGAATGATGACAGATAAATGGCATGTTTACAAACTAGTCTTGTCCACCCACAGTAAGCTGGGTGTAATCAAATCATAACTGTTTTGAGAAGCATGCCTCACAGGCCATGTAGAGTACCATTTCTGCCGTTGTGGTTTCTATCCATCAATCTATCTTTACTTAAATAGCCTACTGTTACTGAAAAATACATGGAGAAAGGGAGAAAAGAGTGGATGGAAAAAATAAAACACAATAGGAAGTCAGTCTCATCTTCTACCGCTTTCACTCTTTTATAAAATTTATTGAACAAATCTTTCAAGGTAACAGTGTTAAATTCACTGTATAATTTTTTGTTGCTTGTGTCTCAATCTCAAGTAGTAGATGATTTTGTGAAGTAGTGTGGGCGTCCTTTTCACCACCATTGTTTGGGAAAATGCATCTGTCGTGACTAAAGCAGAAGTCATGTTTACAGAAAAAGTCATGTATTTAAGTTTTATTTGCATTATGTTTTGTGCCATGTATTCATACCATTTCATTCGAATGTAATAACCACAAGAAAGATGAAAAAT
This sequence comes from Ostorhinchus rueppellii, assembly GCA_030068375.1. Taxonomy (NCBI): domain Eukaryota; kingdom Metazoa; phylum Chordata; class Actinopteri; order Kurtiformes; family Apogonidae; genus Ostorhinchus; species Ostorhinchus rueppellii. The sequence continues at coordinate 24,868,349 of JAQQZY010000029.1, forward strand.
TAACAACCAAACAAAATGACAGTGGTTACATAGCGTACAACTATAGATGTCTCTGGATTTGATTGCTGCAAAAGATGTATATATATAACAAATATCTAGATATTTTAATGTCCAGAAAAGCTACCTATTACAGTTGCATAATCACTGCATCAGGCTTTCATTATGTCACATATAACACCATTCCTATAAATTATCGTTTGCCATTTTATGTAGTAATCACTCTCTGACTGACATATTTGAGTAAAAGCAGTTAATGCAGTGTTTTTCAACCTTCGGAGATCACTTGGAATTCAAATTGGATCACCTGAAATTTCAAGTAATTGATTTAAAAAAAAAAAAAAAAACTTAAAAAAAATTTTTTTACTAATAAATAATATATGGTGAGTTGCGAGGGACAATCACATACATAAACATAACCTTTGGAACAGAAGCACTATGGTACTGTTTATCTTTCAAATGTTCATTGTGGTTGGCTTCAGATGCTGCAGCTCTTTCATAATTAATAGTTTGAGTTATTGTTTGTTCAGTATTAATTGTCAGCCTTGTAAATTTCAGCCAACCGCCTAATACCACCCAGAACCAGACTTCGTACTGTGGGAGACCGGGCTTTCTGCTCAGCTGCCCCTGGTCTGTGGAATGCCCTCCCTGACCGTTTAGGGTCACCACAGTCTGTGGACAGTTTTAAAAAGGGACTTAAAACCCATCTTTTTACCAAGGCATATACTTGAACCAAGCTATGTCCCACTGCTTTTGATTATTGTCCTCGTGTATCTAAATGGATTGCACTTTGAGATTTTAACTAAAATGTAAAGTGCATTACAAACAAAATCTATTATTTTTATTATTATTATTATTATTATTATTATTATTATTATTATTATTATTATTATTATTATTATTATTATTATCATCATCATTACTAAATACAAGCTGGATTGACTGTACGTATCCTGACCAAAGAAAATCAAATTTTCACTTTGTGCAGTAATGTGAACCTGGCTTTTCTACCTTCATCCATAATAATATACATTATATAAACTAAATGTCGTCTAAAATTACTGTTTACTTGCAACATAGTATAACAAACTATTAAATGATCAAAAACAAATTAATTTTAGACAAAAAATGTCTCTGTTTTTAATGTCTGAGGTCACCAGAAATTTGTGAAGTCAAAATGGGCTCACGAGCCAAAAAAGGTTAATGGCTTGTATGACGTTATGGAAGAAGTCTTGTAACATTTATCAGTATCAAATCGGTAACACTAACCAGGTAAAAACATCACACTAGAACAGACCAACATTGATGCCAGATACACAATCACACAACCATCTGCTGAGCAACAGAATAAATAAGAAATTACACTTACACTGCCTACTACTGGGGCTTTAAAGCTAGCCACAGGTGTCTGTTTTAACATGTAACAACATTTTACATCAGAACGTTTAACAACCTTGTTAGCAACTTATTGATAAATTAATACATTCTGTTCGCCATCGTCTGGTCATCTGTGATGTGCTGTACGCCAACTCACAAGCTGCAGAAGTTTACTACAGAATGCCGATAGTGAGATGATAAGATGCGTTTGTAACACTGGTAAGAATGACCGAACTGAATAAGAATAATCATTCTAAGCAGAATTAGACTACAGAAAGTAGTTCATAAAAAGAAGCTGAACTGAACTTGCTTTTAAATTCTTTTACAAAATGTTCTTATGCACACAGGGAGGAGAAAGAGTGCTGCTAATGGATGGAGATAAAGACACAAAGAGAGAGAGAGAGAGAGAGAGGTGAGGAGAAATAAAAGCAGTGACTAAACTTAGGGGAAAGAAATGGTGGGTGGAGCCTCCACACCCAACTGACCTGTTTTCAATAATCAGCAAGAACGAAGATTAAGTCCCTGAGAACAAGAGCAGTTTTCACACTAACACACAAAGCGAAGGACCGGCTCAGAGATGAGAGCGTTGGCCGCATTGTACTGCCCCACTTAAATCTTACTTTCAATTCACTAAATGTGTTATTTGACTTGGCAAAGGAGCCGGTATGTCCCATGGAGCAGCAGGGAGTCTAACCAGGGCCTTTGCCAAGTTTGCTGCAACCCTGCTGAACAGCCTTCGCCTTGGCTAGTGAGTGACCTTAGACATAGTGGGTGGTTTGACTCAGTGGTGGTGGTGGTGACGGAGGTGGGACGGCTTGAAGCATAACCTCTAGTGGAGCCTTAAATTTTAAACCTCTTCCTCTGACTACACTGAGGAGAAAAAATAGCAAAGCAAAGCTACGTTTTTAAAGAAAACACAATTTCTAGCACGGGCTGAGAGGAAAGAGAAAAACTCAATACCTCTCTGACTTTGTCCAAGTCTATGCTGCCGTAGTTAACACTGGCTTGCCCAAGTACCAGGGTCTGTCACTAGCTAGAATGGAAAATATTTTTTTTTTGTTTGCACTGTTAAACGTTGGAGAATGGAGAGCATGAGGGCAACTTATTAGTATATACTGTGCTGTGAAACCAAAATAATGCAAAGTTATTAGAAGAGTGGAAAATCCAATAAAACCACTCAGTGATTGGCCTTAGACTGAAAACCTATTATTTCACTTTTCTATGACAATAAATCAGTGGTTATTATCGAGACTTGTCAGCTGAAATGACTTTCTAAACTCATAAGCCATATATTCAACACAAGCAATTAAAGTTGGATACAAGTGATCCCACATTTGGCTTTAAGACATACAAACAATAAACTCCTTCAGCTAAATAAAACATGGCTTTACATTTTTGATATATGTGCCAATCCACTTGAAAACATAATCTATTACTTTTCTTTCTGCACAATGCAGCATACACCATTTTTTGGGGTTTTCTGAGAGCCCAAATTTCATCACAGCGTTCCATTAAATAAAAGATGAGGTGATTTCATACAGTGCAGTTTCGAATGAGTTCAACAGAACATTAAAACACTCACAATAAGCCCTTCAATTAAACTTGACGTTCAGCGTTAATGACTCTATTTGCACAGCGTTTGCCAAGGATTCATGCCACTATGTTTCAGAGGTCCAGACTCAAGGGAGGACAACCCAAAACAGCCCTAAAAAGAACCCATCCATGGCTGCCAGGATGATAAACCTTTAGGGAGGAACCCCCGACAGCCTGCTCCATAAAAATACTCATCCTCAAAAACAACTCTTAATATTTTAGACTCAAAGGAATTTAAAAGATGAGGCCCTGCTCCTTTTCTATGACCCGGTGAAACAGAGAGAGGGATGTTGTGAGGAGGACAGAGGAGAGGATGAGGAATTATGCCAGGGTCTGAAGATTCATTTTGAGGTTGGATTTAGAGAAATGGTATCTGGCAGCATGAGCGGGGTCAAGCCCTGCAGGCCTGGAGCTCGAGCAGCCATGTTGGCACTGACTCCTCCGGTGGAGCGAGGAGCGGGGGGGTTGCTTTACAAGGTACATCAGTCTGCTGGGACCCACCCCGCCATTTCCTCTTTCCCACTGTTGTACTAATGCAGCTTCTATTTTATTTTTGTAGTTTATCTTTAATCAGAAATATTGTCGAGCAGCAGTATAAACATCCACATAACTTGGCACAGAAACCATTGCTTCCTGTAGTTATATTTACTATTACAGTGATGATACTCAGGGAAAATGGGCAGAGCAGAACGCTTGTTTTTCTTTCTTCTTTTTTTTTTTTTGAGTCTTTTTGGAAAATAGATGAACCTTGGAATTCTAATAATGATCATTTTACTTTCTTTATGTATTTGTCTCTCATATATACATAAACACACAAACAGAGCTTTCTCCCCCTACACCGCCTCCTACATGGGAAAAGGAGACGAGCCATGAAGGCACACAGCCTTGATCCAGTCGATAAGTTGACCAACTGGGTTCATTTATCAAGGAAAACCTTTGCTCAAATGTGATCCCTGTGTATGATGGAAAGCCTTCTGACAACTATACTCCATCCACATCTCTGTGGTTCTTGGTGTGGTCGCCTTGTAGAAACCTTAGCCATGTTATTACAGATCTTTAGCGGCCTACAACAGGACATTAGTGAAAATAAATATGCAAATCTGGATAACACAGAAATTAAAAGAGACTTTATCATGTATGCCAGATAAAACTACATCTATAAAGACTGAAGGCTGACCTGAACTAGCTTAACACTGCAAAACCAGGTAAGATGAGATTAATTCAGAAAGAACCAGTGGTTGATCTGGCAGACACACACCGTAAATAAAACCCATCTGGAGTGGGATTCTGTCTTTCTTCTGTACAAGCTGAAACCCAATACTCCTATCAGATCTGAATACTGCACAGCGATAATAGCTGAATATTCATTTTAATGCGAGCGGAAGACAAACATTCCCGTCCTTAATGACATCTCCTGGGAGGAAGTTCATTACACAAGGTTGTTACGCAACAAAACCATGTCACTTTGAGAGGTCAGAGGAGGTTCACACTGCTAACATTAGAGCAAACCCAGTGGCAACTAGGTTAGTGACACTTCCTGAATTAAATAACTTTAAAAGAACTGGGATACAACCAAAATCAGATTTACAGGCAGACACGATAAGAATATACTGGCCTACTTGAGAAATGAGATTTCATGTGCACACGACTAGGTATTCACAATGCACAAGTGACTAATAATTTACTATTTGGTTTGACCCAGACATAGAAAATGTGTTTGAGCACATAACCCCATAAAATATGAGGACAAGAACAAGAGCAATAAACAGAATAATATACAGAAAGAATCCACAAAATATAATCACTCGAATGCTCTTGCACACTAACAAACAGGTGTACTCTATACATATGTATATTCCTGACAGAAAGTGTGTATCTGCAAGTGTGTCTCTGGCAAAACATAGTAGCAGGAGCTGCACACTCTTCCATTCACTGATTGATGGTTGCTGTCCGTGCAGGCCTACATTTCTGAGTAGACTGGAGTACTAGCACGTGAGCAAACAAGATGGAAAACTGTGGAAGTCTTCACTACAAAGAACACCAAGACTGAGCTACATACACACACTGCAGGAAAAAGACACACTTACATGCACACACACCATACCCACAGATCCACTTCCCCACCTCCAGCGCTTGAAGATCTACCTGCCAGCTGCTGCCAGTCGCAGAGAAAGATGGGCTTTGTTGGTTTTGTGAAGCCCACCGACAAGACCCCCCTGGAGACAGCAGGTCTCCAGCAGCACAAGCCTCAGCCTTATCCACTTCGCCGCACAGGCAATCTGTTTTCTATATTACCAGCCTGTATCACTGTACTATGCACTATAGAACAGCAATTGAGCAGGAAATTAAGTTAGGGGATCGGTATTTGGCGGAGGAGAACGAGCTGGTGTGGTCTTCCCTTCCACATACAAGGATCATTAAATATCACACGAGTTTCTTGATAAATTTCCTCTTCTCCTCTCTCTGCTGTTCACATCATCTCATTCCCCTCTTCTTATTTTCTTTTCTTCCCTGTCTTTCTATCTCTTTTCTTTTTTCCTCAATTTCCCCCTCGTCATCTGCCCGTTTCTCTCCCGTCTTGCTGTATTTGTAGTGTGTATGAAACAAAACATCCTAATGGATGTTTGAACAGCTTGAGATGTGTCAGCCTGGGAACTACCTCTCTGTGACAGGGAGCTATGGTAGGGAATTGAAACCATTAGAAGGGGAAAATAGGGGACATATTTCTTTCTTTTCCTCTTTGTTTATTTCTTTTCCCCTCTCTCTAGGTCCTTCACTGCTCCCTCTCCCCCTCCTTATTCTCTGTCTATTTTTGCTCATTATTGCCCTGTACATACAAACAGAAGACAGATTCAAAGGGGTTTTTTTCCAGATTAGCAGATGTGAGGATCCGTTTTTACCTTGTTTCTCCTTCTCCTTCTTTTTCTCTGCACTTCTTAACTATTTAGAGTGTATAAGGACTTAGTAAGTAACAGAAAGAGAGCGAGTAAGTTAGGTCAGGACAAAACTGTAATACTTAATTTTGACTGAGGCAGCTCTGGTGAGATAAGTGAACGTAGAGGCACACACACACACACATACACACACACCACTTTTTTACTCCTCTGTGAATTCTTGGTTTTATTTTCCAGCACAAAAAAGATTTTTTTGTTTCTTTTATTAACTTCTTAATCATAAACCTCATTATCAAACTAATAATTAACTTAGATTTCAAATTACTTTTAGGTTAATTTTGGGTATTCAAATGTCCCAGATCTCAACTTATTAATGAAATGTATATTCATAGAAGACAATGATTCATCGCCTGCTCTCACACTTTTGGAAAAATCTTTACTTCTATAATAGTGTGTGAGTGGACCACAGCACATTTTGCACTTGATACATAAATACAATTCCATTATATTCATGTTGACATTCTTTATTCCTCTTCCTGGAATAAAAAAAAAATAAGTAGTTCTAATATAATAGTACAAGAAGTAAGAAAGAAAATCACCTTAAACACACATTTTTAATCTCTTATCACCAAATCTCACAGCTGGAAACTAAAGATGTGACTTGATATGGAAACAGCCATTTTATTATTTTTATTTTGTCTTCCTCTTAAGGACAATGTTTTTACAGAAATCTGAGAGCAGATGCAGGCTTCCCTGCATTAATTCAGACGACAACAGACACACTTTCAAGGACAAGTAATGCTTTCACTGCTTCAGTGTAAGGTTAAGGAGTAGTGTTGACAGCTAAATTAACAAGTGCTACATACTCCAATATATGTGACTATTGAATGGTAACCATAACAATGCACTGTCAGACAAAAAAAAAAAATCAATATCTGTATAAATGAAGAAAAAGACAAAGATACATGTAATGTTTTGGAGAAGTACCAATTCATGATCATCACGAAACACATGGAACACACCACACACTACTCAAGGCCGAGGCAGTGGTCAGGTTAGTGGGAGGCAGTCAGAGAGATAAGGAGCCAAACAGGTCTAAATCCCTCCTGAAGCGGTCTTGATGGACAGACAAGCCACCATTAACAATGCGGTGGCTTGTGAGAGCAGCAGCTGATGGAAAGATACCCTGGCATTTGCTGTGTTAAGAAGTGGCCCTTAAAGATTTCACACTTCCAATTTCTTTGAATTATCTGCCATCTCCAGCCTGTCACTCAACCTGACAATCTCAGATTCTTACTCAGTCAGGCACAAGGCTGGTTATTGACAAAGCAATCCGCAGTGATACAGCACAGCCTGATAAAACATTAGTGAAACAACACAACGTACAAGTCAAGACCCGCCTCACACACGGATGAGTGTGTCCTCTTTTGCACTTTGTCTCCTTAAATACATTTTTCCTCATACCACATTAAATACACTCTGAACTCAGTACAGTGCTGTGTGTTTTATTTTCGGATTGTCAATCATTACACTGTGTGCCGTGAAGTGTGTGCTTGCAGCTTTTGCACAACGTCACGATTGAATGATTTGGTGTGACTCTAAAACTTTGTGACAATATAGAGAATCTTCACTCTGCAACACCATTTACTAGATTGTAGCAGACAGAGCAGAATGAATTTGTCAATGTCCACCTAAGGCAGTGATGACAGTCGATGCTGTTACGACATAGAACAGACTGCTTATCAGATCTTTGCTGGTTTGATTCACTCGCTGCTCCAGACAGGCCATGATAGAAATATCACAACATCCCCATTACCCTCAGCATTCAGTACATAGTGCACAGGCTGTGCTTTCTATGAATTATTAAAAGCAGACAGATTACGCTGGAAGGCTGGAAGTCTAGAGGCATGCTACAGATGCTGCTGAGCAAAACAGCAACATCAGAAGTGTGTTTTGTTCTTTTTTAGAGGAGGAGGAGGTCTGAATTGGATTACAGAAGGTGGCCATGGATAGGCATTCAGGGTTAGAAGTAGGAAATAGTGAGTGTGTTCTGCCTAGGCAGAGTAGGAGTGTGTGTCTGTGTGTGAGTGAGTGTGTTGCAAAAGGCGGGGCAGGGGGGTGAAGGGCATAGTGTCAGGGCTTGTCTGACATGTGGCCTGGTGGGTTGGCTGGATGCTTGGTTTGCTGTCTAGATGGCTGGTTGGGTGCAGCCCAGCTCAAGCCTGGCAACTCTCTCTCTTTCTCTTTCTCTCTGTGTCTCTCTCTCTCCCTGGAGTGACGGGCTGAGACATTAAGACAGGCGTTTTAATTAACTGTGCCACTCTTCCACCTGCTGCCCTCAATATGCTCCGGCCCAGGCAAGCTGTCTCTCATACCACCAACTCTCATGCGCTCTCTTTTTGCTCTATCTTTCCCATCTCTCTTTTATTTTTTTCTCTATTTCTTTAACATTCCAATGAACCAACTTTCCCTATCTCCTCTCATTTCTATCCCTTGTGTATCTCTGTGCAGTTTGACCCTAATAACTCTAATAACTGAAACTTCATACCAACAGATAAGGTGATTTCATGAGGCATACATGACTGAAAAGGCCTTCTTTTTAGTTGAAGAGAATTAATTTCTATAAGTGTCCTATTCTACTGACCCTATAACTATCCCCCACTGATCCCACACACACACACACACAGTTATACAAAACACACATACACATCCAAGCTCTTCAAATCTATCTGGTAATTCAGTTCTGCCCAACACTCATCAGACTATTCATTAAGGCCTGATTGGAGATGGATATTTCTGTTCCCTCATGACAGAATGGAGCTAAGGATCAAACCGGGGACATTACAGGATTTACAAGAGCAAGCGCAACACACAGCAGCTTTGTAAGTGTGTCTGTACACTTGGACATGTCTGCGCAAATGTGCACCCATAAATGTTTGTATTAATGTGTGTAAATGTATGCCCGGCTGTTTAAGAATCTCATTTGGTGCCGTGACTCCTATAGTTTAATCATTTAGATCATAAATTGAGAATTAATTCTAACAGAACGGAGCAACAAATGATCCACTTTTAGCACTCTACTTAAATTGTATTACACTTTTAATGGGGTTAATAATAGACGGCATTAGCAACACAGGGAAACGACTCTACAAAGTGTTGTATTAAAAGGATTAATGTCCTCCTTTCAGAATTAAAGCCAAGTCGCAGAGATACAGCTAAAACTAACAAATGGCCTAGCTCTGGCTCCATGATGGGGCCTCAGTCGCAGCCATACTACAGTAAGAAAGCAGCAACTGGGGCCCATACATCAGCCAGGCAGACTAGGATCATTCATCTGCCGTGTGAGGAGAAGTGACTTTGAAGTTCTCTGCAGTGAGGTGAAAGAGCAGCCGTAGCCTCAACCTCTGTGTTTATGTAGCCGCACTAGCCCTGAGAGAGCTCTTAATGAATGATGTGGATAGATGGACACTACGGCTAAAAGCACACATTCTCACATCTGTGTGAGGGCCAAGACACACTAAGGATTTACACATACTTAATGTTGAGGTCATGGACATGTCGGGGTATGCATACAAGTGTGTACTTTATGTCTATGCATTGCATGAAGAGAAAAACAGCATGGAGACCATACTACGGGTAACTATAAAGCCAGCTTCATTAGCCAGTTTTCTACTAACAAGTATCAAAAATACCCAATGACTTACCAGTGAGAAGTAGGCTATGCCAAGATCCTCCGGCAATGTCTTTCACTGGAGAATTTGGGAGCATCACTTCCTCTGGGTGCAGGATGTTCCCCTTTCTTTTTCCACATGCCCTTCCACAGCCCCACTGAAACAACCTCCCATCATCTGTAAATTTAAGAAAATAATTGTATATGCAATCAGTAATTGCGTTCTAAAAAGCATTTATTTTGCTGCACAATATTTGTACAAAACTCACATAATTACTCTATCTGTGAATTATAATGCAAAGTGAAAAAATAGAGGTATCTTCACCAGATAACTAGCACTGCACTATTTGGTAATAATGACTGCAGAATGATTACAGTTATTTTGCAGGGAAGTGCATCTGCACAGAAAATAAAAATGTTCATAAAAAATTACACTTTACTCTGAAGACATTTTCTTGAACAGCAATGCTACATAATTGGTTTTAAGGCACCAAACACAAATGCAGTGAGGGCTGTCACTACTTTTCTACCGTTATTTCAAGGGAAATTTGGTTGTTTAATACACCGGTTGTCTTATCGTGAAGCCACTGTGAACAAAGTATCTGTTTATCATCAACATCTTCCTTTCCAAAGCCAAAATCATTCCTGATGCTGCTTTTCATTTTGAAACTAAACCTTACTTTTTGGTATTTCTCTCCCGTTCCTAAAAACCGTTAGCGGGGGCAGGGCTTGCTTTGATTATCTGATAAACTGATCAAGATGTGGCTCGCTGTGCATACAGAGTTTGCATGTCATTCACTATCAACAAACTGTGTATCCAAGAAACCTTAAATCAGAGTAGATCGTGTTCTATCAAACATACTTCTCCTATGGATTAACTGGACAGTAAGAACCACAAGAGTTTGTTTTGTGTCAAGCTGCAAAAAATGGTGTATGATATGTTGGAGTTACTCTGTCTTACTTGACATTGAATATCTTGCCATCTGCAAACTGTGCAGATCATGATGAAGACGCTGAAATGATATAATGCACTAATTTGAAGTGGAAACATTTTCAGCCCTCATTTCTGAAGACTGGAATGTCATACTGTCAACCTGTATTAGATCTACAACACCTAAAGCTTTTCCTCCCTACTTTTCAATGTATAGTGGAGGCCTCCAACCCCCTGCAGATCATCTCACATCTCTCTCCAGCACACCTCTAGGAGCATGTTGTCCTTGTTGTGCTGCTTCTGCTGCATGAGGCCTCTGGTGATAAATTATGGATGCAACGCAAAAGCTGTAAAATTTGTTGTATCTTCTATTATCTTCATGTTAAAGGCCACAAAAGCTCTTCAGTGAAGTCAGCCATTAAGAAATGACAGGTATTGCTATCAGGCTTCTTTATAGCCTATTACCTGCAATGACAGCAGCTGCTGCTGCACCACTGTACGGCCTATCACATTATTTGCAGCTAAAGTCAGCTACTGTGTCATTTCGCCTCATTTTCTTGACAGTGCTATCATAAATCCATTGGGCTGCAGGGGAAACTGTCGACTACCTCGATTATCTTCATAGCCTGAATGAATTCTGAAATGTATGTAACAGGCAATGACTGCTATGGATCAGGAGCCAGGGCCGTATTCTCTCTCACTCTCCTTCTCCCCGTCTCCCTCTCAGGTGATGTGCCGATCGAGGGCTTCAGGGCTCTGAGATTCACATAAAACTGAGCAAAATAGGTGAACTTTGAAGAGCACAGTGACAGCTCATGAGTAGTGACGTCAACTCTCTTAACAAAACGGTCCAGCTAATATAGGATTGTGAATTTTATTGAAAAAAATATACAGCATAAGGCATAATGGGACTTCACTGCATGTAGGAACATATGTTGGCTGAATTTTGAGTAGCAAAGTGGGCCTCAACAAGGCACTACTGTACCTGTCAGCACAAGATTGTGGTTTGCCCCACAGGTGACCTTCGACACATGGTCCACACACTCTACAAAGCGAGGAACAGTCACATTTTCATTACAACCACTGCCAATTTGTCCATAGTCATTGTGCCTGTGGGGGAAAGAGAATAAACACATGATTAAAAATGTAATTAATTACCTATGGGCATCATCTTTATACTGCTTCATCAAATTGAAACTATGTGCAACTGTATTTCAAAGGCTGAAAAACACTGCACATCCTTCAGTTTCTATAGGGTAAAATAAATAATAAAATCAATTAAATTATTGCAGTGAGCAAGGTTCCACTGGGGGACTGTGGAACATATGCGTTTCCACCCATTTCTACAAATCCTCTTTGTGACAATAACGAGACACAGCCCTATCAGAAGTGAAACACCTCACTAACTAATTAGACTCTCAGGCTGCAGTCTGACAAAATAAAAAGAGAAAAGTGCTTGAAGGAAGACTTGCTCTCCGGCAATTTGCATCTGCCACTTTTTACTGCATCTGTTCCAAGTGCCATTCAATGTTCTCTTCCTCCTTTTGTTGGGAAGTGTTGAGCCCCAACTATTTAAGCTCACCTCCTACCTACCCAGAGCTTTGTTCCTTCTCCTCTGCAGACCAGTAATGAGCAAACCGCCACAAAACCACTAGGAAATTAATGACTCATTACGAACAGGGCCTAGGCCGCTCCACAGCCTCTTCTCCTCCCCCACTCCACCCCACATGCCCACATGTAATCCTCTCTCTCTCTCTCCCTCTTTCTCTCATCGCTTCAGCCCATACAGAAAGACCCCAACACCTCCCTATCAATTAGAGCCTATTACAGGGCTCCCATGCTAGCAGGGCAAAGAAAAAGGGCCTTCACAGCTCAAGAGTGTGCACAGGAGAGATTGGGAGAGTTGAATGAGGAGCCTTAAGGTGCTCCTTTCACACCCTTGCCCTTATCCATTATGCCAGTGTGTAGAGCCCCCCAGGAGAAACGTGCAGCCCTAAAAAGACTTGGGGATGAAAATAAGTCAAGGGAGGGATTCTTGGTCACACCTTTTTTCCTTTTCCCTCTACTCCAGTGTTAAATTATATCATAACTAGTCCTTAAGCACAGCGACATGGTCACTGTGCCCTCCTTTAAACGAAGCGCTAGAAAACGATGCAAAGACACGATATGTATGGTATTAATTGCGTGAGCTGTGTGTGTTTTCAGAGTGATGCACTGAGACACATAATAACAAGATAAAGCAAATGGTGGACAAGCACCTACACATGAAAATTCATGTGATTATTGATTTTTTTTTTCTCTTCCTTTCACCCTCCAATACATCCCCCTTGACAATACCTAACTACTTATTCATGGAACTGTTGGTCTTTGTTCAATGAAAAAATACTGTTCTACATTGCCAGCATTTTAGAATATCATTTCCTTTTTTCCTGATAGTGTATGTATCAGCTTTTCATTGCTATGCTCACTGTCTTTTGAAGCTACAGTACATTTCAAGGCAATCCCTCTGAGAGTGAATGGGTGAGATCACATGGGTTTGAGGTGGTTTAGAATGCCAAATCCTGCTGAAAGTGTCATTTCCAGCCGGAGACATCAATTTGGTGTGTGAAACAGGGCCCCGAGAGATCCCGATAGCCTGGGAGATTCCTGACAAGAGCAAAGGGCCTGGGGATCAGCTCCTACTCACCTGGATAAGACAGGAATTTTGACAAAGCGTTTCAAATACGTGGAGTAAAGTGAAAAAGGAGGAAGACAGGAGGAAACATGATAGACAAGTAAGGAAAAAAAGTGTGGGAAGAATCTCAAAGGAGGGAAACTCTTTAATATTACTTCTACTTTATATGACGTGTCTTTGTGTAACAACATTGTAAACTGGAGTAATATCAGAGCTAAATAAAAAAAAAAAAAAAACAGATCAGAACTTGCATGCGCTAGCGAATGTTATCATGGTACATTTTGAGGTAACGACTTGTCCTTTTTGACTTTCATAAAATCGTAGCATTAGGAAAAATACACAAAGCAAGAGTTGATCGGTGACCTCCATCTGTGGAGGCTTAATAAACCTCATAAGTATGGTTGATAGGGAGATATTAAAACACTGACAAGCACAAATTAAAAATCTAAATTATTGGCAGTACTATTTCTGGCCAAACATTTTAGTAATAGTAAAACAGTGAACAGAGGCAGTGGTATTAACTCTAATATAAAGCCTCAATTAGCTTAAGTGAGAGCAAAATGACTGATAATTATTGCACCAGCTCATTAGACTTGTTTTGACACTGTAACCACTTAAATCACAGTCACACAGAACTACACAGGCACAGATGCAAACACACACATGCAGATGTTAGCGTTTATTGCCACTATAATGAGGCAGATACTGTACAGGTTGGCTTTTACTTGTTCACACACACACAAAAAAAAAACAGGTTTTCTTAGACTAACCTTAGATTTACAATAGATTAGTTTTTATATTTACTGTGCAAAGTAAAGAAAAAAAAAATACAATTTCATAAAGATTTCAGTCTTGCAAATATCCCAGGATGAAAACTCCTTAGGTCATAACCTAAGTGAGGCAAACAGGATAATGCTGTTGACTCTGTTGATTGTTTGGTAAATTATTATCTATGAAAAAGGGAGGGCAAAGCATGGGGCTGCTACACCTACCACACATAATGATACAGAGTCCTAAGGAATAAAATCCTTGGGGCCGGCCATGAAAGTTTAAGATTCAATGCGGTAAAATACAATGTGCCGTAAAATATTAATGTGTGTGGTAAAATTATGCTGGTGGTAATATTTTAGATTGCTGCTGTCTGTAAAAGAGGCATATCTGTATTTATTTACAAGCAGGGATAGTGGATGGGGGGCTTTGTTTGAAGCCATGTTTATGAATATCGACTCAGGCTCCTAGGTAAGTGGCTATAAATCTGTGAGAGGATCTTTGTAAAGTTCCCTTGGAGGACATAACTTCAGGTCCAACCGCCTCCTTCCTTCACTTGACTTTTAAACATTTAGATGTAGCTCAGCCAACTGCATTTAGAAGAGCTTCTAAATTATGAAGGGTTCCATTTTGAGAGTCCAAGTGTTAACCAATCAGACTTGATAAATTGTGGCAATAGATTTTCTGGGATAGAAACAGAGGTGTGTTTGGCCCTTGATCTAGAGTGTTTATGAGTTTGGGGAATACCAACATGGATCTTTGCACAACCTGCTACATTCCAGATGTTGACTTTGTGTACTGAACAGAAGATGCATTTAAGCTCCTGAGATTCACATATACACCCACAATACTGTACTTGGAATACACTCCATAATACCCATCGTGATATGAATCATTTTTCTGAGCATGCATGGAAATGTAAATCCAGGTCAGCTTCTTTTATGCTAGTTACTTTGGGTAAGATGATGAAAACTCGAAGCCAAAGGCGTGACCTGAGCTAATGAGGGGAGCGTAACAAGTTGTATGATCAAAACGATCTTGTATCACACAGCTCATATCACCTTAGGCCATCCAGACCAGCTGGAGGAGCTCCATAGGTCCATCGGGGGATGAACCGTACTCTGGTGACTCATTCACACATTTTTTTTCTTCTTCTTTTGTGCTATATTGTTCACATGCTTATCTATTTATTTTGGTTCAAGGTTCGGAAGTTCAGATCACGGGGGTGATTGCATTAGCTACGGTGCTGCAGTTGGCTGACCTGTAGATGACGGACGGGCAGCTCAGTGTATCCTCTGGCTATGATGATCGCATCGGAGCCAGGATTAAGAGAACTGATTTCTTTCCTGCTCAAGTTCAAGGGGCTCAATCAAAGTGTTTCATTAGTGAACTTTTGCCCTCCGCTTTAAATGCATAATCATCTGACAAGTGATGATAAGGTTGAAATTTGTGTAAATACTCATGGTTTTAGGTTTTCTGCCCAGTGATGAATGCTGCAACAGTTGTCACTATGCGCTAATAAATGGCTGGAAAGCTGTATTGATCTTACCATTTAATTCCAAGAAAATAGCTTCCTCCTGAGCTAAACTGGAGAAAATTGACAACCTCCCATTAAAGCCCTCTCTCTTTTCCACTCCCCTCGTTCTGCTTTCTTTATTTCGTCCCATTTCTGTCTCCCCTGCATGCCTCCTGCTCTCTCAGGGCTAATCCGTGCAGCCTTTTTTTGGTTTATGTAGACCTCAACTATCTCTTTCTCGCCATCCTGTCCCTGACGCTAAGTGACACTAGGTATCAGTTCACACCATGAACACAGAGAGAGAGGTGCTAAACAAGGACTTCGGGACATGTCACAGCACACTTAAAGGGCTTCAGTGTGATACAGGAGGAGTTCAGACAAGGCAGAGTAAACAAAGCCCAGTCAGTCAGAACAACACAGACCAACTGCATACCGCATACGATCCCTTTTTGTTTTGACTTTTGCTAAAATGTGCTAAAACATCATTCACAATTATAACCTGGTGTGTCTTAAACGGAAAATCAATACTGCGACTGCCAAAAAAAATAATTTAGAATAATATTAATAATTAGAATACATGCTTACACACTCTCTGTGGAGATGCGACCACACTAGATTTGGATTTTTTTTATGTTAAATGTCGTGTTTTCTTGCAGGTATGGAGGTAAATACTTCCCTTTTTTCAGATTTATGTTAGCACTTATGATAGTAACAGTGTGCTTCTGAGAACTAATGCAATTAGGCGATGTTTGGTGCTTAATCAGTCTTGATTACCTGTTGAACACTGTGAATAGGCAGCCTCTCAGCACTCAGAGATGAAGGTTGAGATGCTCTAATTAAAAGTGATGTATAAATGAGAGAGAAAAAAAGCTACACAAAATACGTGGTTATGAAATTGCAGAAATTGTTGAAATTCTCTTAGACATACAGGGACACCCTGGGATATATTTTATTTATTTAAGTACATGGTTGAGTTTAAAGTCTTTCTTTAAAGATTTCTCTCATGGCAGAATAATTTGTCCATGTAAATAGAGTACTTCGAACCCAGATGTTTAGGTAGTAGCATGCTTCTGATGAAATATCACTGGTTTGTATTGGTCAAATATTTTTTATCTGGATCAAGAAGAAATATCAGGATTGTCAGTTTATAAATGCAAAAACATGTCCCTAAAGTTAGTGGAGTCATACGAGAATTTTTTTTCCCCCTCCTCTCACTTCCTGTTTTGTGACTGAAAATTGTGCAGAGCCCACACCACTTTAAGCCAGTATTTACAGTTACGATCTGGCTGTTGTTTTCCAAGGAGCCGAGCTGTGCTATGCCTTTTTTTTTTTTTAATTCATTTAGCTGTAAGGCAGAGTGTGATAAGACAGAACGAAGACTTCCCTCATAACGAGGCACATGCCAAGTCTGACATAATCCAATCTGGTCCATTTTCATCAGCTTTTGTCTTGTGTTTTTTGCTTCTCTTTTGGACTTTCCTTTGGTTCCAACGATGGCTCAAAAACCTGAAATGACACAATTCGGTCGCACTTGTATGGCGAAGAGGCTGCAATCCAAACGGCTTTTCTGCAGAGAAATCCTTGAAGACCCACACACATTTAAATCTGGCCCTGGGGGCAACAGGCTCTAAACCACTGAGATAAAAAAAAAAAAAAAACATCCAGGCCAAAAGCAGAAATATATATATTTAAGGGAGGGCTTACCATAGCAACAAAAAGGCATGTCAAACTTGTGGAAAGGAGGCATTCTGACTGAGGAGTAAACACAGACCAGTGTGCCCGTAGGAAAGCCTAGGAAAAGCTCTTCGCATATTAAAGGGCCCAGCCTCACGCATGTATACAGCAGAAAGAGAGACAATGACAGTAATAACAGGCGAAGCGTCAGGGTGCGGAAAAGACGGTTAAACGGTCATTTGCGAAAAGAAACGTAACAGGGCCTAATACAGCCTGCACCATAGGCAGGGCCTTGAAGACACAGACAAAAAAAACTGTCCCTTGAAACGTCTTATTGGGCCCCGACCAAAAACATTTTCACTGATCTCCTGGTGAGCACTCAATCGCAACATAAAACATAAATGCGGCATAGAATCCAAATCTTACTCTCAAAAACTCAGTTAACAAATAACTGAAAATGAGCAGCAAGCAGGTGAGACTTTATCAGAGGGACGGTCATGTATAAACGAATGAAGCGACCTCAAGCAGGCATGGAATAAAAGCAGAAATAACTACGTCGCTCTAAATTCCTTTGTCTTAAATTAGACGGTGAGGAGTAACCCACCACCCTACTGCTCTGTGCCATATGGGTATTTACAGGGCTTACCAACGTGTGACGACAGCAAAACCATATAGAGGAGTGAAATAAAGTGAGAAGAAAGAGTGGGATTCTCACAAATAAAACCTTGCTATATTCTCCATTTCTTTTTGCACTCATGCCATGAATGCTTATATTTCCAATGTAAACACAATCAGAGCCGTGCAGGGATGATGAAAAGCCGTTACTCTTATTATAGGAGAAAATAACAAGCTCTCGTGAAGGGATTGATTGTTTTCAAATCGTAGATCTTTGTAAGAGGAGTGTAAAGTAGAGCTAAGTCTCCATTATAGGACGCTGCTGCTACATTGCTTTTGATTTTCTGTCAACATCCCTCTTGCGAACTAGGCACTGTATTTACTAAATGCATCGAGGCCAAGAAATGGATTGAATATATTGTTCGTCTTCTGCAATCCAAATTGTGTCAACCAGTTGGAGGTAATGCATGCTTCTTTTTTTTTTATTCCGTCTGTCTCACTTTGCCAATGTTTAAAGGTACTGTAGGACTCTTCTGAATAGTTGACTGCACAATATGGGTGTAGTCACAGTAACAAAACCAAACATAAATTTACCGTGAACTATGCAAGCAGGCAACTCACTCCTGCAAAGCTCTTTTTCTCCGATACGAGGATTATATACAGAAGAAAAAAAAAAAAAAAAGAGTCCAGAACCAAGTGAAAACTGTTTCCCAAACATGTCCCTGTACAAATCAATGCCTGTTTAATAAACATGCTTTTTTTTTGTTTCTGTTTGTAAGTCTCGTGTTTTACAGGCTTTACATCTTGTTTTATGATGGTAATGATTTTTGAAATGTTTTTAACAAATTCAGTGAATAAAATGCAGCTTTGAAGGGAGACAGGCATGATATATCATAATAATGTTTACAATAAAATTTTAGGTGGCATTATAGTTTAATGTCTTGTCCAATGCTTTCTTGATATTGCACCACTGTCAGTTTACAGAAATGTAAACTGAAATTCAACGCACAAGGCTAACATTACAATTCCACTAGAAAAAGATGTTTTAAAGATTGAAAGAAGCATTACAAGGACATTTGATAATATAAACACAAGTACATCCTGTATGCACATGCACAGCTGAGCATATAAACACAAACGCAATGCCGTGTTAATACAAAATACAGATGAACAAGTAATACTGTATATGTTCACCCTGGCTGCAGCCTTTATCTGTGGTTGCCTTACCTGACTGTCTATTATACTGTAAGTCATGTGCACCCTTCCCCTCTCCCTCAGAGTCATGGCCCCTCTGTCCCCTCTAAGTACCCCAATAAATTCAAATGTAATGCTCCTAAATGAGATCACTTACATGTGCCATTTCTCTTCAGCTATATTTATCATCTAACACTTTGGCCTTCATTAACAAATGGCACT
The DNA here is from genome assembly GCA_030068375.1 of Ostorhinchus rueppellii. Taxonomy (NCBI): domain Eukaryota; kingdom Metazoa; phylum Chordata; class Actinopteri; order Kurtiformes; family Apogonidae; genus Ostorhinchus; species Ostorhinchus rueppellii. Next base: position 24,887,474 of record JAQQZY010000029.1, read on the forward strand.
CAAGGAGGTGGCAGTTGCGGGTGATTCCTCTTCCCCGCTGCAGGACAGAGAGGGAGAGAAGGTTGTCAGAAAATGACACAAACGGCACTAGGTGGTGGTTAACAACTCACTCGGTGACGTAAGTCTCAGTTCAAAGTCGCTAAGTCTTTCATGGGGTCAGTTAAATTACCGGCCAATAGAGTGGGACAGACACCGCAAGCAACAGTAACAAGAGCGGAGCCACATTGTAAAAAGTCACTGTGCGAGTTAATATCTTGACGTTGAAATGATTTTGTTTGCACAACTTTATATATAAATGTGTAAACACTGCTGCAGCCACCCAGGATGCCAAGGGTACATCGATGACTCATTCCCGCACTCTACACAGTTCAGAATCATAATTTTAACCTGGAAGTCTAATAAACACTAAATAAAAAAATCAAAAGGCCACCCACTGACCAATGAGCATCAGCCAAGTCGTTTGACCATTTACACAGACAGATTTAATTGGCTGTCGTCTCCAGTATTGTGTAAGGCAGCGGGGAGCATTTACATCCAACTACTCCTGTAATGTTACACACTGTTTCATCACTTAAGGTTAAGCCTACCTATTGTTTAATTTATAGTCCAACTATTCTTCTTGGTCTGCCACTTGTCTCATCTGCATTGGCAAAGGAAATGCTCAGTTTAGCTATTAATTATGACGACAATGGTAAGATGCACAAAGCAAGGGTAACCCCTTTTTTATTTCCTTTAATAAACATTTTAAAACAGCTTCATTATAATAATGTATTTTGATTAACGATGTTTACCACAGTGCTGGTAGTGAAAATTGCTTTCCCATAAATTAAACCAATAAAAGTTAGTTGATGAATTATTGCCTAAATGTAAAACGTTGCAGTCTAATTCATTCACAGCAGCAACACTCTTTACAGTATCTACAATGCATATTTATACATAAAAATAATTAATATAATTAATTAATTTGATTTTCAACAAAACTAACAACAATTTTACTTTCCTTCACTTTCAAATGTTTTAGCTTTTACTATAAACAAACACAATATCTAAGATTTAATTCACATGATATTATGCTGTTACTGATTTTAGATGATGATACAGTGTGCAGTGTTTTTCATGTTTGTGTTAACAGTGTATGTTTTCAGGACCAATGGAATGAAACAACCTGAAGTATTCTTAAAGTAAATGTTAGATGTCCAGTTTTAATAATTCATACTACGCATATGAATCTGATTTATCAAGCCATTGCATGTAAGTTCTTTACTATGTGCATACATTTAATCTCATTTATTCTTAATTCAGCTTTTATATTGCCTCATGTAGCTTTTTCTTATTAACAATTTTAACACATTTAACTTGATGATGTGATATATATACATACAAAAAGGTAAAATAATAGCAAGTTATCGCATTTGTTATGACAAACTACTTGAGGAACAACTTAATATAAAATTAGCTATAGCATAAATACTGCTAAAGTGGCATAAAGCATGTCAAGTTAAGCCAGACAGGCATAATGCAATTTTCCATACAGGAATCAATTTGTGCTCCTAACACCAACTTACATTTATTTTCATTTCCTATGACATGAAAAGAACATAAATACTTTTTTTTTTTTAATCATAGCCACTCTGACTTCTCTGATAACTACTTATTCATGCTGATTTCAAATAATGCTTTGCGCGGCTCTTGTATTTAACAGAGAAAAAGGCTGTTTACCCTCAAGGTAAATTTACTATCTCTCTCTCTCAAAAAAAGGCAAGAAAAAGGGAAGCTTTTTGGGGGCAAGTGTAACATTTGAACATCTCTGTGTTTCATCTAAATCACTGACAACAAAATAGCCTCTAGCGAGCTTCTCTCTCTCTCCCTCAAAGTTAACTATGACATCTGGCATGGGCTCTGAACACCATGACAACAGACACCATGACTACAGACACCACGGCAGCGTACAACTGTAGTGCAAGAAAAAGAGACAGTGAGGAAGAGAGGGGGAGACACACAGCTTGTTAATGGGGAGAATGCAATGTAAAGAGATCAGTAATTACCATTATTTAAACAACTCCCAATAACAAGTGGATTATGTAGAGCCTCACTATTGTGAGGACAAGCGTCACTCTAATGTTTCAGATGCAAATCCTTTTTTTTTTTTCCAGTTTCAAAATCTAGAAGCCATTGTCTTGATATGCAGCATATGCTACTAATGGGAAATATACAGTAAAATACATAATTTGTGCTAACCTAATAACCGAGAATGCAGATTTGTTTTTACAGAGAATATTTGTATGCATTAATCATTTAAGCATAAAGGATCCAGAGGAGATGGTACATGAGCCCCTCTGTGTGCCCTGGGGCTATTGTCATGGTGGGCATAATGGGAGGGGATTGTAGTGCAAATGTTGTCATCTGTATATCCTAATGCTGCAATTTTGGATGCTGTTCTTTCCGAATGATGATAAGTGGCCTAAAATGATATGCAGACGAAGAAAGAAGTAGAGGGAGCGAGAGATGACAGGATGAGACATAGTATTTTTTTGAAGTGATGAACACTGGGGCAGGTAATACTCTGGACACTGTCACTCACTTTCCCAATCAGGTGGAAATTAGAATTTTAATAGACCGTCAATTAAATTCATTATTTCACATTTTTTCTTCGTATCGGTCAAGACCCCTCCCTGTTCAGACTTATCTCTCAAACACATTTTTATTCAGGAAAAATGATGGATTGACAATGCAAGGAAACAGTGAAGTCAATTCTGCTTGATGTCACTGGCGCTTTAGCATGTAATTACTGTCACACATGTACAATAGCAGTACTTAGAGAAGTGCAAGGACAATCAATTTAGCTTTCAGGACTGCAACTTGGGTTGAAGTACATAACTTTATTTTAAGCATTAAGAGTTGGGGTTGTCTAAAAGTGAATATATATAAATATATCTGGTGTTTTGGAATTTTTTTCCTACTTCTGTTAAAAGCTCTAGAATGGATTGTCCAGCAGCACCCTCTTGTGGAGCATATGTAAAATGCAGCTTGTATTCAACACTGCAGCCTAACTCCACTCTCTTCCCCTCTCTGCATCCTGCTGCATAACGCCTCCTCCGGCTAGATCTTCCCTTCAGCCTCTTCCTGTGAGAACCGCCAAGCCACTTCCCCTTGCTCTCACATTGCACCTCTGTCTGTATTTCTTGCTCGGGCCTGGTGTGATCTGAGTGACCTCTTAGTCAAATATTTAGATGGTCGATTTCATCCTCTTTAAGGAACTGCCTCACAACCTCTCGCCATAAAGAAATCGATGGGATGAGTTCAAATGCCAGTGAAAATGTTCAAACATAAACAGGTTCATTGGGAGGCTATGGGGAGGAGTGTTCGTAGAGGTAGGAGTACTGCTAGAAGGAGGTGGGGGCGGGGAGTACATGGCAGCAAAGGTGGGGTCTGATGCAAATGTATGCACAGCCATAGAGTAGCTATGCATATGCATATTGGTAGAGCGGGATTACACAGAGGGATGAGCAAAGATACTGAGAAGGTTTAAAAAGAGGTTGAACACCAGGGACACAATAACACAAGGCGGGGCGTTTATGTTTACTAATGGCGAGTAGAGGAGAGGAGAGGAGAGGAGTATTGGGTACATCATGGTGAAAATGGGCTTCGCCTCTTGTGCTAAACAGAGTGACCTCTAGTCTGGGCCTTGGGGGAAGAGGGTGTGGAGGGGGTAGAGTAGTTAGAGCAGCCTACTCTCACTGTTCCCTTCAGGGAGCAACACTGCACCAAATAGCATGGACAAACCAGGGCATTAATATCATCACACTAACCCCCTGACAATACCCCATTATGTATGTACGCCTCTGTGCATTACACACCTTGAACTAGAAACAATCGCCCCCTTTTTTCTTTCTTTTCCCCTCAGCATTTGAACCACAGCCAAGAAATGCACTGAGCATATTTCATTATATATTTTTTATTTCATAGGCAAAAAGGGGCGTGCAGAAGCACTCACACAAACACACACACACCACTGAACACCTTTCCCTGTGTTCTTTATATAATCAGTTACCTTGTGACACCTACCTTTACTGCAAATGACTGTTTGCCTTTTATTCTTTCCTGTGTTTTCTCTCTATCTCTCCCTTCCAGCCATGTGTATCATCTATAATTACAATTCACACTGATTCCAGCCTGCAATGCTAAAACCCAGCCTACAGTATAAAATAAGAAAGCAGCTTGTACGGTGTAAAGGGGGGACATGACAACTGAGACACAAGGAGGGGGTATTGAAGGGAAAAAAAACTAAACACAAGCTGTGGCCGTGGGGTAACAGCATCAGCACAGTATTATGATGTTTCTAAATGGGGAGTGTGTCTCGTGACACGGGTCCCTGTCCAGATATCGATTGCTCCTGTGGCTGCAACACTAACAGCAGTGGAGAGCCATTGAACTTTAAAGCAAATAGTCCTTCTCCCCCGCTCAGCGTCCTCTCACAGGCGATCAATACAGGTTGGCCCACCACATCTAACACCTCTATCTAGAATAATGGCCTTCCTCCTATAGTCACTGACCAGGAAGGGATACAGACAAACTAGAGCAGGTCAGGAAAAGGATTTTAAACATGGAGCAATAGTTTAAACAGAACGCAATATAAAATTACACTAATGCAGTTGTTATTTTGGAGCAACATGACCCTAATAAAACTGTACCTGCATAAGTAAAAGAAGCTATTACTTTACAGGTTTTAAACAAATTATTACTAGAGCTATAAAATGCCAATTTGTTAAAATCAAACTCAAAATAACTACAAAGAAAGTATTAGGAAAATTATATTTCATGAGCAGCTCATACAGCAGTAAAACCACTGGTGCTTGGACACTCCCTGCCTATTGTCTTTTAACAGTCTTCCATTTACTTCCATGTTTAATAGGTAGAGGTGGGCCGGCTGTCTCTTTGATCCCCATTAGCCCTGTATTAGCCACTGTGACCCTAATGTTCCTCACCCCATTACTCTGCTGCGGGGAGAGAAGAGGAGATGATGGCCCTGAGAAAGAGAGGATAGTCAAGGGGTTCAGCATGGCTGGGCAGAGATCAAGTGTGAACGAGGAGGAACGCCCATCGCCCATTCGAGAACACTGTGGAACCTCTCGGGACCCCCAGACAGATACACCCTGTATTCACCTCAGCCCTGTCCAACACGCCCCAGAACATGTGTATGAAGCATCTTTATCATGTACAAGTAATCAGAACAGATTAGAAATATTTGGCATGCAAGCCTAACCAGTTCCTTAAGGAGACAACCGCTGTGAAATGCAAACTGTCAGCAGTACTGTGGATCCTGCAGCTGTTCACAATGAGACAAACTTTTTTACAGAAGGAAAATAAGTTTTGTTTTGTTTTTTTTTTTCATTTCATCAGAAGCCAGACAATACAAGTACAATTGTTCCTTTATCAGCTTACAGATATATTTTAGATATTAAGTGCTGCTGGACAAGACAGAAACTGTACAAATATTTCTCCATATAGTCATTCTGTTTTAAGGATATTACTGTAAAATAAAAAAAAGGCAACTGGATAATGGCAGGGTTCAAAGCAATATGTAAAAAGAATGCAGTTTTTCCAGCTGAAATCATCTGATCCCTTCCATGCCTGAACCAGCTTCAGCTGTAAGCCAGATAGCCAAAGAGGAACACAAAGGGGAAAAGCAAATGAAAGAGAGAGAGAGCAAAAGAGAATGTGAGAGAGAAGACAGAGACAGGAAAAGGAGAAATCTGAGAGAATGCAACACAGTGCAAAGTGTTTAAAGATGGCTGATGTCAGAAGTCAGAGGAAGACGGCTCTTGGCATCAGGAGTGAGTAGTGTAGCAAATCATGTGGCCAAGGCAGGCCAGTCTGAACATGGAATGTAACAGAAGCCTCAAATATGGCGGTACTGAAAGTCCAAATCTCTTGGCTTGTGGATTTCTGCAGCAGCAAGCTACTGTGTAGGGAACTGCTGACTGCTCACTGCAGGAATTTCAGTTCTAACCGAGGATCAGAAGGAGATCCTTTGTGACAAAAAGTCCCTCATTAAAGGCTCAGGCAGACTGTGACCAAGATTACAGCAAACTTGTTTGTTAGTGTATGCACTCTTCTAAGCATGATAGGGTCCAGGCAAAATCTGAACTTTCAAAACTCTGCAAAGCTGAGCATATACTGTAGTATAACACAATGCATAAACTATTTAGACAATAGTTAGCAACATTTATAGGACGCATCTGACTATCAGTCCATTCGAGGGTAAAACAAGGAATGGCTGTCACCCACAAAAATAAAGAATTCAGATTTTAAATGTATGGCTCCAAAGGTTCAGCCTCCCCAGTTCTTAATTGTGTCTTAACTACCAATGTCTATTTTAATGGGTAGAGGTGGGCTGGTCCTCTATCTGAACTCCATTAGGCCAGTATTATCCATAGTGGTCATAATGTTCCCCACTTCATTACTCTGTCGCTGGGAAAAGTGTCATGATGGCCTGGGGAAGAGACGAAGGCCAGGGGTTAAGCATGGCTGGGCAGAGCTCAAGTGTGAACAGAGTTAACGCCCCTTTGCCCATTCTGCATGTCCCAAATTCCCTCTGAGACTCCAAAAAGAGTACCAGCCTTCATTCAACCGACCCCTGTCTGACATAGACCCGTCACACAAAAGAATCAGTAGTTATGAATAACTCCTTCGCCAGTAACCACTCCCATCTCACGCATCATGACACTCGCTTAAAGAAACTCCGGGAACAATTTAATGGCTTATGCGAAAAGATAACTTAACTTATAACCAAACGTAATGTCATAATATCATGTATTTACTTTTGCATCATTCATTTATGGAGTAGGTTTTCAAAGGGTAATGTGTATGTAACTGCTCCAACATGTGCTAGGTAGGCCACAGGTTTCGTTGCTGACCTTGCGCCCCCCCTCCTTCTCCTGTTTTTCTAGTAATTCCCAAAGTTATTAGGTCCAATTGCACTAATTGCTGTGAGGAGTGGCCACAGGGCATCTGCAAAAGTCTATCTTTGACAGCAGTGAACTGTGCGTGTGTGAATAAGTCAGAAGCAAGTGGCACTGTCCTACAGTTGAACCCGAGAACTGCTCTTACACATGTCCCACCTTTCATCCTGTGACCCCATTATTTCTCCTTCCATAGAAACCTCACCAAACAGAACATGTTTGATTGCCCTGGCCCTCCGATCTCTCTCCCTCTCATAATGTTATCTTAAGAAATGTGGAAACGATTGAACCGCCATTTGATTTTGGCGGCCAAAATGACTACCACATTGGCGTCCTCCGCAAATTTGTGTGTGTATGGGTATGTGTGAGGAGTCCCCCCCCCTAGAGATTCCACTGAGAGATTCCAGGAGTTGTGTGATCCAGTTCCTCTCATCATGGCAAATTGACCATGTGCACTTGACGGCCAGCTGAGTAATCTCCCGACACGTTGGATTTAACACACCACTCGGCAATCACAGAAAGAAAAATAACTTTGAGGAAGAAAAGTCATAAATAACCTGGCAGAATGGGAGCTTCACTCTCTACTTGCCCTCTGAACCTGGTTGAGAAAACAGTCAATAAGAGAGGAGCCGCATGATTTTCGCCGGAGTTATGTGGTTGCAATCATTAGGAGAGCCATTATATGCCCCGGAGTGTAATACTAACCTTGAACACAGAAAATAGTCAATAGAAAAAAAATAGTTATTTTCGTAATAAGGGCAACAGGGAACATTTAGGGTCTGAGGGCAGGTTTGTTATTGATGAATGGTAGAGCAAAAGATCTAATCAGCAACAGTAAATAATTGATGTAAATTTGTGACACTTTAAATAAATCAAACATGCAAAAAGCCTAATAGGGAGATAATGGCAAGCAGAGGGTAACAAGCGTGTTTCTTGTGACGAAAGAAATAAAAACATGCTGATTGACTGTATAAGCTACTACCGTTTCAGTATGTCACCAGCAAGGTCTGAAAAAAGAAGGATTGAAACACGAGCAAGATACAGTGAGCTCAACAAAAACTTTAAGAAATCACAGACTGAAAAGAACAGAGAAGAGAGACAGACATCACCAGAGATTGTCATTCTTCATTGGCCATGTGAGCAGGAAGTGGTTTGGAGCCAGGAGGATGTAGGCCATGTTATTTAGAAGGGAGGATTACATTTGGCTCTTGTATGACAGCGGACTTTTCATCACACAGCCACCAGTGGGTTCCTGAATCTGTCACCAGACTTTGTCAGGAGCAGCCCTCCAAATTGAAAAAGTCTGCAGCCATCAGAGGACTATAAGGGGTGATAGGTGGCAGAGAGGGGATAAAGGTTTAAAGTGTGTGTGTGTGTGTGTGTGTGTGTGTGTGTGTGTGTGTGTGTGTGTGTGTGTGTGTGTGTGTGTGTGTGT
>JAQQZY010000029.1:24895970-24916852 GCA_030068375.1 Ostorhinchus rueppellii
GTGTGTGTGTGTGTGTGTGTGTGTGTGTGTGTGTGTGTGTGTGTGTGTGTGTGTGTGTGTGTGTGTGTGTGTTTGTCTGGCGAGCCATTGGCCAACCTGTCTACGAGTGCATTTGTCTGTGTGTAAGTGTGAGTGTGTGCTCGGTGAAGAGGGTTGGGAGGAAGAGGAGGGGAGGGAGAGGGTGATAGAGGGAGGGAGAGAGGGCAGTTGAAGGGTTTAGAGGGAAAAATGTGGTCATCAATTGCTGGCAGCAGATCCAGGGAGAAGATTATTGGACGGTAACCCAGCGGCAGATGTCTGATGAGTGTCTATTAACCTGCTTCCTACATCTCGTAGGCCGTGTCGCTGATGAATTCAGACCAGGAGGCCTTGTCCCGCCCAATAGGAGGGGTCGGTAATCCCTCTCCAGGAAATAACTGCCAGAAACCTCAACACTTGATTGGCTGTATTGGCGCTGCTCTGGCACAGCTAACCGGAGAGAGCGATGCTGTTGAGGAGGTATAACTTGACCCCCGCAGCATCTTCTCTATTGTTTCTTCTCTATTGTTTCTGTATCATCATGTCATAGTCGCTTCTCCCTCTATCTTACTCAAATCTTTAGATCCATCAGTCTATCCCTCAACATCAGTCATATCAACATCACAAACATTAATCCACATATCTGCTCATCCTCCTATTAAGTCTCACAGCCTTTACTGCTATGTGAAAGCCTGCATAGAAACTACCAATTCCAGCAGTTCATCCTCCCGTTATCTGCGTTGAGGTCCTGAATATTACAATAAAACAGAAGATTAACAGGTCTACTCTCATCTCTGACACATAGAAAAAATTAAAGCAGCATTAGCTCACTAATTCAACATTTGGAGGTATGGCATCACAGAATCACTTTATCCTGGTCTTGGCTCATCTGCAACTCATATACAGTCTGTATATGGAATCAGGGTATGGCACAGTCCCTCTCCCAAGTTGCCTCTGATTCAGGGCCAGCAAATTACAATGTGGACATGGCAGGGTCTCTCCCACCTGCTCCCCACTCCTACATGTGAATACAAACAGCAGACTAACAGAGAGTAGAAGCGGGTATTAATACTTTCCTAGGAAAGTGTTTGCATCACTGTTCTACAGTGTACTTTGGTTCAGTAGTATCCTTTACGCCATTGCAGTTTATTTGGTCTACAGTTAATATGTTTGTCTGTAGAAATATACCAAGAAGAAACTGAAAAGTGATGATATATCAACAGACACAATATGCTGAAACTTTTTGGTCCATTTAGTGTGCTTGTAAAAGAAAACATCTCCCAAAAGGCTTGATGATTTATGAGTTTGGTATCTTCTGCCAGTGGTTCATTTTTCTGTCATCACCTCTTCAACTTTAGCTTCCATTCCTCTTTTGCCTATGCACAACAAAACAATGAAATTTTTTGGGAGGGAGGCCATCTGAAATAAAAATCATCTTCAACCAACCATCTTTAATTTTAACAGTTTGTTCCCTATAAACCAGTTGGACCATTGGCCCACTTTGCATTGCCCAGAACAACATGGCAGTCTGGAGGCAGTATAGAGGGCAGAGATAGAGGGAGTAAGGGGAGTGAGAGCTCAGGCTGTGTGCTCCACATCTGTTCCTGTATTAAAGGCATATGGGCCGGGCCAGGCCAACTGCTCATGAGCATGCACGGACCCCCGTCCTGAGCCCAATCAGTCTTGATGGGGGTGATGTAATGGACCTTCCTTGGCCTCCCTTGTCCTCTCAAGCACAGCACAACCCCACAATCCTGCATAGTAGGCCTGACAACATGCCAGCACGCTGTCAACACCTGCCGCTCAAGTACTGGTGGGATGAAGGGACACATGCAAGGGGAGTGAAGGGATGAGAAGGGGGATAGACTGAGGCAGAAAGAGAGAAAAAGAGAGTGGGAAAGAAAACATGGCCTCCAGAAACACTGGAGTCACAGAGGGCCTGAAAGGAAACTGATAAATGGAGCAGAAAGAGAGAGGAATGGGTTAACAAATAAGGGGTTATGGACACCGCAGCTCCACTGATTTGTGTTTTATTAATATGATTTTAATGTGGTATTGAGTAAAAATATCATTAACTGTTGTTGTTGTTGTGTGCTGTGTATGACATATGTGTGTGCGGCTGTACAGTAATCCAAAAAAAGGCCCGTTTTTCTAACCCCCCTCTATCAGAAAATTAGGAGTCTGTAGAACAACATGTCCCTTCTGCATTTATCAGTGACATCGCCACGCCTGTACCCACACAACTGTGTATTTTCATCCTCTTCTACAAGCGACCATTCATCTTGGCTGGAGTGTAATGGAGGAAACGTAAAGGAAAGAGAACAGGATCAAGAGATCTTATGCTTTGGTGGAGAGGTATGGTAGTTAGGAAAGGGTGGCCTGACTTGGTTGACTGAGTGTCATCTTGGGTAACGTGCACTTGTGCGTAGCTTGGCTTCCAGGAAAGATAAGGTGCAGTCACTCTGTGGTGACCCAGGAGCTTGTCACACGGGATGTAATGAGGTCAGATTACAGGCTAGTCCACAGACTGGCTGCAAAAGGTTGGCCCGTAATCCCACAGTCATTAAAGGAATGCTTTGTTAAAAGTGGATGGAAGAGAGGGAGAAAAAAGAGATGGAGAAAACGAAGAAGAGGGAGGAAAATAAGAGGTGTGTGGGGGAACTCAATAACACTTGATTCGATATGAAAAGCCTCTTGTTGCCACCCAGGAGAAGCCCGGCTAGGAAGGATGTGAGGGAAGCCAGCCGAGAGACTCCTACAACCAGGAACAAGACGTGCCTTGTTCCGGGTTTAAGGAGCAAACAGATTAAGATGAATTGATGCAAGCTTAGTGACTTTGGAGAATGGGGGGAAAAAAACGCCCACAGATCAATAAGGCTTAGGAAGCAAGCAACCAAAGACAGAATCTCCACTCACATTCAGGGGGATAACACTCAATGACGGAAAGGGTCTCAGATCTCTTATATCCCTACTTTGTGAGGTTTAGATTAAAAAAAGAGCTTAAGGTGTAGAATAACAGAATTAACAATTCTGAAGAAAATATGCAAGGTTTTATACATTGCAAAACAGAAACAATAAAAAAAACAAGGTTTCACAATTCATAATGGCCAATACTATGAATTTTTGCCTTTTTTGAAGTGGGGTGGGATTCAGGGGATTTGACAGCAAGTGTATGTTCTGTATGCACTAAAAAACACAAGGGGGTTTGAAATAAAGCATATGCAGATAGCACCAAAAGTCCCATTGCTAGCAAGCTAACATAGATCAAGTGTCCCACAGTTCACTGTGACAGATCCGTGCCTAAGCCGGCCTGGCGGGGCCTGCGCCCTGATGTTTGCAGAGATCAGAGAGAATCATCTGGGTTAACATGGTAATTATACGGCAAAGCCCCTCTATCTCAAGCTGGATCTGATACTGTTTTTCTCCTCTCTACTCAGACATCGCAGGCCCCCAGTCAGGAGGAGCGACAGCCGTCTTCCAAAGCTAATCCCTCAAGAGGTGTTCCACCACCTTCAACTTAATGAAAATGAACATGCTGTGAAAGCATTTGATTGCACGAGTTAAGACAGGGGCACCAAGACATGGTCTCAACATCCATACAATCCCAATCCCCTCTGTCAATATTGACAGCCTTGAATGTCAAAATTCCCTTCCCTTGTCCTGAAATAGTCCTGCATAGATTTACATATTTGTGTAGGGCTAGCCAATATGACAGTGTATACAGAGTGATGCAAGAAATGTACCATTTGTACCATGCAATCTCACTAATCCAGCTGCATAGCACGTTAAAAAGCAATAATATCTGGAAACAATGGTCTCTTTTGTTTTAAAGGTGGACACATCGGCAGACTTTTTTTTTCTTCTTTTTTCTCCCATTTGGAAATTTAAAGCTTAAAAGCTTAAACTAAAAGTACAAATCAATCAGCGCACCATGGTTGAATTTGTATGATACTATGAGGGAAGATTGTGGTCATGTCACTCACCTTTTTTGTGTATAGTTAATTTTTGGTCAGTTTGCTTCTATAGTATTGTGAAACTGACAAGAAAAAGAGTTTGTAGGAAGCTGTACTGAAAACATGTAGGTCTAGTGTTCATTCTTCTTAAAGAGCTGTATGTTTTCCTCCATCTTTTCTCTCTGCAAGCCTCTTAAATGAGTTGTAGTACTGTGCAATATGACACTATATATCATGTGATGATAGTAAAATGTATACCGTTTCATATAATGTTCCAGCATTTATATCATTGTGACAAACACTCTTCACAGCTATATTTGTGTCATTTGGGTGCTTTGCATTCTTCCACCCAGATGCAGACAGGAAATTTGCATCAAGACAACACAAACAAACACTGAGGAGAGTGAACACAACACAGAAGGGGGTAATTCAGATTCTGAAAAAGAATTTTTTTAATAAAAGAAGTTCCAATTAAAACTTCCAACTAAAGGGGTAAAATAATGAAATTTCATTAATCATGTTAAACTTGTTTTAAATTATTTCTTTAGTGGAAACAATTAATGTATTGTGTTATACTATCAATGCAATATAAAAATGCATATATGGAAGATTTTGGCAACATCAGCCACCGCTAATGAGATATGAAACTTTAGAACATCTGGGTATGCAACCACAAGTGCCACATGAGATTTATTGAAAAATCTATTTAAAATTGACTGATGTACATTTAACACTTAGATATGAGCTGCCCTCCTGCTAGCTAAATATGAAGAGGGCACCAAAAATAACACTTAACCCTCTTGGTTTTTTTGGTTTTTTTTTTACAATGTGCTAAATTCAGAGAATGAGTTTTGAGAGTGCAGAAAATTTCCAATAAAATACAGTTGACCTTTGACAGTTGTGAAATTACTATTTTCTTTGCCTCACATGTGATGTTAAAACATAAAATAAACTGCTGGCCTCCAATCAATTTCAATTTGCTTGTTCAATAAATACAAAGAATGAAGAAACACAACGACACTGTCTTTAATCACCATTTCAGTGGATCCAAAAACCTGCGAGTGGGGAGTGTGAGAGGGGAGGCTGTATGGCTGAGACTGATTTCCCAGAATGTTTGTTTATGTTTTTCTGTATTTATTGTATTGTGTATTGTTTTTGTGACCGCAGGTGTGCCCTTTAACCTTAACGTCATTAGCCTTTGCAGTCTGGACTTTTAAACTGCACCATGCTGGTGCAAAACACGTGCAGAGAAAGAGAGAGACAGAGAGAGACAGAGAGAGCGGGAAGGGGAAGAAGGCTCCAGGGCCAATTACGGCCCCAAGAAAACAAAGGGCTATATTTCAATGATTCCTCCAGCTGTGCTGTTTATGAGCTGTGTGCTTAGTCTCTCTGTGACCTTCACCTCCACACTTGCCCTCTCTAAGGGAAAACAAGCTAAAATGGCCTGATGCTCAATCTTTCATTTCCCCTTGTTTTTCCCCAATTCACACTTTTTTTCCTCAGTAGGTTGATGCAAGGATACTGTTTATTTGATTCAGGGTTTTGGTAATATTTGTTATTTCACAGGTTTTCATGTTGTAGCAGTTTTATGGCCACCTCGACATTCCATTGTGGCGTGTATAAAATAGCCTCAGATCTAAAAAAAAAAAAAAAAAAAAAAAGTAAAATATATGGACTAATCTAAAGCTTAACGGCAAGGTGTGTGTCATATGTAACCTTTATAACTTTGCTTGTCACTCAGCCCCCCCCACACACACACACACATACACACACACACACACACACACACACACGGACACCCATTACGGACCTCATAAGCAGGGTTTGGGTATCAGTCACTGTGGCCTTATGACAGGTCTAACCTTCCCAGGCGGCAAGATACACCATCTTCTCTGCACTCCTATTGACCAAAGCAATAAGCCATTCTATATGGTGTATTAAAGTCATTTTCCACATGCTACCTCAGCACGATCCATTGTTCATGCAAGCTCTTGCTGACCATGAAGAGAGGCACAAGAGAAAAAACACATCCCTGTGTTCCTCCCTGACCAAATTGCAACACTTTGTGCAGTTTACATCATTTAACAAGAGGAAACGTCCTCCAACTGAATTTTTATTTCCTTTCTGACTGGAAAGGTGGGGTATTATTATGGTCAGTTGTGAGGCAATTTTGGAATGTCAAAGGAAGACAGAGGTCCCAGAGAGGGCGCTACACTTGGAGGCATATGTCCTGACAACCCAGAGAGCATGTTCCATTTATGTTCTCAATCCAGCGTCCAATTTCATTCCCCTTAAATTTGCAAGCAAAAAAGGGGAAAGGAGGGGCTCTTTTCTTGGCAAGCAGTGGCTGTGTAATATGCTGGGGCCATCTGCGTAGTCCGGTGGCTGCTCTCTTGTGCTCCCCATGTCAGAGGTGGTGTTGGAACCGCTGTGTACCTCACCCTGGCCTCTGCTGAAATCAGCTCCAGTCCGGGACCATGTGACAAATGATTCCAATCTAGGCTGAGCGCCCTTGACTTGACCCTGACCGCTGTAGACAATAAGGGCAAGCTCAGTCACTGGAAAAGATGTTCTGCGCTAATAAACCCGAGTGCGGACCAGGGGTACCAGGGAGCTGAAGCACGGCTGGGGGGGTAGGGGGTGGAGGGGTGGACAGGGAAAGAGGGAGGGGGAGAGTTCAGGTTCTGACCTCTCAGGTGCAGGTTGATAATGAGTCTCCCTGTTTGCTCTGTGAAAATGACCTCAGAGAGATGAAAGGAGCCAGAGTACAACAAAGAGCCCCATTCTCTACTTCTCTGAAATGGGATCATTCTCGAGGATTGGCTTATGAATGCACTTTCCATTTCATTGCTTTTAAAGGGCACTTAAGCTAAAATACAAACATGTAAAAGTAGTTGGACTATATGCTGCCGCACAGCCACTAAAACAGGGCACAACTCCTCAGACCCCACACATGCAAACAAGAAGCCAAACATACACATAAAAGCAGACACACAACACACACATTCAAGTACAAACATACAAACTGATGCAGACAATATCCCAAATACTGCTTGTGCCTCCCCTTGTCTCCTTAATAAACCCTATAAAATGAGTGTGCTCTTGCCAAGCGTGGTGCCGTAAACATGCCACTCCAGAAAGGTTCTGGGCATCCCGCTAGTTATGCTAATGAAACCCCCACCCTCTACTGGTTTTTTCACTCTCTCTCATCCTGCTGGCACAGCCTTCAGTCTTTCACAGTGCACCACTCCATTGTCATCTCCTGCCCCTGTTCTGCTGGCATCAGACTAGATAATACACAGCAAAACGAAGATCCAAGAAGCCATGTAAAAAAACATGGCAAGAGAATAATATGGTTATTATTTCTTTGAACTCAAAATCAGGCCATTGTTCTTCATTTTTGTGGCCCAATTTGTTGCAAAATATGGTACAAAATATGATTATCTTACCACTGTGTATGCATGGCAGCTAATTATAATGATAGAGACAAGGTAAGAAAAAGATATCAGAGTGTATTGAACTAAATATTACCTCTGTCTGCTGAGGTTTGAGCAGTCAAAGTTTTTCACAGCCAGAAACTATAGGCACGACTTCTTGCAGAGGTGATTCTGGCACACTATAGTATCAGCAGGTTCTTTGTCATGGGGACTTGGGAGAAACTTATTGTTGAGAGGGGAAAGTGCTGGGCACGACAGGAACCAGTAAAGTCTGCTAAACTCTGCTGAGTGTCAATGTGGAAGCCAAGATTATACCCTTCATCCTTTGGCTCAAAAATACAAAACCTACTTGTCACTGCAGCTCAAACTTTTGTTTTGCAGAACCTTGCGTTTCTATACACTGCATGCGTGTGTGTGTGTGAGTGTGTGTGTTCAAGCATCTTCAAGGCCCTGTGTGCATGTGCATGTGGTGCTCTCAGAGTTGTTCGGTAAGCCAGGCCTCTGACATGTGGATTTGTGGCTTGACTGCAGAGGAGTTTATCACAGATAATTATGTAAGAATGTGCTGGGAAAGGAACAAACCACGGACAGCCTGGGCTGGCAGATGCTCAGCCTCGGCCTACACAGTGCCCCATGCTCCCTGCACTCCAGCCTCACACACTCCAGCCCCCACTGGGCCTCTCTAAGCTTGAAAGGGCAGAAGAGAAAACATTAAAACACTGGAGAGCCCAAATCGGCTTCTTTCCTTATTTCTAACACTACAGACTCCTTTACCACTCTTTTCATGCTTTTCAAACCTTTTTTTTTTTTTTTTTTTTTTTTTACAAAGAACAGTTTACTGCCTACAAGAGAGACTTTTTATGATCAAATGCTACAGCTTCAGATTAAAGAAAAAACACACACCTTTGAGATTTATTAATAATTACCATATAAAGTACAATTAATATTGAACCACTCTCCTTTAAATACTGGTGAATAAGTTAGGAACACTACTACTACTACTACTACTACTACTACTACTACTATGATTTTAATTACTGGATTTAATATTTATCAACATTACATCTATTAGTCTATTTAACAAAATTCTGCCATATTTTTGGTAAATTCATAAAGCAACATGCACCAACCATACCATGGAAGATTATCATTTGACAATCTTTGGGGTGGGAAGAATATATTGTGTATATGGTGTGGGAAGTATGATTTGACAGTAAAATCATTGTAGAGGTGTCAATGCAAAAATATATTTTAAGGTTTGGAAAAGCCATCTCAGTTGGCAGAATGATGATGAGCAGCCTGAAATAGAACAAGACCTGCTGTATACAGTATATACATAACTGAAAGATGCTGAGGATTCATCAACATAAAACAAGATAAAATTAGTGATACATGATAAATACTAACATCACTACCACAGATTTGAGCACAACAGCAGTAGAAGTAGTTGTGAGTTTAATGGTTTATTCGGTATCTCAAAGGGAACCAAATACCCAGGGACTACTGAAAAACCCTTAGCCTGGTTTATTCTGCTGTAACATTAGACAGAAATGATTTCTGATCACTTCCTAGCAGCCCCTGAAGCGAATGAGTGACCCCAAGGTGAACATGGCACTATATAGCCCTATTGCAGACTCATTCAGCCATTCATCCACTGCAGACATCATTACTTTCATATTTTACAGGTGTCAAAAGTGATATGTCTGTGTGTGCATGTGTGCTACAGACAAGAGATTGTGAGGAAGAAAGGGGGTGGGTGGGATGAGCAGCAAAATGGGCAAAGCAACAGATTTATTTCAGAATCTTAATTGAAAATGACAATAGTAGCAGTTAATTTTCTCTTAAGCACAACTGGTCATGTTTGCCACAAGTTATGGAGGCTGGCTTTTTCTGTGCATCCACATGCGGTGGGTGGGAGCGCTATTCTACTGTAGATGGTATGTGGATATAGCTGTGTGTTGATGTGACTGTAAAATTAAAGTTTATGAGGTCTGTCCTTCTATGATCGCCAAAAAAGGAAATCTAGAGCTAAAATCTGACCTTATCAAGTGAAAAGATGAATAACCTTTTGCAATCTGAGTCTTCCTAAGTTTTTGTCAAGGTCAAAAGGCAATTTCAGCAACCAAAGAAATAAATAAAACAGGTTTGCAGCAAATTAAACAGAACAGGGAACAAAGCCATGCCTCCAGCTACAAACAAAAAGAAAACAAGTGTAGAAAATCTCACATGAAAGCTAATTTTAGATAACATCAAGCTTTGCCATTTGACTAATTGGAATACACTTCACTCTTCATACAGAAATGCCATTAGCGCTTAAAACAGTTTGCGTGAAAGATTTCTGTTGTGCAAAGCATTATTTGCCCATCCATGACTGCATCCAAAAGCTGTTGATGATGAATATGGTAGATTAATCCAATTGTTTGTTATAATTACATTACCTTAAAAGTGCACTTCTGCTGTGATTTCACAAGGCTATTATGACTTTGTCTATTAAAAGCCAAAATGCCATCACTAATCCCTTTCAACATGTTTAAAATGTTCTTTCAATGGTCTGTCTGATGTTATTTTCCAATACCTATAGTGTTTATTTTTTCTTTTTTTTCTCCTCAGAATATACTAGAGCTGAGCAACATGTACATTTATGTTAATGTAAGGAACATCTTGTGTGGGAGTCTTACGGCTTTAGCATTGACAACCTTGGCTGCATACTATAATCAACTTTTTCAGTATCTTTGATGCGTTAGCATTCCATTTCATTGTTTTAATGCAAGTGTAAAAAAAAAAAAACAACTTGGGCAGCCTCGATATTTCTTGTTATATTGAAAACCCATTCTACGAAGTATATATAGAGTGGGTTCTATGTTTTAAAAACCGACATGGCTTACAAGTAGAAATATGCATTTAAGTTACTGTTTCAAATCAAGTAATTAAGGCGATTTAGGACAATTCATTGATTAGTCATGACATAATACTAACATGTGCCCTTCATTCAAACCAAAACATTAATCATATTTGTATTAATAATTTAAAAAAAAACTGACCAAGGAGTCGGTGTACCACAAGTATATCACAAAATACAGACTCTTTCCCTAATATATGCAGCATTCAAGCATAAACAATACAATAAATATTAACTCCACATCTTTATGAAGTAAAACATAAGTGTCCCCTCACCCCCACACAAAGTGAAAATTAATTTTAAAAAAAAACTGTTTACCTTTTGACTAATGAACTATTTGAATATTCATACACAACACTATTTCACAAGATAATTTTATTGTTAATATCAGCAGTAGCATTTAATACAAAACATCGTAAAGGTAATGTTGACCACTTTCACTGTAAATCAGTCCTTCTAACCCTATACAGATGAGTGAACGTCATTAATTTGCCACTGTGTGATACTGAATAGAATAAAGCCACATCTCAAAGTACTAGAGTAAAAAAAATAGTTTGTAGAAAATGAAACCAGTAACAAATACCAAATGATGTCATTTTTATAGTTTGATGTAGTAGGAATTTCATTTTTCATAACTCTCAGGGCTGTGCTCCACAAACTTAACAACAAGAGGCTCTTATGAAAAAGTAAAGAAGTTGTTCGGGTCGTGTAGTTTATATCTCAAGGTTACATCCCACCCCAACCACCAGCCTCCTACTCCACGGCCAGAGGTCTCTCATTTGTCTGGCTCTTTTGTCAGGGACAGATTCCTCCTGGCTAGAAAGGAGACGGACACTTTTATTAAGTGTTGGCAACAGACGACATGGCCTCCGCCTGTTTCTAACGTCCCTGATTCTGCTCTTTTAGCTCATGACAGGATTTTGGGTCCATTCTGACAAGTCATACGGTTTGTTTGTGTATATACTTTGTTGCACAAGCTTTGTTGTAGGTGCATTTTTTTTCTTTTTCTGAGAAAAAAAAAGGGGGGGAAACAGTTTGTTACTGTTTAGAAACCACCATCTGAGAGCAAAGCAAGCACACATAAGAAAGAGAGTAATGATATGCTTTAGGTCAATATTTTACACAATGATGCATTTTGGGAGGCACACCTCTACAGGGTATGTGTGAAACAATGGATGTCATAACTGGCCTGTGCGGCTTATAAATCTTCCCTCGCCCTCTAATCAATCTGTTTCTCCCCTTGCAAACACTGGTTCCATTCCCGTGCTAAACGAGAGACCATCTTTCACCGTGGCACAAAAGGGTGGCTCCAGGATGGTGATGTCTCTCTTATATGAGGCAGCCAGGAGTAAGCGCACCAAACGACTTCCTCAGGATGTTTTTAAATCAGTGACAGCAAGATTAAGTCAGGAAAATGTGACTGAGAGCTGATGTGTTGTCGAGAATGTGAAGCATTTATTCAAAGGACTTCCAAGTTTTTCTTTCCATGGCTGATTCCACGGTGAATGAATCACGTAGGATAAGACAACAACTTTTACTGTATTTGTTATCACTACATGTGAAAAGAATAATAATAGGTGCTGGCATATTAACTACCTGAATAACACTTTTTAACGGCTGCTTCTGGCAGATTTTGAACTGGTAACATCACTGTATCCGTTGTCATTAGGCAGGATTTTACTAGGCAAATGCTGTCATGCTTACAACTGGGAGCTATTTCAGAGGTATGTTCTGAAGTCATACTGCAGTCCTTAACTAGAATTATTCTATACTGTAAATGACAGTGAGGGGAAGTAGCCACTATTCTCGTTATTCCCCATTGTAAAGTCATACTGCAGCAATTATTCAAAATCTTTGATTATCCTCAGAGAGGCGATGCAATCATGGCTGAAAATCAATTTCAGGGACATCAGGAAAAATCAAACAGCTAGCACAGTGCCAACAGGGCCAAGGGCTTGTGTGAGAGAAGAGCAGGGATTTTTTTCTCATCATCGTTTCGGTTTTCCCTTTGCTAAGGGTAATCAGCCAGCAACACCACAGAGCTTGCTGTTAGTCAGAGCCAGATCCTCATCCTGTTCAGAGCTGCAAGTGATGTAGAGCCAGGTAGCACCCAATTAGTGCTTAGTGTAACTTAATGCAAAGTGCTGGCACTGTGCTCACCGAATCCAACTAGTTGTCATAGAATTTCCACGCTTCTGCTGTCAAATTCATGAACATTTGCTGATTTGCTTTGCCTTCTCAAGGCACCATGAAGTTGAAATGAGACATTTCCATCAATGCCGCGTCGTGTATGGCCATTTTCTGCTAAAACAGATTGGCCTGATTACTGATGAGACAGCAGGCACGTCAGCGACGGCTACTTGATGCTTATTGACAACTGTGTTGCTTTAGAACCACATTTACTCCTTTTACATAAAGCAATTTGTAATGGCACATATTCCAACACTCTGTAATGGATGTAAATCCTATGAAACATTTCATGATAAACTAACAGCCTGTATCATTTTCATTTTACAAAGCCAAATACGAAATTCCACATTTTCATTTATGTGTAACTGAAGTGTCCTGTTTCCTCTTTACAGGCCATGCTCATTTGCTGGATGTTTCTGCTACAGAGACCAGCTCAGGTCAGACAGGTCATACTTAAATGTGTAAAATAAAAACAACAAAAACATAGGAAATCAATCCATCCCATAAATAAGATATGTTGTGATATTGCAGAGATACCACAAAACAATGATATTTTTCTTTCCTAATAATGACATCTCATTTTACCTCATTTCATGTATTGCAGTGTCTGTGTCTTTATTTGGAATTTTTTCTTGACCTCTTCTCCCCGAGTGCAGACAGCTGTGAGGAACGTCTCCACAGACTATGGTCTCTTGGCACAAATCAGACAATTGAGCTTTGGAAGTGGCATGGAACAAGACAAAGGGAGCGCGTGGGGGCTTCCTCCCTCTGTCTTCCTCCCTGTTAGGGCTCCAGTGGGCGAACTGCCCACTCTTTCATAAGAGCATTAACAGAGACCATGCAGCAAAACAGTGGAAAATCCACTCCACCATGTTTCCTCATCAGGGATGTCTTCTCCCTGACCTCCACCTCAGATTCACTGATTCACATGAATATGGAAGATGAATATGGGCCAACTTCTGAGGTTACGCCAAATTCAACAAGAGACAAGCTTGTGAACCGCGAAATCGTCTTCACAGAGGGAGTATGGACAAATTTGGATGGCTTGGGGGTACTTTCATCCCTGGGAAATTTCCTGACCTTTATTTTATGTTCTAGGCCATAAAGATCAGGTAAAATGCTATCATAACAACCAGTATAAAGGAAAATGGTGGTCTATTATCCTCCATAAATCCTCTCTGAACATCTATCATCATTCACCTCTATTCAGCTACCCAGCAGTCATCACAGGACACCCCCATAGCTGTGCAATCTGTAGCTTTCCTCTTTGCCCTTACTTGATAACAACTCCACACACTTGTGACATAGTTGGCTCACAAACCTTAAACCTTACACAAACACACACATAAACACACACTATGGTTTGACCTCTGAGGTTCAGTGAAAGCATTAAATACCAATTAGGGTTGGGACGGGCCAAGCTGAGTCTGAGGTTGTAGAGAGGCCTTGAGGAGGCCTGTGGGAAGCAGCTTATTGGTCCCTGGGCATAAATGTGTGTGTTATTTTTGTGTGTGTGTGTACACTTGTGTGTTTTACTACTACCAGTCCTCCAAGCAGGTACATGTAGTCTCTGTGTGTGAGTGTATTTTGCAGGAAAAGGACATCAAAAGAACAGGCAATCTCCCTATAGACAAAATCTTACTGTAGACACACAAGCACAGAAACCACATCTGGATATTTTGTTCAACATAATGCTCACATTCCCTGTTGTACATTGGTCTGGTGTATCACTCAATTTGTGCCTGATTACATCATAGCGTAATTTCAAGCAGGACTATTTCTGCTAAAATTCACAATCTCAAATAATTGCAGGTATCCCTCTGATACTTCAGTGTGTTGTAATAAATATCTTAAGAGTAATCTGCTCTAATACCTATAATAACTATGTTGTTAAAGGTATTTGAGGTATGACAACATCAAGTATGAAATTTCGTACCAACTATTACGTCTTGCTTCCTTTATGGCTTACCCATTTTATTTTTCTTTATTGGTAATTACACCTTTATAATCATATATAAAGATAAATTAAACTATAAAATTGGGTGTAACTGTATCATTAGAGCAAAATGTACAAGACATGTATTTTAAGTTCAGCCTCAGGAAAAGGCTGTGTCCCATAATGTTAGATATATGCATTACTTTCCATTGTGCCCTTATTACGTTGTTTTCAAAGAGGTCTATGTAGGATTTCTCTCTTTCTTTTTCTTTCTTTTTCCATGATAGCCTTCATTTTAGTCACAAGGGTGTATGCCATAATAACTCAGTTTTATGTTCAAAATAAAACAGCAATACAAGAGAAAGAATATTAGCAAATGCTCTGAAGGCAACCCTCTGAGAAATATCTGTTCTCAGCAGTGAATCTTGAGACTATGTGTGATGATCTGGTGTGGTTATCTGGTGGTTTCAGAGTCATGCCCTTTACTGTCCCTCTGTTATTTACCCACCAGACACACACAGCTTGATAAATGTTTTGTCTGACCTTCTAAATTTGTTTTCCTTCCTCTTAACTGTGATTTTATTTCCCTTGGACAGGCCAGACAGTGTGTGCGTGAGTCTTTCTGTGCATGTGTGTGTCCTTGCCATGCCAGTGCGTATACTTAGTTGTCTGTTTGAAAGGAAAAAAGTGAGGTCTGTATCCAGAAAGATTAAATCTATCATCCCTTTATTGCAAATTACTTCCATCAGATCCACAACTAAACAAACGAACCATTCAACAAGCACAGGAATAGAAACAACTACTAATAGCAGTAATCTAATAGCTGCTAACCATCCATCTCCCGTCTGTCTCTCTCAGTCTGGAAAGGGTTAAAGACGCCAGAGGCCAGAGCAGAGTCAACATCGGCCACGGCTTGGCTGGCCTACCCTGCCAGATCAATATCTGCAAATAATAAATTAGCTCCCCAGAGGGGTCGCACTAAACCTTCAGCAACACTGCCCTGGAAAAGTCCACAATTGGTGTGTGTGAGACTCAATAAGCCAGGTGAATGACTGTGCAGGGGCACATCTTTAGCACTCCATAATAGAAAATTAATGGTGCTCAAATCAGTGCTGAGGGCACCCTGAGGGTTACCTAATAGGCCTAGTTAGAACTGTCATCCCTCCCAGAGTCACCTAAAATATCACATGCAAACACAAGGAGCCAAAAAGAGAGGGAGGAATGGGGCAGAGATACTGTATATGTGCAGGCGTGAGGGTG
The DNA here is from genome assembly GCA_030068375.1 of Ostorhinchus rueppellii. Classification (NCBI taxonomy): domain Eukaryota; kingdom Metazoa; phylum Chordata; class Actinopteri; order Kurtiformes; family Apogonidae; genus Ostorhinchus; species Ostorhinchus rueppellii. Next base: position 24,911,664 of record JAQQZY010000029.1, read on the forward strand.
GGCGGGTCAGCGGGTGAACAGGGTCAATTTAGGAAAAAAGGGAAACTTTAATTAAAACAGGTACCTGGCCAAAGTGGGAATATCAAGGAAGAAGTGCAATATTCAGATGCATTTCCTCTCCTCCTTACACCTTTGGAATGTGTATAAGGGCATATTATGACTGAATGAAGAGAAAAGCAAGAAAGCTAACCTTTCCAAACATACTGTAAACATAAGCAACAAACAGGAGGCATTTTGTGGTTTGCTTTTGGTAATATTATTTTAATATAAACAGCAAATGTATATTTGTAAGTCAAGTGACTTTACGCAGCAAATTCATTATCTGAAATGTTTCATTTGACTGATTTCACAGCAGATAATATAGTCTGCTAATGAGAATTAATAGTGTTCAAAATTTTAACATCAGCTCATTGGATTGTGTTTGTTTACAGTGACTGTCTAGAGAGAGTGTACATCTATGCAAAAATAAAACAGAGTTTTTCCCAATCTAACCTAATATTAACAAAGAAAACCCAAGGTATAAAGACATACATTAATAATAAAATAACTTTAGTAATATGTTCACAATGACTCAAAATAAGCATCTGCAAACTTCGGATGCAACTGAAGATTAATTTAAAGTTTGTAGTGGAAAAAATAAATCATACACAAACTAATCAGTTGCTGAAATATGCAAGTGCAACATGGTTATGTTCAGCCATAAACTGATCCAGTCATGAGGGCTTTTGAAAGGCATATCTATATGGCCAACAGGCTCTTAATGAGCCTTAAAAGCACATCTGATCACTTATTCCAGCTGGTTTATTCCCGGTCTGCACAAACAGAACTATTGGATTCAATAAACACACTTCATATTGATCCAGAGCCACCCGGCAGCACACGCATCTCTCTTACTCGCACTCAACAAGATTTATTACAACTTTGCATGCAGAGCAGAAACAGGACGCGCAAACACAAATGTGTGCACACACACATACCGAAAAGGTAAAGTTTAAATACCTAATGATTTCTCGTCAACTCACCCCACACAGAAACACACACAACTCTTCGATCTTCCCCTGACCCCAATTTGCCTATGCAGTAACATGCAGGGGGGTTGGCAAGCATAGGGAGGGGTCTACCTCCTCATCTCTCCTCCTATCCCCCTCCGGTCTGGACTTCGGCAAACTGTCTGCTGCTTTGACACTGAACTTACCCACATGCCGCCACACTGCCGTCCTCCAGTGCAAACAGAGTGTGTCGCTCTCCGCAGGCCACTTGAGATATTTTCATAGATGGAAGATTCTGGAACAAACGCGGTGCCAGCTGGAAAAAAAATAAAGTTCCCAGTGAGGTGAAGAAACACACTGTATCTCTGAGTTGCTCTGTAGTTAAGTTGGTGCACTCCATCAGCCTGGCAACCATCCCAAAGATAGGCACAGCTACAGTAGATCCACTCAGCGTAGATGAAGAGAGAACAACGTGAACAACAGAGGGAACAAGAAAGAAACAGCATACTCCTTTATGGCGCTGAGCTGTGTAGATCTGATGTTTTTAAGTCCCTGTGTGTATGTCTGTCTGTCTGTGTGTGTTCATGCCAGTGCCACAAAGAAAAAATGAAACAGCCTATGAGAAGAAAAGAAAGCCTGGTTCCTCATCATGCGCTTGTTAGCTTGTCCAATCTATGGCAATCAGCACAGTCCCAGGGGTTGAAAGACACGAGATGCTGGGGAAAGGGAAGCCGAGGCTGAGGAAAAGATCAATACTGCACTGTGAAACAAGAAGTGTGGGCTATTTACTCTCCATTGATCTGATGATGCTGGAGAAACACCTCACTCGGCTATTAAATTGAGGGTATAAGTCTACTGTGTAGGGCTTTTTTCTTCCCTTCGCTCTTTCTTTCTCTCTTTATTCACCCCAAGGTCAAGAAAAAGCTAAAAACATCCACGAACAAACAAAAATAAATTGCTTGGGCCAGGGAAAGTAATTAATCTGCATTAAAATGCCAAGGGAACCGGCACTAACTACCCGTCTTAAGTGAAGTTTTGCTCAGAGCGACAAGAGACCCATGGCAGCACAGGATGGACTACTAGAGGACACTGTGATAAATAGAGGTAGACTGCTAGTTGGGGACCAGCAGAGCTTCATTAGGACTACTTTAAACCCAGGATTTCACCTGCAGAAAAATAATTAAAGAATAAAAACGTATTCAGAAGAAAGTTATGAGGGCTTATCTGCAGCAGGCAGTGAGATGCAAGTAAAATTGGTTGAACCATGATGTTTATAGATGTAGTGATGTCTCTTTAAAAATAAATAATGACTAAAGTCATGGCTAAAATATATTTCATTTTGTTTACCCAGGTGAAATTCTAAGTCACCTGACCAACAGTGCAGCATAGACATAGAAACAACAAACCATTTTCATGCAATACAAATGAATACTATAATAATACAGTTTTACAGTAAGACAGTTATATACGGAAAAGGAGAGTTCAAGGGTTAATAAGGACAAGTTCAACAACAATTTAGAAGCAGTTATATACACCAAGTGTATCCTTTTCTCAATCCTAAATTCCCCTGAGTAACAAGTTCTGACAGTTTCAGGTCCATCTGTAAATCATCCCATGAAAGAGCGGCAGCATATCAAATCTGAAAGGATACAATATGGTTGTAGTTTTGTTTTGATGTTGTAATTCACACCTTTTCAAGAACTCAACGCCTCAGCATATTACAGGTTTGTTTTTGCTTAAGTGTGCAGTGATGTTTTTAAGGACTATGGCGGTTTATTACTGTGATATTGTGATAGGAGAAACCACAGAAAAGTGTTATTTCAGGGTTGTGGGCGCTAACCGTAAGCCATGACGTTCTGTCCCAGTCCAGGTGACTTCTGTTGCATTGTCTTTCTACACTTATTCCCATTGTCCTCTTCATTGTCAACTTCTGAAAAAAGGCACCCAAACACCCAATTACTGACAAAAACATGGGCATTTTGGTGCCTTTCCCCTCCCAACTCAAACAGGATGTGTCAAAAAGCTGTACATTTTTTTAACACATTGTGACTTCTATCATTATAAATACTGTGTTTCAACTGATGTTTTAATTATTTTGCTAATAAAAAATAAAAATGTACGAAATCCTTGTAGTGAAGAAAGGCTGTTTGTGTAGTGACATTAACTCTCATGAAACACAAACCATGTTACTTTTTGGAACTTCCTGTGACCCCACCCTGTCACATCTTTATAGACTGGAACTACATCCGCAAATGGATGTCCATCTGTCCTGGTTGCATCGATAGCCTGTCTGTCCATGGGAGTGGATGTCCATAAGGTTCCTCTTTTCCTACTGGGTTTTTGGAGATTTTCCTTGCCAAGAAGGAGGGTCTAAGGACAGGGGATGCCATTAATTGATTTCCTTCATCGGCTGTTTATTTGACTATTGCTTATTTCCATATCCAACTAATTCTGTAAAGCCTTGTGAGGTAACATTTTTGTGATATCGGTCTCTACAAATAAATCTGAATTGAAATTAAATAGATTTTTTTTTTTTTGTTATCTCAAAAAGCATTAAAGCTGCATTATAGAGTTTAGTGGATGCATTATTTTCTGTGTATACATGAACATCAGTTTCTTTACTCTACTTGTCGCTCTCTTGCAGAGATGGAAAGCATAAGTCGTCAAATTCTTCTCTGGTTTCCTGACATGTGCCCAATAGCAGAGCTGCTGACATCCAGACATTTTTCATGACATGAAACTTTTTCCTCCATTTCTTTCTTTGCCTTCCTTCTGTTCCTCAGAGGAGTAGCCTTATTGACTGTGTGGCTATATTACAACAAGCAGTCTCTAATGACTCCCTGAAGACCTCTCTATCCCTGCTGCCCACCCTCCTTCTCCCTCTCTCCCTCCCGTTCTCTGCCTGCTCTTCAGGCTCCAGTTCAGCAGCTAATTAACCCTCTCTAATAGCGTAGATTACATTAGCTTTGAGCAGCTCGCACCCTCCACCGGACTCGCACTGCCACACAATGAACCCAGCCTTGCTTTACAAATCTCCCCCTTCACAAGAGCACAATTATGAATTCAAACAACTTCTTATCCACACTCACTCATCCAGGGACAGAAGCCCTCCTCCACAACCAATCACCCTTCTCCTCCCCTGCCACCCACATCCTGGGCCTTCACACACAGAGAGTAATGAGAGAACTGAAGAGAGGAGACCACACAACAAGACGGCCGTGAGGGGGAGAGGGATACAGAGAGGAACCCCTATTGGGTATGTCTGAGAGGTCACTATAGGTGTTTCATTGATTGAGGCTTGGGTGAAGCCCAGTGATAACCCTCCATCTTAACATTTCTATTCAGAACAGAATGGAATCTTAATTACTATGAATGGATGGAACTGGGAGGGGGAATACCAGAACCAAATGGAGATTTATGCTTTAAGTGGTCAAAGAGAGGGAATTAGAAGCAACAATGGATGACTTTAGGCAGTGCAAAATGTATTCTGCACATTGGCACTGGCTTTTAAAGGTTGCGACAGCTGAATAAAAAAGGTACAGCTTATGATGTATGAAAGTGCATTATCAGGGGCTCAAGTCAATCTAACAAGAGCATATAGTTTTCTTGGTGGCGTACTATTACATGTATCTAGACCCGCTTTAAGATTGTAAGAAGGTGCTATGGTTGGTTAGTCATGTTTGATGCGATAAAGCCGAGCTGTCCATTAGAGCTGCTGCCACTTCACTGCAAGGATCCAACCACACCCTTATGATGTTTAATCCAATGCACTTTTATGTCTTTTTTTTAATTGGAAGGTTTTGTCTCAGCCACAGCACTTAGTGATGTTTTATGAATGATAATGAGAAGAGATATAGGAAAGAAGACAGGAAGCAGAAAGAAAAGTAAGGTATGTAAGAAATGGATGTAATCTGCTCCTCCTAAATGTAAATTGGTACATTTGTAGTGAAAGGACATTCTCGTGTTTCTTTGTCCGAACAAGTAATTTCCCCTCCGTCCCTCTTCTGTAAGGCTTGCCATAGCAGCATTTTCTGCAGTACAGAGCACTCTCCTTTCTATTTCAATAGGACAGCTCATTTGCTAGACTCCTACCCCAAACTGCTGACTGGGTTTTTCACGGCTGTGTATGGTGTGTGTGTGTGTGTGTGTGTGTGTGTGTGTGTGTGTGTGTGTGTGTGTGTGTGTGTGTGTGTGTGTGTG
>JAQQZY010000029.1:24916952-24963507 GCA_030068375.1 Ostorhinchus rueppellii
TGTGTGTGTGTGTGTGTGTGTGTGTGTGTGTGTGTGTGTGTGTGTGTGTGTGTGTGTGTGTGTGTGTGCGTGCGTGCAAGCTTGTTCTAAAGAGAGAGAATAGGTGGAGAGTAGCATAAAAGGAGGATAGGCAAAATGGAGGGAAAGAGTGGCAGAGAGAACACATTGTATCATTAAGGTACTCAGAGATCATTAGATATATAAGGGCTCTGCTATGCAAGGTCAGGGCTGCTGTGTTTTTCTAGGTCGGCAGAGGAGCAGTAAAACCAGTCTAATCAGCTGCTTCATTCCCCCCGCCCGAACCGCTCACTGCCTCGTCTATCTAGAGGTAGTGTGGATTACAGCCCAGTTTATCCATGCCCATGTATGTATTTACTAACATTATCAAGGCTTACGAGCCAAGGACATTGTAAACCACACAAAAGGTACAGACAAGCTTTGAGCTACATATTGGCCTCATTATGGGGTAAAGTTGTTGGCTCCCTGTCTCACTCCCAAGATGTACAAGGCTGTTTTAACAGGTGCAGCATGCTGCCTGGCTATCTAGTATTTTTCATTAAGGCCGCCCTTTAAAGTGCAGTTTAACAACTGGCAGTCTGCCCCAATAACATGTGTGTGTGTGTCCTCGACACATGTAAATTAACACATTTTCTTTTCAGCTACAGGGTAAAGGACATGAATTTTGGACCAGAGATGAGTCCGCTTTGCCTAAGAGTAGTAACTTTTTTGTCATTTACAGACTAAATCCAAGTATCAATTTTTCCAACTTTCCGGTCAAAACGCTCTGACAAAGTTATGCAGAAGTCACACCTTGGACAGTTATCTTTGCAGCATAAGTCACTTGGCTCAGACAGAGTGGGAGTCCAGCTGATCAACCTAAGATGGAGATGAGCCAACACTGTCTGGACAAGAGCCTATCACACCAACCTCCAAAGGAAAAACCCATTCAATATAAACATTTATAATATGAGTATTTGTGCTATGTAGAGCAGAACAGCAGATAGTGACAGTGTAGTCGAGAAGAATGAGAAGAAAAGAAGAGTGTAAAAGAATGCCTCTCCACCTTTTGACCGTCTCATTAGGCTAATGTTTTTTTATACGGCACTTCAAACGTCAAGGCATTGGTGGATTTAGTGTAAACTTAAATTCCATTACCTGGCAGGCATTAATTGCTAACTGAGCCCAGGGATCTTTCCCCTGGGGCCTCTATGTTTCCTCTCTGTCATCTGGCTAACTATTCTGTCTAGACTAACTTAGAGCACCATAATCCACCATGGGGATCAATAAACTGCACATAATTCAGCTCCAATAATGAGCTTTCACTTCAACACAAACGTCAGGCCCACTTCCCAAGGAACCGGCAGGGGCGTAAAATGATAATGTAATTATTAAAAGGACAGACAAAATGAGTAAGCACTTTCACACAGAGAGGGAGGGCGAGCCAGGCCTCAATTAGACACACTTAAAGCTATCATTGTTATTCGAGACAAAGCTAATCAAGGAGGAGATACAGGGGCATCCATTTCAGCAGGTAATGGAATGACGCTCACTGGCTCTCCCATTTCCCCTGGCTCATGTTATACAGGCTGCCCTGCAGTTACACATGAGTGGGCAATCTTTAATGGAGTCCTATGGACATGGCTTCATCCGTCAATCAGAGATGGAAGGGCATCAAATTGAGATGTATAAGATTCACATTAATAGCAACTTATGAACTAATTTTCTCTCATTTCTGTCACTTTTAGGGAAAGCTAACCAGAATTTGGGTCATTGATATTTTTTATTCTCATATCATGCCTTGGCATCTACAAATTCAGCCAGTAGCTACTTTTTTGACCAGCATGAAAGATTTGGTGTGTGACAAGGCAACTTTAACCTGGGGCCTTATCTACTAACTACTGCTTCTCTAATTATATGCATCCTTGAACTCCAGTAAAATTAAGACAAGCTAGTTAGTTTTTTACACCCAAGTGCTCCCAATTCATCTGCAGGCTACAGGAGGTCCAGGATGGATAAATCAGGCCTTACAGCAGGGCTGCTCCTACTGTTTATCTGCTGGTGACATTTGCTGCATGGCCCAAACCGCACCATAATTACCCCACTTATTCACTAAACAGGAATCATGCCTGGCAGGAACCCCCTGCCACAAAGGTTGCAGGACTTAAGGCTATATTCTGTCTCCAGAGTTCAATGGCCATGGCTTCATGAAAGGACTCCATTCATTTGAACATCAGCATGGGTTCACTTCACCATGTTCCAAAAGAAGATGGGGGCTAAACTGCCCTGCTTCAATAGCTGGAACAAAGAGCATCATTGCTGATGACTATGATGACTTTACAGCTGACTGCACATGCTTTCCTAACACACGGCGCACCTTGGCAGACTTGGAATGTCACAGCTCCCATTGAGGACTGGCATTTAGGCTATGTTCAGCCGGCAAAAGTGGCCCAAATCTGGTTGATCTGATTTTTTGCTTACGTGAGAGTCCGATCAGTTTGGCATAACAGTGTTAATAACAACAATCTGATCGATTTAACCCTGAATGTGTATCACCTCACCTTTGAGCATTCACATTGAAATGAATATGACTTTCTACATCAATCAATCTCAATCGACATTTATCACAATTCTTCACTGGTGGGAGTCATACTGTGAATACAAACACGAAAGCCAGCTGTGGTGGAGGTAGTCAGTAGTCATCTTCGTCCTCATTATCATATCATCTGCTCACAAATTTGATGGTTTCCACTGCACATCAACTTATAAATGAAACTGTAAATGCTGACTTCAGTAGCATACTACATGTGAAGACTTTTTTTTTTTTTAATCCGTACCATGTGTCACATCTTATTTGGCAGTTGTTCAGGCAATACCTTTTGTTTTATTAAAACTAAATTTACTTTATATTGACTATGACGCTTATGATGATGAGAACGCGTCCAAATTCGAGTCAACTCAGGACCTGCAAATTAAAACTAAGAATACTGGTCCTCTGCAGCTAGTTGTGTGATGCACAGAGTTCTGTCTTATATGTCAAAGACAGTCAGCACAGATGGATGACAACTGACAAAGGGATATTTAGTTGAGGTTGTGCAGTAATGAGTGTCACGTGACTTCCATGTTCAATTTTCAGACTGCCTCTCCTGATCCTAAAGCTGCAATCAACACTGGGCCATCTGCAACACTGCAAATTAACATAATTGGTGTACATTACATGCTTATAGGGAGTACATTTTTATCCACTACTCCTCGCCCTTAACAAGATGAGCTGTGGTGATACTGTGCACACTACTGTTGATTAGACACTGATAGTTCGAACAGACAGCTAAGTACGTCGTCTTGGTGAAAATGGATGAAGTGACAATCAGAGTTTGGTGAACAGCCAGGTGTGAGGGTCAAAGTGCAAATAGGCCAGCGTGCATCTGACATAAGCACCTTCCCCACACCTGGAACAAGGGCCGAGGTGATCGACAGCTCAGTCGTTATGTCAGACAGCTCACAGACAGTAAGCAAGCAGCACTTAGGCCTCATCCAGCTGCTCTACCAGAATAAATTGAACTTGATTAGAATTAATCACACTCAACCACGTGCAATTTGCAAATATCAGGGAAAATATTCAAGAAAATCTGCTTGGAAAATTGTTGCGCTGAACAAAGGGGAAAACTTGACTGAAGCCGCACGTCCTCGGTCTTACAATGTGCCTCACACATGCAGCTTTTTAAAGTACAAAGACAGATGTAGACATTTGGATGCACAATCAAGAAGCTGTCTTTCTTTTTTTTTCTTTTTTTTTTTTTAAATGCACAGTATATTTTCTATGATTGATTTTATAAATTAGCCACAGCCCCTAGAAAGTTTTAGCACTGGTAAATGTTAAAGAGCTATTCACCAGCTGTATTCTTTGATGCACTAAATATTCCATTTTATTACACTATACATTAACTTATTAAACAAAATCTATTGGAATGTGTTATACCTGATTATCAAGACCTCCAAATCTTGTTGTCCACATCATTTGATCCCTAAGCATCCTTTTAATTAAATTTTTGTCAACACCCAAAAATGTTAAGTCCATAATATAAATATTTATTAACAGTTCTTGCATAATTGTTCATAAAATTTCATGTATGGATGAGTGCTGCCAACATAGAAGCTCAGTGAATTAAATTAACTCCTGTCTCTATATTATTATAATTATAGTACATTAGTTACTTTAGGTAAAGCATGTCAAATAGTTCAAATATGTATTAATACCCTAGTGTAGAAAAGCTGGAACATACAGTTTATTTCTATAATTTCTTTTTTCCTTTATCACTTTTCTTTCTCTCCAAAGGTTGCCATCTGAAATATGTAAATATATCGGGATGTCTGTGACAATATCTTTTTCTTTTTTTTTTTTTTTTAAATCAATAACAGCTAAAACAGATAGTGTTACAAAAGTAAAGGGTTGATTTTTTTTTTTATTTTTTTTTTTTTTTTACTGATTAACTACCAGTTGCATTACTGTAGCATACATAAACATAGCACATATGGATGACAGGCTGTATAGGCATTTAGCTGTACTTCCCAAATTATAGGTTTTATCCAATAATCTCACAGAAGGTGTGAATGGAATGAAAATGGTCATGATAGAGTGTCTCCACTCACATTAACATTGATAGAATTAATTCAGGATGGAGACTGGAAGAAAGTCACCATAAGTTAGCTGTCTCTTTCACTGTGTACACCATGAAAAAATGAAGTATGCAAACTGCCTGATTTTAAACTTGTATCTAATTGTCTCACGTCATGGGTCTGGGCCAGGGCATTGTTGCTTGAAGAATAAATTGGGTAATTCAATTAAAGTGCTTTCCAAAGACACATCATAAGTGATGGAGAATGACTCTAACCCAGGCCTGAACTCCGTGTCCCCCCCATCGCTCCGCTTGCCTGACAAATGGATGGCGGTGTATAATTGAAACACATTGCTGCCAGCGTAGGTCAATAACATCACTCTCTCTGCTCACCAGCACCAGATTAACAGACTCTATTTTATCTTCCCTCGGCCTGTCCCAGCTTGACAGAGCAGGGAGCGTCAGCTGCTTATCCATAAAAGAGCCCCCTTATCTTGAAAATAAACAAATACATAAAGTGCAGCAGCCTGTCTGTCCAAGCAGTTAAGGGCTACTTAGTCTGAGGCAAACATGTAGGCATTGTTTTGTTGAACACATAATCATATGAGATGAAGCACGGATGTCACTTTAGCAAACCTGCACAGATATTGTCCTCAGTTGAGAAAATATTGATACCTCATAGTCACTTTCATATGGACACTTTTAGAGTTCTACAAGTGTCGTTTGTTATATTTTTCATTTTATTCAGCACTGAAATAAGCTATCAATATGTCACCAAGGAGCCCAGTGTCCGTCAATGTCATTCACCAATTATCAAAAGGACAAATGGGTTTATGAATCATGAAAAGATTACGCTCTATAAATTACTTTTTTGGTTAACTATTAAAACTCCCTCACTTATGTGGATATATAATGCAAAACCCTAATATTTATGCATGATAAACATTGAGGATTAATTAGCTTAGGCACAAGTGTAATGTGAAGCTAAAATGGGTGATTATATGTGTTTAAGCCCAAGCATAACAAATCTACAGGCTTAAATTAATTTGATAAACAAATGGGGAATGAAGGGTTAAGGTTCAAGGGTAAAAAACTCCATTATCTCCCTCTCCTCACTCTGTGCTTTCATGTAATTATATGTTAGGTTAGACAGAGTTAATTGAATCTGGTCCATTCGATTTGTTTACAGTTCTGCTATAAGGATTGGGAGCAATAATTCCTGACTTTCAACATCAGACTAAATGAACAAGTAGCCTCAAAATAAATTCCTAAAGGAGGTACAATATGCACGCACAACTTAGTGTGTGTTTTTGTGCTTTTGTCTACTTGCGTGTTTATTGCAGGATGCATAAAAGCGAAAACAAGACTATGTTTTTGTATGTTGCGACATAGAATACACAAATTAGCCATGGACTAATATTCAATTAAGCCTTTTGTCAGGGGTCTATGTTAGGGCGGGACAGGATGCACAGTACAGTAATCCATGATGCACAACAAAGTGGCAGCTACATTGTCTGTCTGCCGGATAGAAATTATTTGCAGGCGTGCTCGTCCAGCAGATTAGACCGCTGTTGGGGGGTGAGATAAGATGGCAGTCAGCAGTATGGAAGGCACCTCCTCTTGTAGCTCAAACAATGATTTTAATCCATTCCCTCCACACAATTCAGTTATTTGACATTACTTTCCAGCATCCCACGCATTCTGTATCCCCCTTTTTCTCCTTACTCTTCACCTTTCATCAGAGAAAAGGCTTAAAGCAGGAAAAATTCCATTGTGTAAATTCATTTGGACACTATATGAGACACCGCTATGAACAAGTGAAGATTTTCACTGTACCTTCATCAAATGAATTTAAGTTTTACCCTTCTGCATCTTAATTGTCTTTCAATGTAGATATCTGGCCAGATTAGTTATGAAAATACCATTTTGTGTTTTGTTCAATTCTCATCGCCTGCTTTTCTGCCAAATGCAAAACTCTGTCCTTCCTGCCAGTAGTGTACTTTTTCATATTTTATTATTGAATCATGACCTTGTCAAGGTTGCTTTTAGTTGAATGAAACAACAGCGCTACAGATTCACATTGCAGAGGTCTGACCTTAAAAACTATGAATAGATGATTCAACTATGCAAAAAATTAAAGTTGTTATGCTCTTGACGCCTTGGAGAAAATATCATTGTCAATGCAATATTGCCTCTCTTTAAGTAAGGCTTAAATACTGCCTCTCTAACGTAAGCACAAATACTCTACTCTTTACCTCAAGTTCAACTTTTTCCTGACACCTTATACTTATACTGTGCAGTGCTCAAGGTTAAGTTGCTTTGAATTATTTCAATCTGTGAGGTTTACAACACCCCAATGTAGAATAACAACTTCATTCAGTCTGAGTTTTAGAAACTAACGCTTTTCTTGACTTGATGCTATTGAAAAACAATCAGTCCGTATAGGCCCTCTTCACAAATAAAACAACTGATAAGTAAAGTATTTTTATGACCTCAGTCAGCCTGGCAGACAAACTTTGATATCAAATTAATTTACTTAATGAAAAATTAAGATGTTCCAAATAAATATACACCTACATCATAAAATATATCATCCCTTAATATCTTTTTTTAGCATTTATTTACACTGTGCTTTGATTTAGTCTGAATGAAAAAGAAATCCATGATTAAATACCATGATATTGTGTAAAATAATTTGTAGGGGCAAAATGCAATGGATTTTTGAGCTGGAAATACTGTATGTGACAGCATTTAGAGGCAATTCATGTTGATAAGTATCAAAAACATCTGCAGGATACATTTAACAACTCCTCTTGCACTGGTGATGAATTTGTGTGGATGAAATCATGCAAGCATGTGCCATCAGTTCAGTATGTAAGTGTTCATGTATGGACCACCTCCTGCAAGCTTTGATCAACCACATTCTCAAACATTCACGCTATGTTGCCAGAAGGTTCTACCGACAGCTGTTCTTCCAGGGGCAACTGCCTATTTTAAATTTGCTTAAGTAAAAATGATTATTGCCAATTAGATGCCCATTAATTGTGCAAGCATGGGATGCTGCCAGCTGTTTACATAGGGGAGAAAAATAGCCCTTCTTATTTAATTTCTCCCTCAAAGCCAACAGCAGCCTTACTGTGCCAGCCTGAAAATACAATTATTACACTTAACTGCTTTGTGTAAATTCATGTTTAGATGACTCAAAGAGATGAGCTGAAATTTACAATAGATGCAAGGAGATAAGTACAAATGATGTGTATAATGCAATCTGTTATCCTTGGGCTAAAAAAATCTGAAAATGCTCTTAAAAGACTAAAAAAGTAAGAGCTAAAAGTTTGTCCAAAGCCTTTAACCCACCTAAGCAGAACTTTACAGCTGTACAGTGGTGAACTGTTGCAGAATGTGTGATGAATGGATGTCAGCTGCTCTAGCAATCTGGACAGCTTTAACCTGACCTCACAACAATAGCCCAAGACCCTCAGCTTGTGCCCCAAACCGACAGAAAGAGCTGAATTTAGTCTTTTCAATGGTTTGCGCCTGACCCAGGCACAGCCTGCTGAGTCTCAAAGCAGCATACTTTTATTCCCACAAGCTCAGCCTTGGCTTAGGCTTGGAGGAAGAAGCATCCATTGCAGGTGTCATTAGTTTACCTATGACCCTTTACTGAGCCGACCCTATTAGAGGAGTGGAGACTGGACACAACCTGTCTCACCTCTAAAGTTGTACACTGAGCTGGCTGATGCTGCAATTGTGAGTAGACCAGAGAGATAAATAGCATTCAAGCTGCCATGCAGAGCCCTGCAAAAGACTGTAGTAAAGATAAATGAATGTTGAAATCGAGGAAAATTATTCAACCATTTACAACCCCTGCTAGCACATCACTGTTATTCTATTTGTCTTTCACCACTTAAACTGTAAAATCATACAGAGTGCTGCGACCATTTCTCTCTTCGGTTTGTTGCCTCACTTCCACAAAATAACACATCATTGGACAGATAGCATCAATTCTGCCCACGGTAATCCCAGCACCTCTGGTTGTATCACTCATTCAATTTCAGCCGCTGGCTACAGCAAACATTACACACTGCATCAAGATTACCGAAGAGAGGCAGAATGGAGGAGAGGAGAGGAAAAAGAGGCCTGTATCCATCATGTCATGATGCCCCTGTTATTGTGACAGATCAAATTCAGTGGTGTGTATGTGCGCATGTGCTTAACTGAGTGCACGTGTCTCCAGTGTCTGTCTGTGAAACATGCAAACTGCAGTCTCTTCGGCTGGTGTGATCAACATCCTTGTGGCTATAAACCTGGATTTGTGAGGCTTGCCTGACTCTGATGACCTCTTTCATACAGTAGCTATGTGCCCAGCCATCATGCTTGTTTTAACTACAGCAATTAACCTTGTGTGGTTATAACCTTGCAACCCCACCCACTTAGCTGAAGGGCATTAGAAAAAAAAATGCTGGAAAGGTGACTGAAGAAGACAGAAAGGACCAACAATAAGAGACATTTCAGAAGTGAACATGCAGGGCAAAAAAGGATGTGTAAAAAAGACACAAAAACCAAAGGAGAGGTACTGGAAGTCCAGGAGGAGTTTAACAAACTTAATGATGGGGAAACTCAAGTATAGAGAAGACTGGTGCTTTGGTTTCTTTTCTGTCTGCCTTACAGTCTGGATAGCTACCTGCTTGGCTCATTGCTTAGTGTGTTGTACGGCATCTTTCCTCCAGGGGACAGGGGTTTGCAGAGCTGGCCTTTGAGAGCAGGGGGAAAGATGAAGGGGCAGTGTCAGACTACCTTTTAATGGTCAGGAGTGTGGTTAGTTCTACTGACTCAGGCCTCTCCCCCGTGATGCTGGGTCTACTCCACATAACTGGCCATAATTCAACTCATTTGGCAGTTTGAGGTCTCGAAGGTCTTGGGATAAAAAGTGTGGAGAAGCCTAATGGCAGATGGAGGGACCAGCTGAGGGCACTTCGTACAAGAGCTCCACAGGAGAACATTTCTGGAGCAGACCCTGGAAACCACAACAATACATTACCGAGTGAACCAGAAGAACAAGCAGGGCCAGAAAAGAGACTCAGGGGATTGAGTTTGTTGCAGATTTACAGGTATGGATTGGGTCGTACTGTATGTCCATCACAAGGATACAGTGGAAAGGGCAGAAACTTTATCGATAACAGATCAAACTGCTCAAAAATTTCCACCAAGCCAGCCACACTGTGCGCAGTTGATGAATTTATGGACAGCGGTTCCTTGACTTACAAGGGCACCAACTTCTGAGTTTTCTGAATTACATGCCGTCACTCAATTATTTGTTTTGAGTTGCGAGTCAAAAAAGTTACAAATGAGCTTCAGATACAATGCCGATAGTTGTTGCAGCCAACAAAAAGAAGAATGTTGGAGGACAGCAAGTAGGTATCTTTCACCTCTCTGCTCACCACAGTGTCTTGAGGAGTACTGACAAATTCCTCCTGTCAACCCCATTTTTATATATCTTACCAGATGACTCTTGAGCTGCAAGTGGCTCTTTCATCCCTACGCTGTAGCTCCCTGTGGGTTTGGAAAATTAATAATGAATTAATTAAAATTGATTTTACTTTATTTTATTATTCTTTAAAATGTAATTCTAAATTGGAAGATTATGGTGATATTAGGTATTACAGGTATTATCTCCTGCTGCACAGCAAAGTGTGGTCGCTGTCCAGAGGGGAGGTGCTGAAATGCTTTGCCATGTGTCTGGGAGAGGTACAAAGAGGTCATCCAGAACATGTCAAGTACATTTAAAAATACGTCAATAGGCTTTGGAGATAAGTTCAAGGTAAGTTACACGTAGCTTCAAAGCATGTTACTTGTAGGTTAGAAATAAGTTTTGGACAGGCTAGACATCATATTAACGTACTTTGACTTATTGGGCTGGAATGGATTAATGGCATTTCAATTCATTTCACTGGGGGAAAAATGATTTGAGATATGAGCAAATTGAGTTACGAGCTCTCTCATGGTCAAGGCAGTATTGTATTCTGCCTTTTGAAATAATAATAATAATAATAATAATAATAATAATAATAATAATACATTCTAACCAACACCTGATTCATCTTAAATCTACAGTGGAAGCTGACATACATTCTCAAGTTTCTACTCCATTTCAGACTCATCTTGAAATAAATTTTCTGCATTTTTCTAATTAGACTACACACAATACAACTGAAAGACTGAAACATCCCACTTTCTATTATCCACTATTCAGACCTTTCACTTTGAACTTGGATGGAGCATCTTTGCAAACAATGAGAGCTTCATGTCTTCAGGGGAACTGTTCCATAAACTTGGCACACCTTTATTTTGAAATATCTCCCATTCTTCTTGGCAAAAACATTCCACCTCAACCTGGTTGTATGAGGTGACTTGATGCACAGCCATTTTCAGGTCTCTGCAGAGATGCTCTGTTGAGTTCAAATCTTCACTCTGGGCTGTACCACTCTTGTGTCTTCTTGATACTAAGTTTTAGTTTAGTTTTATTCTTGCAAACTAAATGTTGAAATATACAACCTCTCATCAACCTTGAAGTCTTGAACATTTTGGAAGACGCCGTCACTCGGGATTGCTCTATATTTTACCATCTCTCTCTTATGATTCGTCTCCCAGTGCAAGAAAAACATCCCCACTGCACAATGCTGCCCCCAGTGTGTTTGACTGTAAAGTTGGTGCTGATGAGATGATTCTCAGTTCTTTGTTTGGTCCTCAAACTGGATGGGAATTGTGACCAAATATTTCAATCTTCATTTTGTGAGACCAGAGGATTTTGATTCTCATGTTCTTTGAGTTATTCACATGGATTTTGACAAACTCCCAGTGAGTTGTCATGTGCTTCTTAGTGAGAAATGCAGTCGCAGAAAAAATTATAAGACCATCAAAAGTCATCAAAAACAATGTTCATACAATCAAGTACTAACTCCTGTGTATCATGTGATTAAAACAGACAGAAAAGAAAACATGGAATTCCTAAAAGCACTGTTTTTGTCAGTACAATGCCATAGCTATTAATGTAAGAACTAAAGTGACTTTGATTATTATCAAAATAACAAAGAAAATGGAAAGATACCAGCTCTGAAATGAAACTCTTGTGAGCTATTTTTCTTGCTATCATTATATTTGTCCAAAGAAATGTACCTTTAGTTGTACCAGGCATTAAAATTAAAAAGAAATTGAATAAAAAAGTAGTCTAATAATTTTTTATCTGTAACTGTAACTTAAATCTACCTACCAAAGAGGACTTCTCTATGGGTGCTGCAATGATGGGAGGGGGGCTCCTTTAACGTTCAAACTTTCATGCATGTTTTAAGAGGAATTCTAGATAGCATTTATTTTGACCTTTGAGTTCAGGGTTATCTGTCTACCCAATGCCCTGTATAACTTAGATGTAAGTCTTGGTGGTTTCAAATATTTCCATTTTAGAATGAAGGAAAATGCTGCACACAATTTCAAGGGCACAGATATTGTCTTGTACCTCTCACCTGAACTAGTCCTTAATGTACTCCTATATCATAGGTCTATGGAAGATTTTCTGGACAACAAATCCATTGAGGCACAGGTGAATTTCCGTCAAGAGAGAAGTTACAACGCACAGTTCAATAGCTAGTATCATATTTCAATTTTTTAAAAATTACAAAAACTCTCTCAATAACATTGGGGAGTATTGTGTATTGTTACTGATGGGAAGAAAGAACTGGGTCAACACAAGGATGAATCTGAAACATTACGAAATGTGCAAAATTTGAAAGTATCTTTCTATGTATACAGGTCAACAGACATCAACCCTATGCTCTCTCCAAGGGCAGGACACCGGAAACCTTTGCATGAATTGGATCTGTCAAAGGTTTTGCTGGCCAGGAATCTCAGTGGCTGTACTCAGAGATGCACGACTATGACATTACCGATTTTGTCAACTGAATCATTACCTCAACCCCTAAATATACGTTACTGCTACTGTTGAACTGTGTGAATGCTTGGTAAAACTCATGTTGTACCTGTTTGGATGAGAGTTCTTGGATGTGGTGCTATCTGTACTGTATTCACAATATTTATGCACTTAAAGAGAACAAAAACTGGACTGATCTTTAAAGGGGACAAACATTTGGACACATCAGAACATTCTATCTGCCAAATGCTCACAAATTAGGGTGTTACGTTGAGTTGAACTGAGAACTAAGTTGAGTGATACTTAAGTGACGTTGTTTTAAAAGCCCTACGGCATCTGTGGTCCACGACTGCAGGGAGACTCAACCATCTCAGTGTTTCTGTAGCTCTGCAGGGTGTTATGCCTCCTATGGAGTATTAATTGAGATGTTGAAAGAATAAGTGAGAGGGGACCAAGATGGGGCACAGTGTGTGTTTGATAGGAAAAGCGATTTTGGCAAATACCAGTCTGGACATGTTTTCTGGGGCCCTGTGAGAAAGCATAGTGAGGGAGTTAGAAAAGCGAAGGGAGGAGAACTAAAGTGATATTTGAATTTGTGTATAATTACAGCATGTGTACTTGTGTGTGTGTATGTGTGGGTGTTTGTGCAAAGATGTGTTTTTGTGCAAATGAGAGAGAGCCCTCCTGACCCCAAGTTGGAGTGTTCTGGCTACACAATTAAATGGTGTTGAAGCATGAGAATGAATAATCAATCTGCTTTATTATCACTGATGTCTAAATTATAACGCTGGCGAAAACGGGTACGATGGTTAAAATAATTCTCTGAAAACCTAAGTCTGTGCGTGTGTATGTGCACGGCTGAAATTATTTTTATTACATAAATCGGTTTCCACAGTTGCTTGAAGAGACACTGCTCCCTTACATGCACAAAATGCACGTCCCATGACATAAAATACTATATTTTGGAAGTATGTGTTTTGAGTTTGTAGTAGGGTTAGGTCAAGGTTAGGATAAGGGTTACGTTTAGACATGTTATAGTTGTGATTACAGTTACTGGTCAGGAAATGAATGTAAATGTAATGTTCAAGTGAAAAAAAAAAAGGAAAGTCCCAGAATGTGATAGCCCAAAAAAGGCAAAAGATTCTGTATTACTAAAATATGTCACTCAGAAATATCTGAATTTTCTCATACACAGGAAACGGGCGTCATCATTGTATCATATGAAGATGGAAAGATGGAGGAGAAAAATGTTTAAATTTAACAAAGGGAGAGGTTTTCCAGTCCAAGTGGGTGTAATTTTGGGATTAGGATTCGCTGTATGCTGGTTAGGGGACATGTATATGATGTGAAGGTTAATCACAGGCTGCAGTTTTGTAATGCTAGTCATCGCTGCACTGCAGTGCAATCAGTACTGTGCGAAAATAAGTGGGTCACAATGCGAGACCTTGATTAAAATCGCGGTGATTATAGTGTGGCTTCAGCTCTGATTTTGTGGGTTTCCTAACATCTGTACTCAAGAGGAGGAACCCATATGAATGAAAATAGTCACAATATAGAAGTGTGAGCACGCCTGCTGAGATACTTCATGGGTGCACACGTGCATGCTCCCTCTTCACAATTTGCACATGTACAAATTGTGTATTCACACAAAATCGCAACTCTGAAGCCTTGTGCAAAAACACCTACAATCTGTATATTCAGTTTGGTCCATTTGTATGTTTGTCTGTCTACAGTATATTTCCTTCATAAAAAGATTTAAACATGAAATATGTACAGTACTGTGCAAAACCTTTAGGCATCCTTTAGATTTGTTGTTTTTGCAGCACTGAAATGAGCATGCATATTTATTTCTTGGTCTCTTTTCTTCAGGTACAACAAGAAAATACAGAAAATATGAGCACATCCTTAAAAGACACACACAAAAAAAAAATGGAACTAAATGGGTTCTAAAGGTCAAAGTCAGTATTTAATGTGACCCCTGACCCTATGACAAGAAGCAGCAAAAACCGTTACAAACATCTGGCATGTGTTTAATGAAACCTGGAATTAAAAAAAAAAAAAAAAAAAAACAGAAAGTGAATGCCAAAAATGTCATATTGTCTGAACAAAAGGATTTAAGACACGTTAAGTGTAAAAGGAAGGTCAGACTAAATACAACCACTTTGGTTTGAAGAAACCGTTTCTTCCCTGAAACTTTTGTTTTTACTGCTGTACGTACTAATGAAAAAAAAAAAACCTTCTATAAACCAAAGTGGTCATATTTAGTCTGACCTTCCTTTTACACTTAACATGTCTTTAATCCTTTTGTTCAGACAATATGACATTTTTAGCATTCACTTTCTGATTTTTTATTCCAGGTTTCATTCAACACATGCCAGATGTTTGTAATGGTTTTTGCTGCGTTGTGTCCTGGGGTCTGAGTTCACATTAAATACTGACTTTAACCTTTAAAACCCTTTAGTTCTGGTTTTTGTGTCATTTAAGGATGCACACATATTTTCTGTATTTTCTTGCTGTATCTGAAGAAAAGAGACCAAGAAATAAATATGCATGTTCATTTCAACACAGTAAAAACAACAAATCTAAAGGAAGCCTAAAACTTTTGCACAGTACTGTATGTAAAAAAAAAAAAAAATACTCATAAATCCTAAACATATATATCTGAGACATGTGATATTTGCTTTGTAATAGACACTTTGTACATGATAAATTGAATTCCGCATTTAGTTATAGAGCGCAAAAGTAGAATAACTGCATGATCAATACATTGTTCCCTTTTTCTCTTATACCTGCCAAGTTCATAGGCAGTCCTTGTGAAAAACAAAGTACCGGGTAAGGGAAACAATGCTCGTGCCATTTAACAGCAATGTGAAATCAATATATGTTCTGAAATGGCAGGAAAAAACATCATTGTAAACTAGTTATTGACGTGTTAAAGTAATTTACACTTGCTAGTACAAGACAGATCGTGGCAATATTTATTTAGCTGGCAAGCTGGCGGTGGGAAAACGATACGGCAGCTGCAGCTATCACCAGATGCTGGTGTTACAATGTCCGTCCATCAAACCGTCCCCCTCTACCCCCCTCTTCCTATACCTCCTCCTTTGCTTCCCCAAATGGCTGGCTCCCTTTTCGCTGCAACCTGACAGTCTTAAAACAACTGTATAATTAGAGCCGCATCTGTCACACAGGTTTAGTCTGGCTTCCAGTTTAGGAGTCGCAAGCTGGTAAAGACATTTAAGGACACAAGACCCGGGCAAAAGAAGAAATGGTCAATTATACCTTGACCCAAGAACAGAGTTAAAAAAAATATAATCAGCTAAGTTGCAGGTAAATCAGTGGATATAATGAAGTGTTATTGCACATAGAATTGTACAGCATGGGGAAACACCTCATGGCATACCATCAGACAAGAACTGAACAATGCAATTAGTCTGCATCACATAATGATAGCCACCTCAAAAAAAAAAAAAAAAAAAAAGGAGGAAAGCTAAATGCTGGATAGATGAGGAAATATGCAGCTCTATAGTGTGCTATTCCTCTATCAACTGCTGCAATTAGGGAGCACAATGTAAAATGTCACAGCGGATCTGTATCTTCGGCAGCACTGCCACAGGAAAAGGCCAAAAGGAGTGGAGCCATGCAAAGAGCAAATCCCATCGGCCATGCCCGCTTTAGTAACAGAGGAAAGACTGTGCTGTGTTGAGGCGGGGGCTCTGGATCGGATGCCGTCATGACACCTGACTCTTACAACAACAGGACTGACTGAGACAAAAATAAAATACAAAACTTTGCTGGTGAATTGTGTAAAAAAAAAATAATAGATTCAGTGAATATTTAATTATTGTGTAAGAAAAATCTATACTTAATTAGATCCATAATATGATAAAGAAAAAAATGAAATGGCATATGTTCTAAGATGAACTGGAAAAAAAAAATGTCTCTTCCACTGTCCTAAGTGAATGTCTTTCATGCTCCTACTTTCCATCTATATTAGGAAAATAATGGTGACGAAAGATGCCTTTTAATTTTCAGCTCAGCATCATTTTGACATGTGTAACTGATGAATCTCCACAGGATATGATAAATTATTTGCAGATTTCCTCCTGTTTTTGATCAAGTTAGGATGACCAGACTTCTGCCCAGACTCATTACATTTGGGGAGCAGATTGAAAGCACGTCTAGGCATGCTCTCTGTTTATGTGATTATACACCCCGCTAAGGCTTCTGAGCAACTTTAGAATTATCACCTCTGCGTATGCACGTGCAGACTCACACTCGCAGATATCTGACTTCACACGCAAACACACAAGAGGCAGTTATTACATTTGTTTAAAAGAAACCACACCTCTAATGCAGAGACACCTCTATGTCTTTTGTCTAGGTTTGAGGCTAAGATCATCTCACTGTCATAAAATATTAAACTGCAGCACAACTGATGGTATTAAGGGACAGGATTACTTGATGTATTCAGTCTGTTTACAGAAGCTACAGTATCAGAAAAGAGATTCTTGGCATAGAGGCCATAGCATAATATAAGCTCCCTCTAGTGGCTTTAGAGCAGACTGCTTATGAACACAAGATATTTTGTATGTTATACAGTAGAATCCTTATTCATAAAAAAAAATAATAACAATAATAATAATAATAATAATAATAGCAAAGATAATAACACTTCTCCTGTTGCAAATCAGCAAAGTATTTAAGCTTGCAAAGTTGCTAATTATTTATTGTGAATAGCAGGAGAGTACAGTGCATAAATACCTTCTATGAAAGTTAACACAGAAGGCAGGGGTAGGTGCAATGCGTATTTGTTTGTGCAGGGACAGCTGCCTACTGAAGGAGACACTGGAGGTTCACTCACAGTACCAATGAAACCCCCCAGCTGGGCTCACCACTAAGGAACGGAGATGCCCAGGGAGAAAGAAGGAGAGGGAGATGTGGAGAGAATGGGGGAGAGTGGTGGAGAGGAAGTTTATGGGGGGAAAAAAGAAAGTGAAGTGAAGTGGGTGCGTGTATTCATACTTTGCCTATTTTGCCACAAGCTCTTCAAAGGCTATGTCTTGCCTACAACACATTTGGGAACGAAATCTCATTCCTTGCAGCTCTTCTCCCTCTTTCCTCTTGTCTTCCTCTTTTGTTTTATACCTTGATATCAATTTTACTCGTTTTCAGTTTCTCTTGTTCAAAATAAACTGAGGAAAAAAAAACAATTCTAATTTTAACAATCGTGTGTGTTTTCACATATGTCCTTCCACTTTTTCATTTTGGATGGAAGTGCAATCTCAGCTATGTCAATTACACTGAATATAAAGAGAAAAAGATAATCTGGAACAATGTCTTACACTGGTGTGAGTCACTCTGAAATTCACCCACACTGCCTGTCTAAATATGAGACTGTCTGGGGTGAGACACATCAGCAGATCTAGGCTTTTGCCGTAAACATAGAACAGAGCAAAAATGTTCAGAAAGTGAATACTGATATGGAACGCTGTGATTCCTCTGAAGAGGCGTCGACAGGTTAAGAGGATACCTTTCCTCTATATATTTCTACTGTTTTAGTCACGGCTGTGTCTTCTTTCCAATTTCACTTTTTTCCCTCTATCTTCCTTTCTTGCCGAGGTTTATCCCTGAGGTGTCCTCTGGGGCTACCTACTGGATAAGCCATTTGAAATGCATTTTCTAAAGAACCTTCCGTTCCATTTTTGAACTGCTGCTATCTCTCAAAATGTCCTTAAGAAAAAGTGTGAGGAAAAGAACAGTTGCTAATGTTTCAGAGTACTCCTGCTGTACTTTGCATGTAGTTTACTCATACAGAAAGAAGCCATCGTTTCCCAACAGCAATGCGATACAGACCTCTGGGGCTGTGATCTTTACTTGTGGGTGCTCCACCGTAACCTGCTCACAGTGGAAAACTCATCTGTGCCAGTGTTTGTTGAGAGGCTAACTATGGAGGTGTAGGAATTTGGGTGAGATAATCTACTGGTATGTAGAGGTGCATCCTGCTCTTGATTTCTTCTTCCTGACCTCCATACAGACAGTCATAAGCTAAACATACAAACATTGGTGAAAGGAATCTAAATTAACTGTTAAATAAATCATTTAAAGTAGAACAATTCATGTACTACAACATTTAGAAATTTAAAGGAGAACACATACAGTAAATACACATCACTAAATTTTCCAAAGTAAATTAAAGAGAATTTGTTTGCATATTAAGTAATGCATTTCTTGCACATTACCTTAGAAAATCCAAAGGGCAATCTACAGACCGAAAGTCATGATCAGTCACTTCCCTTAAAGTTCATCACTGTGCTACATCATGGACTGCTGCCTGTTCTGTCAAACAATTATGCCAATTATAGCCAGAAACCCCTGTGGTGTTTTGATAAGACCTTCCACAATTTCTTCCAATGAAGCAATTTGTTCCAGTATTTGTTTACAGTGGCTCTGACTCGCAGCGAAAATAATATTTGTTATCTCCATTTGCCATCAGACCAGAGTGAATCCACCACTGGCTAATCTTAACCTGACTTTCTCATTGAGGTTTAATCTGGTCATGGCAACTTAGCATCTGGGATGGAGAGAGCGCGTGTGTATGTCTGTGACGTGTGATTATGTGCGTTCCCTGCAAGTGGGTGCATATGTGTTTTTGCATTTTAGGAGGCTGTAGAGAAGACAGATAGACAAGTCAGGCATTCTCCTCCTGCCCCCTCCCTCTCCAAATCCATGTCAAGAACCAATCACGTGTGAAAACTTGCCTTAACTTCCTCTGCCTGTGTGACTACAGCGTCAGAGAGAGTTTGACAGATCTGTGCGCCACAGAGCCGTCTCCCCGCCATTTGGCATGCCATGCGCGTCTGGTGCGCTGGAGACTGCCTGTCAAACGCCTATGAGTCGGTGGCGCAGCCAGGGACCCTACGGAGCGCCAGATGGGCCATTAAGGTAGTATTAATGTAGATGCCATCGCTTTTCTCCTCTGACTGGGACATGCTCTCTCGAACTGCGAGCAGCTGCTGCCATTTACTAGGACAGCTTCCTGCTAACTTTGGCCAACTGGCATTACCACTGACTGACTCTCAATGCAATGATACACTTTTTCTTCTTACTATACCTGTGACTTTTGTTTCTTTTTC
Source organism: Ostorhinchus rueppellii (assembly GCA_030068375.1). Taxonomy (NCBI): domain Eukaryota; kingdom Metazoa; phylum Chordata; class Actinopteri; order Kurtiformes; family Apogonidae; genus Ostorhinchus; species Ostorhinchus rueppellii. Next base: position 24,936,626 of record JAQQZY010000029.1, read on the forward strand.
CTTTGCCCTCCCTTTCCAGAGGTTTTCATAGGATACAGCTGAGAACTTCCAGCTTTTCCTGCTGCTGGAGAGTTTAGATGTGCACGCACTCCTGCACATTCTAGCAGTGATTCCCTCCCCCTTTCTCTCACAGACACACATACACAGACACAAAAACACCAACACTCTAATAGGAGTATAGAAACTGGATCCATCTCTACACCCACTCTTAAGCGCATAATCAAGGCATGATATTCAGTAGTGTACGGTTATTTCTGTTTATGCCCTACTAAGTGTTAATATCATGCTTTAATTGAGAGAAAATTGGCTGTTGGCAAGAAACAGAAAAGAAGGTTACCAAAACCCCAACCATGGATAAGTGTTGCAATCAGTAATATTCTATTTAGTTAAGTAGCCTAAAATGGGATGTTTTGAGATCATTATTCAAATCACATTGACAAAATCCTATTATGAGAATTAGTTTTCCAGAAGGAAATGTACAGAATTATTGATGTGTAATAAATGTGCTTTCAGCATTACATACACTAGGGGCATATTAGAAAACAGTGGGGCATATGACTCAAACTAAAACAAGGTCACAAACATCATATTCTGTCATCCACACAGAGAAAATAAAGCATATCTCAAGTGCAAACTTTGTATAAACAGCTAATGGTAAAATGAGCAGGAAGCAATGAAGAACGCCTATAGTTAGTTCCAAAGTGCAGCAGAAGTCATGGCACTACACTATATCAACAGTGTGGCCCTAAACAAGTCAAGGGAGGAAGTGGGTAGTCAGAAAGCAGGGCTTGTCTTGGCACTTCGAAAACACCATCTCCAGAGGCACAGGTTAGCCTTCCTACACAGCTGAGACTACCTCCCTCTGTTCCCTCTCCTCCGTGTCTCTCACTTGCTTTGCCTCTCATTTTTCAGCAGAGCCCAGGGCCTGAGAGAACGAACAGAACAAGCGTCCTTTGAGAAGCCCCTAGGGGAGATGGGTATAGTAGTTTAGGTCGCTGCACACCCACACAAAGTTCCCACATACTGCATAGCTTGTAACTGTAGTGTAACAATAGACATGTGATAGAAGTATATACTACACAGCGACTTTATTGTCTGCCAGCCTTTCACATATTTCTCCCTATCTATGGAGCTCTCTCTTTCTCTCTCTTCCTCTTTCTCAGCGGCAGCAGTCTGAAGTGAGCTGTGGGGGAGGGCCGTCTATGTTTGCGTCTCAGGAGGCTCGGATGAGAACTACAGGGTTGGCATCACTGGTGGTCAGTGTTGAAATCAAACGCACCGTCACCGAAGCGCAGCAAACACTTATGCTCCCGCACAGCCGTTAGTGTACTTGTGGTATCAAACTGACACCTTCTCCCTTGGCTGCTCCTGACAAGGAATTTCCTCATCTAAATATTAGCTGTACCTTGCCAAGAGCATAGCAGCAATTTGTACAGTTATGAGCAGATCTGATTCTGTGTAGATGAGACAAATATTTATTGTGTTGATGCACAATATTGCAGGCCGCAGGAATGCATCCATGGCACACATTTAAACTAAAAAAAAAAACTGACCTAAGATTGCAGAGCGTTGATTGAAACAGCTGCCCATCAGCTTATCCTGCAAGTAATTTCAAGATGTCTGCACAAAAACTCACTAATCAACATCCTAAAACAATGCAAACCAATTTCATCATAGCTGATTGAGAATAGCAATTGCTATTTTGGTACTCTGTCTCAATGAATGGGCCAGCTTTCTATCTGGGTATCTTCATATTAAAAAACTGAACTGGCATTAATCATGTCTGCTGAGTAACCAGTGCAGCAGAGAGCACCACATGCATTTGTGTCGGGTCCTGATAGACAAAATTAGGCAGCTGACAGTTACTGCAAACTAAAGTTAAGAATGAAGAAACAAGGCTTGTGTATCAGTGCAAGATGGCATGAGGATCCATTTCCCACAGCTTTATCCATGAAATCCAACCTGCAATGAGCAGGATCAATTCCTTTATTTACAAGGTGCATGTTATTGCTTTGCCATGCAAATGCTTTCAAAAGCGCAGTAATGCCATCCCGCTATTGTGGGGGAATGATCGCTGCACCAGGACAAGCAAGCCAGGCTTTGATGGGTGCAGAAAAACGGTGTTAGAGAGCTAAGCAATGTGTGTGTGGGTGTGCTGCAAATAGGTTATTTTGGATGTTTTTTTTTAGAAGAAAGGAAGCATTACTGGGGCCTATTGGTGCACTGAGGTATACTTCCAACCAAGGCGATTAACATGAAAGGAAATATCTAATGTTATTTTACACTGCTGTGAGGAGAGAAGCAGAGAAAAGCCTGTAATCACATTATTATTTGTGTCGGAGATCAAGATCAATCAGGGTTAAAGCGTGTCACAATGTTTAACAATAAGAATGGATGGTTGCTTGTAGGAGACATTCAGCACAACAGGATGTGTGATTCTGGGCTGGAGGGTGGGGTAGGGAAATATTCAATTTCTAGCTTTTTTTTCCTTTTACCAGAGTTAGGTTTTACATCGTGCCTGTGTTTAAATAAAAATGAGAAAATCAGTAAACACTCAAGACACACATATTGTTGAAAATTTAGTAATGCTTGTTTCTTAGTATGTAAATATAACTAGTGGTACTGCTCAATAAAATGCAAAAAAAAGAGGAGATGTCAGTGCACAAGAGGATTGGTTAAGTGAAAGCTTCATTCCCCTCAGAGGCCTGCACTAGAAACGAGACATAGTTGTAGCACTTGGATAGAAACTGGAATGCAAAAAACAGAATATACAGACTAAAGCATTCAGTAATACAATGAACAATACTCGTATTATAGGGGCCAGCAGTGCCTTAAAATGAATGAATGGCAGAGGAGGGCCAAAGACAGAATGAATCACTAATACCACTATTACAACCATGCACACAAAAATTAAGGCTTTTTTGATCCCTCTAGAAAACATGTGCAACAAACCATTTGTGTTCCTGCAGAAAAGATGACAACTAAGATTCCGCCACAAAATGTATCATGCCGGTGTGTAAGCCAGTGGTGAGAGGGAGATTCAAACTTAATGAGTGCTTTGGCAGCTTGTGTGGAAAAGGCAGGGAGGCAGGCAGTGATTAACGGAACACTTCAGAGTACAAGGCACAGCGGTGCTCAAAGAAAACAGTGATGATCTCCACTTAATCGCGGAGAAGCCCGGAGCATCTGCCGCCAGAGCAGGGCAGCGGCACCGGCGAGCTCCCGCTCCGCTAGGCTGTCATCTCCAGAGAGCTGTGGCCATATGCTCGGCTCTGCCGCAAACTCACAGGAAGTTAATTTTCTGACAAAACACAGGGATAAATATGACATTCAAACAAGTTGTGCTCAGCCAGGCTGAACACGGATGCCGTGCCAAGCTCAAGCTGCACACGTGTCACACTTAGGAACAGAGTTTATTTTCATGCTCCCACCATCGCTTTTTGCATAGATTTGTAGAAAACAGACAATGCATGGCTCATTTTCAGCTACGAGGTGTTTACCCTATATAGCAAACATGCTAATGTACACTGGTCAAAAAAAATCACACGCTAGAGCAGACAATATGATATTCTTTTTTTACTGTATAATGGACATACATCACACAGCCAGTGTTAATTCTGTCTTATCAGCATACAAACACACCATTCAAATCCCTGAGAAAATGACAATGTTATTGTCCAAATGAAGAGAGACAGTGCAGACGTGAGCGTGGGGGAAAAAAAATAAGATTAGCTTCCATTTTTCCTCACAGACATATACTATAGCTCCCCATAGTGTGACATTAAAATAATGTCAATCAAACCATTAAATAGAAGCTCTGTCTAACCTTGTCTGTTGGTGGTGAAATGCCATAGTGGGCCTGAACAAAGGGCTCACAGGTGTGAGCAGAATCCTAACACCTTATCACTGGGCCAATAAAGAACAGAATATAATGTTTCTCAGATCTCAGTGGTCTGCTAGCACTGTATTTCAGACAGTAAGAAGAAACGAAGCCTTAGGGGTGAAGCCGGTAGTTCCAACGTACAGATTCTTTATAACAATGGCCAGTATCGTATAGTACAGAGTCTGGGGTATACCTGGAGGTGGGGCAGCTTGTCTGGACCTACTAAACAAATGCACTATGGGAGGCAAGAGTGATGAAAGAAGGATGAGACTGGTGGTATACAAGGCAAAGGGCCAGGTTTGTGCCTCCACCCGGGGCAGTTACAGGCAACTGGTAGGACGAGAATAAGAGGAACAGGTGACTCCTGGATACTCACACCACCAGGCCTCATTCGTCTGCGTTTCCTGCCTTTCAGTATCCGTTGCTTTATCAGCAAAAGGTCAAAGGCTGGGTGCAGTCACACAGTTCCCTGTGGGCTTTCTCAGGCTGAAGAGCTGTCCAATCTGGTCCTACAGACTATACATACTTCTGCCAGGTGTCTGGGTTGTTTGCACACTCAAAAATTCCAGTGTGACGCCAGTTTCATACACAGGCCTTTTTCGTGGAAATTTCCTTCTCAAAACTACTGTTTCAAGGCAAAAATAACAATGGACATACTTAGAAGACAGCAACCTAATACTATAGAATAATAACCAAAAATAGCCATAGAATAGAAGGTCATGGTGATAGTGCCGTTGGAAGAACAGCTGTCTGATATCCTTCATAACAAGACTTTTCAGCATGATATTTGTAATTTAACAACTTTTGATATCAGAACAATGAATAAAATGGTTATTACCAACAGTGAACAGTAAAAAAAAAAAAATGGGGGGGGGGGGACATCTGACATCTTAATCCAAGTCTCTCAGGAAGTTAAAAGCTACCATCCCAAAAAGGAAGTAAAAAGCACAACATTCCAACAGGTAGAAAGATATAACACTTGTGAGAGACTAAGCTGAACTACGTACCACTCTCTGCATGGTCTAGTCCTTTTCTAATCCATCCATTAGTGCAAGTAAAATACTGAAAGGCCTTCTGTATAAGGACATACTAATGTAAATGTAAGCTACTGGGAGAATCTGTCAGAACCATAACATAATAGCCAGGATACACATGCACACGACGCACATACACTCATATCAACTGCTGAGTGGAATCATTTACCTAGATGCTGTCACATTGTAGTAAATGGGCTTATTTTGCATGAGAAGGAAGAGCGACTGATGGGCTGCAGTGAGCAAAACAGGGACTGAGGAACTGACTCAAATGATATGAGTAGGCAAAATTAAGCTCTAATGCAAGTGGAACACTTCACAAGAGAGCCAATTTCAATTCCACAGCACTTAATTTAGGATTTGTATGGTTCAGCAGCATGCTACTGTATGGTAAGCCATGTAAGGACAGAGATAGCGAGAGACAACCAGCAAAGAGCCATCCAGGCCCTTGAGGTATCCACCACACGCCTGCCTCCAAAAGCCCCTCTCTCTTTCTCTCATTCTCTCACAACAATGAATTAAATAGTAATGATGTTGTACTACAGAGTTTATGTAGATGATTCAAGGGGAAATCAGAAAATCATCTTGGTCACAATTGAATAAGTACTTCTTATTGGCTGTTATCTTAGACATTTACAATCTGCAGGCCATATTTCAGATGAGACACTTCAAATGTTTTAGACTGAATTACTAAGGTTGTTGCGGAAACTTAAGATGTGCCAAACATACAAACCATTTATGCAGCATCAGTTATGCTGTGAACATTATATGGAAAGTTTTTATCCCTGTACCTGGTTCTCTTTGAAATCAACCCTTTGGAAGTCGTATCCCAGCTGGGCGTAAAAGTTGTTCCCAAAACTGTAGGCCTGCCCAGATCCAGTCCATATGAAGGTGTGTCTGCTTCCACAAGCAACACCAGCTATAGTGCTGGCGCCACTATCATGGTCGTATTCCTTCAGGTTCAGCTGAGGTACCTTGACTTCAACTGGCCGGTCTTTAACTGCTCCTTCTCCATCGCCCAACCTTGAAAAAAAACAGAGAAGCATTTGACACAAACTTTAAACTCTACATCCTATATATTGGTTATACACTCCAGATTAAAATTTTAAGACCAGTAGACAATAGCAGGAATTTACATTTTGTACTATTGGATCTTAAGAAGGTTCTAAGTAGAGTTTCAAAATGCAAAAAGAAAAAATGGAAATGAGACAAAAACACATTTTTGAGTATTCAATTGATTGAAAACAATTAAACTGAAATAGGCTGTTCATCAGCTGATCAAAAGTTTAAGACCATTGTCTTTAAAAGCCAAAATATGTGCAAAAATGTGAATTAAATGTCACTTTCTGTCAGATATTCACTCTGTCATGACCTCCTGATGGCAAAAGCAAAAAAGCTTTCTCTCTTTGAACATCATCGGATTGTTGAGCTACATTAGCAAGCATCTTGCAACACACCATCGCTGTAGAGGTTGGACACAGCAAGTAATTTTCAATTTGTTAAAAGATCCTGAGGGATATGGAACAAAAAGGTCAAGTGGCAGGCCCAAAAAAATTTCACCGGTGCTGAGCCGGAGGATCTGATTGACTGTCAAGCTATGGGACAGTTCTCATCCCTAATTAAGGCCTAGACTGATGCCAACTGCAGCCCAATAACCATCAGACAACATCTGTCCGGGAAGGGCTTTAAGAACAAAAAACATCTTCAAAGGCCTCGCTTCATTCAATGAAACCACAAAATTGCCTGTTCGAGCTTTGCAAGAGAGCACCAAAAATGTGACATTGAAAGATAGAAGAAAGTTTTATTCTCGGATGAGAAAAAATGTAACCTTGACAGTCCTGATGGCTTGCAACATTACTGGGATGACAAGGAGATCCCACTGGAGATGTTTTCTAGGAGGCACAGGGTAGGGGGTGGCATTAGGATCTGGGGAGCTTTTTCCTTCAGTGGAACATTGGAGCTTCAGGTTATGTAGAGTCAAACGGTGGCTGGCTATGTGGAGATGTTGCAGAGGGCATCCCTCATGCCTGAGGTCCCCGGTCTGTGTGGTAATGACTGGGTTTAAAAACAGGACAACGTTGCAGTTCATAATGCCCACCTGACAAAGGACTTCTGACAGAGGAATAACATCACTCTTTTGGACCATCCTGCGTTTTCCTCTGCTCTAAATCCAATTGAGAACATTTGGGGATGGATGGCAAGGGAAGTTTAAAAAATGGACATCAATTCCAGACAGTAAATTCAAAATGATGGTCTTACTGCGTCCAACCTCAGCAGCAATGATGCATCGCCAGAGGCCGTGCTTATGCAGCTAAACAATCCGACCCCATTCAAAGACCATCAGGAGGTCATGACAGTGTGAACGATTAGTCTTGAAATTTTGATCAGGAGTGTATTATTGACAAATTTCTATTGTTTACCATTTCATTTCTGTGAATAATGTAAGAGGATGAGATCACTTTCTATACCATTCTTTAGCCGACAGTACACCACAGCAGCAGCAAAAGTGTATTAATGCTTTTCTCTGTATACAACCTCATACCATATAGTATTTCTAACATACTATATAGTATGTCTAACAGATGTTATCAGTGAGGTCAGTTGCATGTTAAAAAAAAAAAAAAAGTGAACCTATCTCAGTTTGTACCTACATAAATGACTTTACATAGGCTTTGGCTGAGAGTTATGTTTCTGTTTCCATGTCCCTAGCGTGAGTGAACAAAGAACATCCAAGACCCCTTTTTAAGATGAGCTGGTCAAACGCAGCCCCTGCACCCCGGTGACCTGTGAGCTTCCAGCAGCTTCAAACAGAGCTCTGCTGTTTGCTTCTTGATAAAATGCTCCTCTTTGTATTTGTTTCCCTGAGCCAGCGTCATAACCTGCAGTGCCCTGGCCATATCTGCTAGTTTGCGGCATGTCTGGGAAAAATAACAAACAGTCTTCTCCATTATTTCCACAAACGGGGAACGAAAGGTCCTCGCCCGCCGTCCCCACGAGAGCCTGTATTGATTACAACAATGCTTCAACTCAAGACAAGACCACTCTGGGGTCACTGCTATTTCCATCAGAAAGTTTGCCAGTTTAAATTTACACAGCTCCCTCACACTCTTCTCCTCTCTTGCCTCCAGTGAGACACACAGGAAAGCTGAGGAGTTTTCAGATATCAGAGTACAAGTTGTGTAACAGAGATGCTCACCCTTTGCTCTGCAAGTGGGTGTTGTGGAGCTCCAACTATAGGCTCCTCCAACTATAAACTCCCCACTAGAGAGCCTCGACCTGCTTAGAGGGGCCAAAGCATTGTGAGAGAAGATAGAGAGAGACACCGCAATGGAGAGCAAGAGAAAGAGAATAAGGGACAATGGCAGATGATGAGAGAGTGAGAAGTGATGCCTTTGTGTCTTTTATGTATTTCTCTGAGGTCTGCCAGGCTGCTGCTTGACGACTTGAGGGCCACTGAATCACTGCAGCCCTGGGCCCTCGGATGTTATTAGTCAGACTGGCTCATGGCTGGAGAAGTTTTAACAAGGAAGCTCATCAGAAGATAAACAACTTACTTTTGCATTTGACTATGTCAGACTGTCTGTGAAAACATAATATGGCGAGGCCAAAGAAAACAACACAGACTGTTGATTGTTTGTGGACACCTATGCTATTTAATGTATGCATTTCAACAATGTTGATGAAGACACTTTTTTAATGTATTACATATTACAGGTTAACATATTTTTATAACAGTATTGCCGACATTATTTTATAAGTGGTTATTTTTTGACAAATTTTTTCTGAGCTCCAAATGCCTGAATGGAACCAACACAGTACAGATTCTTTCTGATTTCAGGTGACAGTATGACAACCTGCCTTGGCATTATACCTGTGTAGCCAACTTCAATACTTCTGTGGCACAGACTAAATTGCTTAGATACTAAAAAAAAAAGTGTTAAAAAAAATCTCAGCATTGTCACACAGACATAGGTTTGCTACTTTTTTGTGAAAAACTGTTGTGCGTGTATGACAATACAAATGAATGCAAGTTTTGTACTGTAATGAATAGTGTAATATTTGTATTATTAAAAGTTCTGTTTAATGGGTGATATTAAGGCAGTGCAATCTACATATTAAAAGGATAGTTTCAGATGTAATTTTTTTGTAAATCCCAGCATTTTGAATAGTAACTATCATTTTAGCACATTTTTTTTTCCTCAGTAAAAGTTACAACTGCATGTATTTTGTAATTTAATTATCCAACACCATTACATGTAATTTAGTTACTCCCTGACACTGCCTTTCCCAAGGCCTGAACGCTGCTCTAATAAATTATGGTAATATGCATATATATGCAGCTTGTTCATGCTGGCTGAGGGTGATGAACATCTAAAATTAACTTACTGTCCACTGGTGCCATTACCCCATGCAAAGATCTTGTTGTTCACTGTGGAAAAACATAGAAAGGAGGACAATGTCAGTATAGGATACATCACACAAAACATGCTCTAGTCAACTTCATGAGCATAGTACTTAAAAGTTATACAGTTGTTGTGAAAATTATTAAGTGGTAATCTTTTAAGGCACCAACAGTAACCGGTTCAGTTGCATATTTTTAGTTTTGTCCTCAAGTGTAAGAGAGAACAGAGCCGTGTCAGTGGGTGGACTCTTCCCTGCTGTGTGAAGTTTGATTAATACAGCCTCGACACAGAGTTCAGAGACTGGGGCCACCTCTCACACACCCTGCTGTAAAATAATGAGCCTTCAGCACGAAGGAATAATATACATGGGTGGAGAGACACTTCCTTAGTCTGAGTCAAAGCTGAATATATTCAAATGAAATGAGGAGAGGAGGCCATCCTAACTGATTAGACGTGTCTCAAAGAGAGGGAGAAGCCTATATATTTCCCTTCTATGTACATGTATTTAAGTGTCACCTCTCTGCTCTAACAATCCAACCTGGCACTGATCCATTTGCATATGGTTTCTATAAATACCTGGACCTCTACCTGTTCCTGCAGTGACTCCAGTCACGCTGCAACACAGACAAGTCTTATTGGTCTTGTGGGAACTCAAACACCACAGGAGTAACAGCCAATAGCAACGGGCTTTACTCATCAAGCCAGCCAAGTCCTCATACATTATAGAGTAGGCTATATGATTTACCTAAGCTTGTCAAAAGAGAAAAATTATCAGGCAAATGTGGGGTAATAAATTGTAATCCACACTGCATATGTTTGACTTGTGACCCTTGGCATTTCAAGGGTTGGGATGTATGAAAGGGTTGTAGCAAAATGTGTGAATGAAAATAACTCGAAAGGTAAAATACCACTTCGAAACTTTAAGGAAAATGTGCTAAACAGGTCATAGATTCTTATGAGATTTTATTTTTTTTTTTACAATTTTAATAGTTTGCTATTCATATTTGTAAGAGGCCATATAGATTTATTAGAATGGCTATGCTATATTTGTATTACAAAATGTTCATTCATTGTTAGCATTAGCATGGTATTATAATGCATTATAATGTGTCTTTAGGGATTAAACATGAAACTGTTAAGAGGAAAAAAAAAAAAAAACAGGTTAAGTTGCACAATAATAATGTCCATTTAATTTACTTTCCTTTAATTTTATTATGAAAAACTGTACTACATTAAAACATTTTGCAGCCAAAAACATTTTGCATTATATACATTTATACTATAAAATATCCAGCAATTTTAAGCATTTGTATGGTATTAGAATATGCTGTACTGTGTCTTTAATAGTCAACTTAGAAAGTTTTCAAAGAAAAAAATAAAAACCAGTAAACTTGTACAAATTATAGCATCCACACAATTCTCCTTTTTTTTTTAAATTTAGTCGTGTGAAACCTTGAGATTAATTTACTTTAGTATATAACATGAAAATATGATACAGCTGTTGCAGAGACTTCTTATATTCTCTCCTTTAGTTTGTTTCCATTTACATAATTAGTACATATGGATGTGCATGGATGTGATGGTACATATGGATAGATGTGCTATTGCTGCTCTAGGTTTAATTTTCTCACCATGCAGAAGTGCAACAATATTTTGGCTCTGCATATTTCATATAAGTGTTAATAAACTACTGTAGGTGTGCTCTGATATAGTTGGCTTGGACTGTCTCTGCTCCATAACAAACAATAAACATAAGGGACTGTGAAACTTCAACTCCAGCTGCGGTAGCAGGGGGGGAAGAAAAGAAAAAAAAAAAAAAATCGCTCCCACCAATATGTGGGTATGTTATAAGCTTTAGAGTGCTCCTGGAAAATGCATATGGTTATAATTCAAAAGAAATTATATCCTTTAGCTCTGCTGAGAACGTACAGCTCCCTGGACTGACCGCATTCATTAATACCTGCTGCTAATTACCCGTTTATGTACTGTACGGTTTCTCTGGTCATAATAAGGAACAAAAATACTATAATGAAAGGACATCCCTCCATTTAAATACCAAACTCTTTAAATACAGAGACAGAGCGCTGCTGCAAAAATCATCAGAGCTCTGGGGCTCAATGTGAATCTGTCTATGGCTGCAGAGCCGTTAGTGTAATGCACAAAGAATTAAAAGAAAAGAAAAAAAAAACCTAAAGGAGCCCAGGATTTAAGTTTACTTTTACAAGGATAAGAGTCCTCACTGGAATAATGAAATAAAGATGAGAATGAAAATGCAATGGGAATAAAAACTGTGACTGTTCCAGAGTTTTATTTTCTTGTTTTGTATTTTTTGTTTTCTTTTGTTCTTGTAGTTTTTGTTTTCTTGTTTTTTGCTCTTTTAACTCTTGAGAATTACTATGTGGGAGTATGATAAATAGAGGTGCTTAGAAAGTGTAGAACCAAAACACAAAAATATTGGCAGCCGTAGGTCTGCTGAAATACTCCACGCACAAGCACATTATTAACGATATATCTGTGTTTGCACCAACCTTGGGTGCAGCAGTACGCTGTAATAAAAAGCATTTTTAGTTTTATATTTTATAGTATTACATTAGTGGTGGTGAGATTTATGCTGCTGAAATTTTGAACTGTCGGGGTAAAGTTCTTATATTTGTAATCCTAGGTGAGGCTGCTTAGAGTTTTGATATATTCAAGTTTTGTTTTGTTTTTTTTCATCAAATGAGATTGCAATACATTCTAACATATAGTATTTTTCAAGGCTTTAGATGAGTGTACTGATGCATCCTTTCACTACGAAACCTCACCTTGCATCTTTGAGTACTCGGCTATCTTCAGAGTGGCAGATGTTTCTACCCCCTTCTACCCACTCAAGCAACCACCCACCCAGTTGTCTCTCTCTCTGCGGCAAGGGCAGCGGCTGGCGTGGGGGCACGAAGGCCGACAGCGGTGCATCAGCCTGACGCACAGAACTGATGGGCAGGGCTGAGAGCTGGCAGTCTGGCAGGTTGAGCATTCACCCTCCTTTGCCCCCCACTAGCCCCCTGCTAGCCCCTGCTGCTCTGCACCATACTCAGGCACCAGCATCCCAGTGGCTGGTGGCCCATTGCTTTGCTCCCCCATAAAAATAGCCCATCCCATTATTCTTCTGCCTCCCCAGGGGCCACAAGGTCTCCAGCATCATTACCAGGACTAAGGATCTGACTCTGCCGCCACCACTTGGCACTCCCCCCTCTCTCCCCCTACTCCTCTTCTCTAATTATAGGTCAAGTACTCTTTTTGTAAATTATAAAACCTTTGTTCTTATCAAGAAAACAGAACAGAAAGACGAGATACCATGGACAGACGAGGAGCAATGAAGAAGAGAAAAAGTAGATAAAGAAAGAGGAGGAAAATGTTGTAAAAATTAGAAAGGGGGGGAAAATTTTCAATTATAAAACCAAGCTAATTTGGTATGACCAGCGACTGTCATGCATGGTGACGGAGCTCCATTATGCAGTCATTTGAGCTCTTTCAAATTAGTTATGTTAATGTCCTGCGTGTGAATGTAACACTTGGATGGGACAAGATTTCAGCAATTAATTTCTACAGTCAACGGAGAGACAAGCAAATTTATTTTCCCCCTCTCAGGGAATTGGTGGTGGAGGGAGTGAGGAGGGGAGAGAGCATTCTGGAGCAGGGAACAAGCTAAACACAAGACCTAAATAAAGCCTGAACAATGGGAGCCAATGCCTCCTCATTCATTCAATTGACAATGTTTTGCAGCTTAAACCTGTTTTATTAATTATGTTTGACATTTCCTTAATTAGTTTCATTTACACCAAATCAATCCCTGCTGCTGTACAGCGTCATTTATCATTTTAAAAAATTTGCATAGCCCGTGCTGACTTTTTCTACTTAATTATACATTAAAAGTGTCAGCCGCGCTTGCTGCCTGGCATTATCTGAGGCAGAAAGGTTTGTGGCTGGACGGGGGTGGCATTAATCATCAGGGCGGGCGCGGGCAAGGGGTGCTCCCGGTCGCCAGCGGGGGAGCTGAGCGGGGCTTCTCATTTTCGAAGCTTGATGCTTCCGGGGCCATGATGACCTCAATGACCTACGGGGAGAAGCAGACAAATCGACCTCCAGCCCCAAAAACAACTACAGCTTGTTTATAAACTATACTGAGAGAAAGGCGCGAGCATAAAAGAAATACAGAAGAAATCTAAAACATAAGTCGGGCAGACAAGCCTGTACATTATAAGCAGGTGTGCAGAGAAATTCCTTCTTAGCCAGTCTTGTGAAGTTTTAGGAAAGTTCAACGGAATCATTTAATGCAACATACCAAAACAAATTTAGGATTATCTGCTGAAATAATACTGGCTTTTGTGATTGCAACCCCTAGATAAACACTAATGTACTTCATCATATGTGCAACAGCAGCTCAGTTGGCCAGTGTTAGCCACATATGGCTATTACTTTCCCTTCGGCAAGTTTGCGAACACTGAGCGAACTGACAGCTCAAACACCTGGAAGGCTCACTCCTGAGTAAATCTTCTGAGTGTTGAGGTGAACATGGCTTTACAAATCATCCATTCAAGAACCGAGACAGAAATTGGCAGGTAGGCAGAGCCATGGTGTCAGGAGTGAAAATTACTCTGAAATGTGGAGAGGCTGGGTGAGTGAGTCTCTGAATGGTGAAAGCCATGGGTGTCACAGTGTACTATGTTCACATGGGAAATCAAACAAGTGTATTTTGGAGGTGAGTCAACACTTTTGTCCTTTGAAAAATGAAAATATTTGATGTCAATTTAAATTCTGAATTGCCTCCGGTATTGCCATATAAAAAGAAAAATGTTGTGCATATCGGGATATTGTACCTACTCGTGCACAAATGAACCGATTACTCCCCTCAGTGGCAGAATACCAGTCTTTACCTTGCAGTAGTTCTCATACTTGAATTAATCTGTTGAAAGGAAATCTCTTTTGAATTTAATAGGTGCCTTCAAATGAGCAATGATAAAAACCAGTAATTCTTAACATGAACTGAACTGCCTGAGCTTAAATCAATGGGAGGGAAACATCCTGAATCCAAAGCTTGAGGGAAAAAAGGCCTGTCCCAAGCCACTGATTTCCCAGAAAGTCCCTTGAATAAGCTGTATCAAGATGTAAAGAGGAGGCTGTAGGCATGGCTTTGCTTGCAACGTCCTTCAAGGGCAACACAAAAGAGAGGCGGGCAACAAAGAGCCTGATGAAGTGGCTAATGCCCTGGCATGCCCCAACAGGAGCAGCAGGGGGGCGGCCAGAGGCGGCTACATGTGCATGCCTCACTGCCTTGTCTGGCTTCTGTGGAAGCAATGTTTCTGGGAATGTTATATTAAGAAATGCACTAAATCAAGGAACACACGTTAATCAAACAGGCCGAATCAATATTGGCAAGAATGTTTCTTAAAAAGTTGGTAAAAGCATTAACCCCACTTGCAGACTGGCAATGCTTAAAACTGAAGTCTCAAATGTGGGGGAAGAAGACTAAGTGTATACTTATTCTAAAAAGTTCCTAATCAGCATATTAATGGTAGCACATTGACTGAGGAAGTTTTTATCATTTCAAAGTAGTTGAAGTAAGCCCCTGACTCTTTTTGCTCATGAAAATATTATAATTTATATAAGTTATCACTCTAAAACTGCAACTTTCCTTTCTCTCCAGCCCCCCCCCAAACATCACCATCAATTC
Source organism: Ostorhinchus rueppellii (assembly GCA_030068375.1). Lineage (NCBI taxonomy): Eukaryota > Metazoa > Chordata > Actinopteri > Kurtiformes > Apogonidae > Ostorhinchus > Ostorhinchus rueppellii. The sequence continues at coordinate 24,951,656 of JAQQZY010000029.1, forward strand.
CCCAACCAGGAGTACCCCTTTAAATGCAAAACATTTCCACTATCAAGGATTATGCTTTCTTTCAGGATATATGAAAAACCCTTTGTGAAAATATGATGATGAATTCATGGGCCTAAAACTCTGGGGTAGTTTTTACATTGGTGGAAAAACGAAGGGAGGGGAGGAGAAAAATCACCTATTTGGATGGCATACATTACCATTACTCTTGTATTGTGTCTCCACTTTTCATAATGACGGGGATAAGTGTCCTGCTCCGAATGCGTATCCGCTGACAATGGAGGCAGACATTACTTGGTTAAAAGCTCAGGGTCCTGTGGGTAAAGAGGCCCAGAGAATAAAGAGTATCCGTCATGGCTAACGAGCTATAAGGATAGCACATTGCCTTTATAAATCACTAGATCTTGCTGTTTATTTAAATTCATTGGTGCCTCATTATAACTGAGCTATGCACCTTTAGGTCCGAGTTGATTAGGAGTGCCATAGCTCAAAATGGCTTTTAATTCAGTGAAACGTAGCTCTGACCTTGGTGCCGTAACCCTGACTAAAACACGCAGCGACTCCCACATTAATAATGATGCTACCTTTACTGGGCCGCGGAGCTGCACTGCTGCTACTTAAAATATGTATTATTAGTTACCAGCGACGGCACATTTATCACACCAAATTACCCTTCGGTGTAAAACTGCTTAATTCTGGGTCCCTGTACCCCTCTGCACTATTACCTGCTCTTTAGAAAGGCCTGGAATTAAATGTAGGGATGAAATGTCAGGGTAATGGGGAAGAGGATGCGGGTCGATGGGATGCACACTTGATCATTCCCTAGTGGCCTTCTCCACATCCAGACGATATACTAAATGTGTCTTCCTCATAAAGAAAGTTCCATTGGGCCTTGCTTTGCAGACCTTTAAAGATGTAAATGAAGGGTACTTCTTTGTAATGTACTTTACATTTTTCATCAAAATTACACTCAAAACATTATTCAGCGTGAGCCTGACTGTGAACTTTGCACACTATGTATCACGGTGTCATGAAGTATTTATTTCATAAATAGAAATTTTGGATTAACAAAGAAAACTTGAATGGCCATGAACTTTTTTTATTCACTCTGGCATTCAAGCAGAAACTTCGACAACTTGGGTACGTATTCTAGACATTAACAAGCAAACACACACTGCCTTCCCTAGCTCTATATTTCAGATAAAGACAGGAAGCCAGCCTGCAGCCACTAAACACTTGTCATTGTTCTTTCCATTTGTGCACACCAGAGACTGATTACTTTGACCAATCGGCTAAATGATTAGATCAATTAGGTGCTTTAGAGTGGGCATCAACAGCGGCTTGCTGCAGCTTCAAGACCTGTGGGACTTGGCCCATCAGAATCGCTTCATTAGGTCTCTGGACTCTCCCCAAAACCACACCACAAAGACAAAGATAGAGGACCAGAGTAGGGGAAGACAACAGGGGAGAAGAGAGGCAGAGAGAAATCTTCAATAGGTGAATTAGATGCATTTCTACAGTAAAGCACCTCTGGGATCAATTGTGTTTATGTGGTGCAACATCTCAAAAACATGTAAAAACAATACAAAGCGATCTAACAGATACAAAAGTGGGAGTATTTTGAGTGTTAGCCATATAATCCATTGTTATGAGACCAGTGGGAATGCACTGGTATACAGAATTTCTTTTCTCTAAGGATAACATCAAACAGTCCAGTAATAATTTAGATTACTGGGGACAACACTATGTGGGGTTTACAGAGGAACACAGACAGTGCTGGCATAAACACATTTCTCATATCAAACACAGCCGTATAGTACATAAATATATGCACAATACATTAATGGTTCCCGCTCATCTGAGCAAGTGGCAAAACTGAAGCAGTAGGGGGAAAAAAGAGACGTTACACACGTTCCATCAGATGTCGAATCAATTAGTCACGACCATCTTCCAGAGTCAGAAATAACCACTAGTCCTAGTGTCTCCAGGGAGTCAGGGATAGGCCCGGGCAACACAGGAGAGATAGGAAAAGATCCAGAGATCCAAAGGGGGGTAAAAAGGAGGAAAATGAGAAAGAAAAGAGAAAACGGAGTATAAATAATGTTGTCTGTTCTATAGCGTTCGCTCTACCATCTTTATTTTCACTAGATTTCCATACATACAGACAATTCTACACACATAAGAAGTGCTTTGCATATCAGAGGCCACTCATACTCCACCCTGCAAACACTCTGGTCATTAACATGTGATGACATTATGTTCCTAATCGCTCTACAGAGGGCCCTCTCCATAATGTATGCAACACAACTGTAGCACCAACTCAAACCGTTTTTGACTGTATCATGGTTTTCTCTGAGCTGCTGTTTGTGCCTTCTCACTTCACAAAGCCTCTAATCTTTTAATCTGAAGCATAAAGCAAGTGTATACAGCGCAGAGATCATGTGACTACTTTGCTAAAAGGTAGAGACATGATTAGCTCGTGTAAAGAGAAAACATAATGGAGATTCTTCCCCGCAGGCTAAAAATAATTTAATCTGTCATGTAGGTGCACAAATAACAGACTTACACCTGAATAGCACCTATTATTACCAGGATAGTGAAGTTAGTAGCAGAAAAATCTGTTTCTCCTCAGATGTGCTGTTGTTTAGCCCCGAGAACCTATTGTATCTGCTCAGATTCCCCCTTTGCTTTCATAATCTCTCTCAAATGCCAGATTACAGCAATTTGTTTCATGTGAAATAGAGCAGTGTGTTGACTGAATGAAATAATTTTCAACACTGTTATTACAGCATATGTTCAAAGAGAACACCACAAATATATTATCTGCAATGCTATGGGAATGGGTATGTTGTTATAGGTTATTTTTCAGAGACATTATGAATGACTAATACTATATTTTTGCTGCATAAAAAGAGTTCCTCCATAAACAGCGACTCGAAATGAAGTTGCTCAGTGTAAACATGATAATCCTGTGTACCTTGCAATGCTATTTAAGTGCTTTTTGTTTTCTTGTCTTTTGTTTTTCATGAGGAAAAAAGTACCAAGACTCCATATATTCACAAAGGCAAGAAACTGGAAATGGCACATTATTAGCATTATTCACAGTCCTTCTCTTTTTTTGAAGTTCCAGTGGTGAAATCTGTCTAATAAGGCAAAGACAGGGGGTCCCAACTGTACGAAACACCACCAACCCTCTGGGTGTGAGTGTTGTTGTTTGTACATGGCCTCAACCCCTGGAGACAGTGGCTAAGAAGACAGAAGGAAGCAAGCGCGACAAAGACAGAGATAGAGAGGTACTCTGCTGAACTCAAAAGCACTGCACAGGAGGCCATAGGCATCCCACAATCCCCTCTGACTGTGCCTGTTATTTTCCCAAGTTGCCACGCACGCTCCTTGTTGGCAAGGTTTGGCAGCGGAGCATCAGTAAGAGGCGTCGAAAAGCCCCGGTCCCCGCTCTGATTCCGCCACATTAGATGGCGTGTGTTTGTGCCCTAGGGATCGCAGCGCCTCAGCCTGTGTTTGGGGTACTTTGTCAGATGACTCAGTGTGTGTGATTTATGAGCTCTGGAAAGGTTGCATTTCCAGCACGCGTGGACGTCCGCATGGTAAATGGAGAAATTCTGAATTTATTAACATACAATGAATGATGATTAATGTTTTGGTATAGATCATGCTCTCTTTTCAGATGTCTCAGTGTGGGGGTGATATATGCAGCAATAAAACGATATGTATGTACTCAAAAGCACATTGTATGAGTGTTGAGTCCATGACTCTTTTAGACACAATCACTATGTGCCTGTGTGATGACAGTATGGGAAGGTTTCACAGTGTTGTCTGAACTATCTCCATGAACATTTATATATACACAGCCCAACAGTACTTCTTCTGCATGCATTATCCTCCACACAAAGTGAACTGTGCTCGTCTGTGGCATAAGCACCTTGCATAGTCAATGAGAGAATGTATAAATTAAAAACACAAAAACTGTGTGCAAAGGAATGCAATTTAGACTGATATCAGGATACATTTAGAGATCCATTCGTCAAAATCCCCACCATTATTAACTTTTGTATTCTACAACACATCTTGTGTCTCCCTCATCAGCTTTTTCAATATCTTCTCAAATACATTACTGCCAGTGTCGAGCGGGTATGTTCACCCTAGGCCAATTACTGCAGTGAACCATAAAGCTAAGCAGTCCTGAAGAGGGTTTTGTCATATATTTGCCTTTGTGTCCCTGCCAGACCCCCGCAGATGCAGGTGGGAAATACAGGAAATGTCAGCCATCTTTCTAAGCACAGTGACAACAGAAGAATCAATATGCAGAGGCATGTTTCTGACAGGTTTTTGGGAGTATGATTATATGGGTGAATTTGAGTCTACACACATGCTTTCATCTCCAAATGGTGAATCGAGGCTGACTTGTACTTATGCAATGACCTTACCATTTGAACCAAGAATGACGACGAATATTGCTCTATGCTGTATGTGAGAGAAAGAAAAGTAGCTGGATGGTGTGGCCATTTCACTGTGTAGTTGAAAAGTAAGTAAAAGTAGGCATGTTTCTATGTGTGTGTGCGCATGTGTGCGCGTGCATATCTTGATGCGGCTGTACATATATACACTTGGATGTGACTGTTTCAGGTGTCTATGTGTGCATGTTCTGTACTTATGTACACATTCAGTATGTCTTTGACTGACTACATAGGCATGTGCATGTGCTTGTTGGCTAACTTCATACGTATGTGGTTGCTGTCAAAAGGCGGTGACTGCTGATGAGGGATGGAGAGAATCAGAAACACATTGGGCTGGGAATGGGATGTGAGCCGCAGGGTCGCCCTGGCACAAAACACAACTGCCTCGCACATCATTACCCTCATCCCCCTAATGCGCACAACACTTAGAGCTACAAACAGGCCCGACTTCACCACACACTCATAGGCACATGACATAAAGAGCTAACACACAAATGTATTCACACACACATACAGAAGTAATGCTCTGAGATTGCAACAGGCTGCTGGTGGGAGGTAAGTGCTCTGAGACTGTTCTAAACCTATTCTTAACAAAGTAAGGCATATAAGGCACTTCTCCAAACCTTTAGATCACCCACTATCCTGAAAACACATTCAGCGCATTCTGAGACAAAAAAAAAAAGATGAGAACCATTTCAAAACAGAATTGAGCTCCACTGGGAAAAGTATACCTATTCAACTGCAAGACCTCCATAAAATCACAGTAGTTTCACACTGTAACGGATGCCTTCCTCCCGTCTTGCTGCATGAGAGGTTTTAAGAATGGTGGGATTGGGAGAGCGGTAGGGCAGAGAAAAAAGAGAAGGAAGGAAGACGGAGAGAGCAAAAGATACGATGCAGAAGAGTGGAAGAGAGAGGTAAGCCAAGCATAAAATAACTTCAATCTAACATCCTCTCAGTGGGGCGGTAGGAGGCAAATAGCAATCCCACCAATGCCGTGTACCCAAGGGGGATCCCCCCACCTCTCACTGACCCATAGAGAAGAGGATCATGGGAGAGCAGGGATGAGACAAACCCACTTCAATTAAGGCACGGCGACGTCTCGTCAGCACGGCAGATGAGGTGTCAGAGAGTTCAGCCGTGGATAGATCACAGTGAAAAAAACTGTTCCTGGCTCAGCACAGTCAAGGTCTTGGATGCTTTGGACCTTTCTTCTTTTGTCTGCATCCTCTTCTTCCTGCTTTTCTTACAACAGCCGGCAGCCATTTATATTAAACGATTTTGTTTTGGCTTTTCAGTGGGGTCATGTAGCTTGATGTCGGCAGATCCACTAGTGTCCCTTTTCACAGGGGCTTTTGGATTCTGGGGTAGATAAACTTATCAAATTTGTGCATTAGCGGTGAGCCGCCTCAACACACCTGCAAATGACATTTAAAGGTCAAAATGACATGTACGGGTGGGGATTCTCATGCTACATATTATGGAACATCGAGATTGCTGGGGGAGGCAGGGATTCAAATCAGTGTAACGTATGGGAAGGAAAGAAAGAAAGACGATAGAGCAAATAGATAAAACAAGCTGTTAAAAGGGGTAGACATTAAAAAAAAAAAAAAAAAAAATCCAAAGACCAGAGCCAAGTTACCAGGTGTGTTAACCACCAAGTGGGAGCAAATCATAAAAGAAGGAAATAAAAACATCTGAATCACACCAGTCCAGTCCAGTCTGAATTCAGTTCTACAATGAAGGAATATGAATCCAATCCAGAAAAACAATTGTGTCTAAAGGAAAAGAAGCTGTGGCACAACAGGAGGGGACATACATGTATATTGGACAACCCTGAGATTTACATTTGGCTACTGCTTCACTATGTTTTTTTTCTCACTCTTTTTCCCATAATATCAGCTTTGTCACCTCACAGGCCAATTGTTAAGGCAAAGTGCCATCATTTTCTCTTTTCACATGGAAAAATCAAGCAGACAAGCAGGCAGGCATGGTTCCCAAGGTATAGAAGCCACTCTCTTCCCTCTCTTCACCCAGCAACCCCCCCGTGAAGCTCCGCTTGGGAGAAACAAGCTGGATTTGGCTCGCATCCTTGCCTCTTCCCCAACTCTGCGTGGAAGCCTGGTGTCAGAGCGCCAACTCTCCCGGCCCAGCTGCACTGATTAGCACAGGCAGATTATTAACCAGGCATCTTCTGGAAGCACTGCATAATTCCTCCTCTCCCCCCACTGTACAATCAATGTATCTTAACCCTAACCCAGCCCAAAGACAAAGTAAAGAACAGAAGCCAAAGAAATTAACACGCAGCCCTGTCGTACACAAGAGAAAGCAGGCAGAATTAGATGAAAATTTGCTGGTACTGTTTGTGGGTGCATCAGAAAAAAGTGATTCATCAGCACTGTGAAAAGAGCTCTCTCATCTTTCATTGCTTGTCTCTCATTTTCTCCCCTCTTTTGCACCCCCTCCTCCACTGTCTAGCACCTGTCCTGTTGCCAAGATTTCACCTCCCAAACCCCAGGAAGTGGGCATTCCACTCTCAAACTTGTGCAATGCCTTATCTGTACCCCACACACTAACATCCAGCATCTGAGGCATCATTCTCTCCCTGTGCCAGAAATATGCCTGCATCTCTCTCTCTCTCCCACCCCATTCTCCATCATGTTCTTTTCTCTTTCTCTCTCAGTCTCCCTCTCTTCCTCTCCCTCTCTTTCTCTAGAGCTTTGCATTTGAAATTGAACAGACACACAGCCAATTTATCATAGGCTGACACGTGTCATGTCCAAGGCCTAACCACAGGGACTTACAGTAGGCATTGCATTTATCCCCTTTGTTGTCAGCAAGGACCAAGACAATACCAGGAGCTATTAAAAAAAGGGGCAGAGAAGGAGGGAAGGAAAAGAGGTGGAGAATGAAGGGGGTGAATATAGCACTAAACATCAGCGGGGATTGCATACCTCTGATGTTCACCCCTCTAAAAGGTTACAGACCCTTGCAAGGTTTAAGCATTTTCCAAACCTACAATCAAATGTGTGATGATGCAAGTTATTTGCGTATACTTCTGACACGAAGCCAAGAACGGCATGAGGTGGATCAAGTGGAGAGAAGGGACGTCTTTGCACCAGGGCTCATAGTACAATTTACATTTTAATATCAAGGTCCGAAACCAAGGGAACCTAATAAACAGCCAAAACTGGGCAAAAAAAAAAAAGAAAAAGTTTTATCCAGATGTAAAACAAAATGGGCTAACTGAAAATTACCTTTGGGAAACCATTTAAGAATAATCTGAAATTCTTAAAGAAGCCTCGAAAGTTCACTTACTTGCTAAGTTGCCATTTAGATGCTTTCATAAGCTGCGGTGAAGAGCAGGGGAGATACTTAAAGGTAATCATTCCTGAGACATGAAAGAGGACAAAACTGTTAATGTGCATCATGTAAAACCTTTTTTGTTTAATCACATTATCACTACATTATCACGTCTCTCTTTGAACGGGTTCTTTAAAATAACACAAGTGCTTATCGTTATACGGTGTGGAAAGGCAAAAAAGATGACCCTGTCTGATAATACTGTCACTACAAAGAATGTATATATTCTCCTTATGCAGACTAGGTGGAAAAGATAAAGAGAATGGGGACAGAGGCTAATGAGATGAGGGAGGGGTGTGTGTGTGTGTATGTGTGTGTGTGTTACAGGGAGAGCATACAATGAAGTTATGAACCACAGGGTCATTAATTGGCATCTCACACGTCCGTGAGGCTTACATTTATTCCACTTTAACACGACAGTATTTGACATGAATGTTGAATAGGATATAGGAGATTATATTCTACTCTATGATTCTGACTATAACTGACAGACAATTCCCACAATCGTCAAAGAAACTTGAAAGACAAAGTACCTTCCTCCACTTCCTCTCACTCAAAGGCAGCATGTACATTTACAACATCACACATCTTTAGCCTGTGACGGACTACTAGACCAACAGACCAGCGAACTTGAGAGCCGCCGAGACTCTTCATTACCCAGTGGTAAGTGACCTTTTATAACTAGCTTTGGAAGCCATTTTGGCTCTGCCAGTAATTAACAAGTGGTTATGCATGGGAGACAATTAATGGAAGGTCAAGTGTTCGCCTGCTACCCTTTTCGAGATGCCATTGGGCCCCTGACACAGAACTTGAAGTTCAGAGCCCATAAGCTTCTTTTGAGAGGCTTCTTTTCACACATGGGTGTAAGTCACCTCTATGGTCTGCAATGTGAGGTTGGCACAGCCTTTGGTTTCTGTCTAGACTTGAAGAAAAGAAAGCATAATGTGGCTCTGCAGATAAATATCAGATAAATCAAACAGATAGGCCGAGAAGAGAGACGAATCACTGAGGAGAGACCCTGGAGTCTCCCTGTTTAATGAAATGTGCCCTTACTATGTGCACACCATGGCTTTCATATTTATATACAGGCTGAATGATAAGTGAAATGAAGGCTAGTCATGGACATCTAGGTCCACTGGCTAATCAAAGTGAGAGATACTCAGCTTACCAGTTACAGTACATTGCTGAATTATTCTACTCTCACTGCCTAGTATATTTACCCTATTTTTTACTTTCATAGCATAAAGGCTGATGTTGACTGCTATTAAATTTCCCTTGAGGGCACGCTCCTTCACTCACATGCTCCTATCAAATGAGCCAACAAAGCATATCAGGGTGTCGTGTCGTGAAACACTGCGTCACCTTTGTTCACCCTTCATCAACCCTCCGCCCCCATCCTATTACCTCAGGACTATTCCCTATTCCCTGCTTAACCCTTGTCTACAGCACGGGTGTCACACAGAGCACCACTTCTCTGCTCTCCATATTCCACAGTCCCTAACCTCGGCTGACATCTAACACTCGCTTGTCGTTTCTGACGTACGAGAGTGCATACAAAAACGCTCAGGCGCAAACGCTTAGTGTGTACATGAATGTGCTACTGCAGATGCCATACTGTAAATTAGCGATGCACAGAGACACATGCACACATAAATGATTGGACTGCGAGATGTTTGATGTCTTAAGCTCTTTGCTCTTCATACCAGCTGCACCACTTATTTTACCCTTCTAACACTGCACCCCCACACTCCTCCCTAGCAGGCCCGACACAAACAAATACACAAGCAACAGCGCACTAGTGAATGAGTGAAGAATGGATGAAAAGGTGGCGGAAACAGTGGTATTGAGAATGTCTGTGCCAGTTGCCTACCCACGGCACCTTTGGGATTAGTAAAGTTTGATTTGATGGCTTTCCCTGTTAATTAGGGTTTGGAGGTGACTCCTGAAATGGAAATGGGCAAAATGTTCAAAAAAAGATGTGCCAATTCCCACACCCCCTCCATCTCCACCTTCCAAAACTTGTGACCCATATACTGGAGTACCTAGTAAAGAAAGTAGAACAATCAAGTCATTTGAAGTTATAGGCCACTCTGTATTTCTGTGTTTCTGCCAACGTAGGCAGGGCAGATCAGTCAAACTAATAACGCGAAATAGGCTCAAAACTTGTATGTGAACAAAGTCAACAACAAATAAGAGAACAAAGAAGAGAATGTTTTCCTTAATTAACTGTGCATACATATTTGTTCGAGCATCTCAATTTACATGTCAAGTAACACTGTCCCCTGCTGGTCTGGAGAAGTGCTACATGTGCAAAATGATGCCCCAAAGTCATTACAACACAGGTCTACTTTGTTATTCCTTTTTAGCCTGGAAAATAAGATCAGAGAGGAGAAGTGAGAAAGACAAAACTAGAGTTAAAGACAGATGGATGGAAGTAAAAGAGGGAGTAAAAGGCAGAAAGAAGGTTCATTTGTAACTTTTCAACTCTGATATTTGATCACAGTGGGGAAGAGGGTCAGTAGATGCCCCGTATCTCTTACACAGCGCTGTTCACCCTACCTCACCCCCTGCTGCAAGGCCCCTCGACTGCAATGTGGGACTCTTAAACACATACAGTGCACAGTGGCCCAGCTATTTCTGATTTACTGTGTGCGTGCCGTCCTCCATTTTATTTTACAACTGGCTGGGATGTAGCTGCAGGAGGATACTGCAAAAAGCCCAAGGTCAGGCCACACAGCCAGTGAGATGAGACACACGCTGATGAAAAAAAAACATACAGATCATATTCTATCTTTACTCTGCTCATCCAACATTAACGCTGCTTTTACTCTGTTCCCTGGTGACTGCAGGCTCCATGTATCCACCACATCCCACACAAAGCCAAGTTTTGTTTCCAGTTTTCCTTGAACATCGCTGTATTAATTCAAGAAAGCAAGTAGGTTGTCTGTGGTAGAAAATGTTGTTAGCAGACAATGAAAGAATCGAAATATGTGGTATTTATTAAACTTCAGAACATAATCTGTACTCAGATAGTGAGCTCTTGTAACATGCGTGCATAGGTGGGATAGATTAAAGAGGTAATAGAGGTAGGAAGAGGACAGGAAAGATGCAAGACTAGGTGAGTGGAAAGAGCGGGAGAGGAGGGGTTGTTGGGGGTTGGGGGAACACTAACAGGGTGCTGACAGCATGTAGAACAGTCACCAGATATCTTTAATCAGTGAAATGTATTTCCCTTCTGCTCCACCCGGGAATTGTTCAGCGGTCAGACCTGCTGGGGCGACACAAATGAATCTTGGCGGAGGTGTGGACAAAAGCGGCCGTAAGGTTATGGCATGTAGATGATTGGAACTCGGCCGGTTTCTAAGGAAGCTGCCACGTCCCACAGAGCGGATGTCACAACCAGATGATGAGGACAGGGTACCCGCTCCCCAGTCAACAATGGCACGGGCGGCACTGCTGCATTGTGGTTGGAAGTATGCACATAACACATGCACAAACACACACAATTTCATATACAATGCAAAGCCAAGACATACAGATGAATAAATGCAGCCTACTGAACCTCACAGAAATATGATTCTGATCTGTAATTTATAATCACCCTTATAAAAGAAGCTTTAAGTGTTTTGTCATTAAGGACATGGAAATTAAATAGAAATAACTTTGTGTTAAAGCATGAAAATGTTGTAACTGAATAGCATTGAATAGTCCTTTATTTCTATTTGTCAAATCATGGCCTTACTCAATACTTAAGTACACCTACAGGGAGGAAACATAACTCAAGTGGATAAAAAGTTAAAAATAAATAAATAAATAAATAAATTAAAAATTGTCCTTAATTTCTTTACTTACTTTTAGTTTAAAAAAAAAAGTTTCACTCAAAATTAAATAGAGCTTCTTTTGACCGAATCTCAGTGGATTTATCTATTAATTATTGTTATTGTTGTTGTTGTTGTTGTTGTTGTTGTTGTTGTTGTTGTTGTTATTATTATTATTATTATTATTATTATTATTATT
>JAQQZY010000029.1:24968823-24978897 GCA_030068375.1 Ostorhinchus rueppellii
TATCGATAGGTGTTAACGAAAATAAATGATCGAAATTTTGTGGAATTCACCCTACAATTTAAAAAAAAAAAATACTATAATTTATTTGTCTTTTTTTTTGTTTTTTTTTTAACCAGGCAGCTATTAAAATAAACCAGAGAATACAATAAAAATTATATTAGATGACAATAAACAGTTTATTAATTTCTTGCTAGCTTTTTCTGAATGATTGGTGGATGACAGCGTAAAAGGGACACTGGTAACACAAGTAGAGTGTAATGTTCAAGTCTTTTTTATTTTATCTGGTGAAATTGCCACTTGAATGAAAAGCATTTCAGCTGATTAAAGAATAAAAGAGCAAATGAAGAGCTCTCTCTGAAAGGTTATCTAAGCAGAACACACACTACTGTCTGCGCATGCTTAATTAGTTTTAATGGGCTTTCATTTTTTTATTATTATTGTTTATTTGTTTTTTATAGTATATATACCATATTTGCACTTTACTAATATTTCTAATAATGAAATAATCAATTTGAATAGGATATAATTAATACTAAAAGTTTGGCATATCTAAGTGTATATTTATTTGCTTTTATGCTTATTTTTTCCTTTTCTTCTTTTACCTTTATTTTTCATCAAATCAAGATGGCCTGGGAGACTTCAAAGTCCGCTCCCTTAGCTCGCTAAGTGCTGACTGACTCACATGCATTCTGCCGGACCTCTGTGGATGCAGAGTATCGATCTGGTAGATGGGGAGGAGATAAAGGGAGGAGAACCTGTGCTGAGAAAAAGTAAACACCGCTCCAGATGACAAAACACTGATCACCCCGGAGACCTAGACCTTCCCTCCTCTCTCTTTCTCAATCATTCTTTGTGACCTTTGACACTCCAACCTAAAGCCCTGCGGATTTTACCCACTGTGTCTATATTAGTTTGTGTATCTTCTCGGTATCTGAAAGTCATCCATTCAAGGCTGCGAGAGATATGATGGCAACATATGTATACATTTTAAAGCATTTTCTTATTCATGAGCGAGTGAGGTAAGGCAGTGGCAGCGTGCAAAGAGAGTTTAGGGAACACAGGCGTCTAAGCCACTGTTTAATATCAAGTGCGCGCGGCAGAGTTTAATCAATACCAGTCCTCTTTTGTTCCCAGCCTGCCGACGAGAGCAGCGGCCATTCACTTCAGAAAGGTTAATGCTGGGGGTCAAGTGATTTCACACCCACACTAGGATCCTCCATGTCACCACAACTACCACGCCTCCAGCCGCCATGACACCAGCATCCTGATTTATGGGTTGTGAGAGGGTGATAGAATGGAGGTGTGGGGGGCAGTGTTATCTTATGATAATGCTGTCCCTCTGTACTCCCACAAATGAAGAGAGTGAGAGAGTGAGAGGCGAGAAGCAAAAGAGAAGAGAGGTTTTTTTCTTCTTTTTTGTCTTCTCTGTGACATGGTCCTTTTGTTTCAGCCAACTGGCTCTACATGCAGACAGGATGGTAATCTTTATTGTAGTAATTGCTCTAAATTTGCATGTCCGCTAGTGAAAGGGCAGTGCAAGAGAAGTGAGTCATGATGGATTAGAATATCAATACTATTGGTAGGAGATTATAAACATGTGAGAACTGTTTATAACACCTATCAGCAAATCAAACTAAACATTTTCTTCCATTTGGCCTAAAATAAATAAATAAATAAATAAAAAAAAAAGGAAATAGTGGAAAGTGTAGCTGTAAATATCACATTTGAAGCCTCACTGTCTGGGTGGATAAATCTATATAATGGGGATGGCATGGTTAAGAAGGAAGCGGCACAAGAGGAATTAACATGAGGACTTATCTCTCACAGGCCATTATTTAAACCCTCACTATTCTAAACACACCACCCCTCCAATGAGAAGGACAATAAATAATCCTTCCAAATAAAATCTATTTCCTGCAAATTCACCAGGATACAGCCCATCATTATCAGTAGGAGGGGACAGACAGCAATTAATAACACAGCCACTCGTCTCTCAAAGAACATCCATCTTATTTTCATTAGGTCTATTGCTGTGTGCATACGTGTGCACTTGTGTTTAGGTTTGTGTTTGTCTATACTTGTCTATGTTAGAGTTGACTGTGTAACTGCATGCATATTTATGTGTTGCTGAATAATTCCACTCAGCCACATTCCCTTATAGTCCAGGTTTTGCGCCATGGGCCTGGATGTATGCTGTTTGAGGTAATTTTTTGTGATCCTGCCTTTAATTTTACTAATGCCTTATTAATGCTCTACCAGAACCACCTTTGATTCACTTCTCTGGGTTTCCTGCATATTCTTTATCTCATGTTTGGAGGCAGTATTCTCTCTCCAAAAGGGCATTTGCACTAGCATTAGCATCCATTGGGTCTCTGGGGTTGACAATAGCAATTAGCTTCAATGACGGAGCGATATGAGAGGCTGCTGATTGACAGTTGCCCCCAGAGAAGGGGCTGACTGAGGTGACAGCTGGGCTCTCCACTCTCCCTGGCTGCCCCAGGCTCTGGCCCTGTGTCATCCTGTGCACCAGCCAAACCTTTCCCCAGCACAGGCTCATGTCTAGTTACATCCTGTGTGGTGGCCAAACCCTTCCCCATCACTCAAACTCATGCCTTGTTATATTCTGTGTGTCAGTTAAACCCTTCCCCCTTGTTCTAACACACCACTGTCCTTTCATTTTCTTATTCCCTCGTCATATGTGTGCATGCACATCCAAAGTGTGCCTTTGGATCTGTGTGTATGAGAATATGTATGTGTCTGTCGCTCCCCACTCACTACAGCCTGATGGTTTGGTTACTCCTTGTTGTCAAAGAAACAACTCCAGCAGCCCTGACACATCAGTGAGTGTTTCTTCAGTAGAAGCCTGAGGAAATGAAGCGCTCCACGTGTATTGATCCCCTACACTACACTGTGCATCGGGGAGACTTTGTTTTCACTGCCTAACAGAAACACAGCTCCATCAATACTGTACAGTAGTCCCCAGCACAAGTTCCTCTCCGCACACAGTGGCGTCCCAGGAGGCCTGTGATAGACTCCACTAACTGTACACAAACTGTAGAGAGAATACAATATGTTTGTGTGTGTTGTGATGTGTTTGTCAAAGCGCAGAGGGGGCCCTGGGATGGCAACAGCAATTTAAGGAGTATAAAAGACATATTGGCAACAATGCTTTGTGAATGATGTATTATGTAATCTGCCCCAGGAGTATATCTCTTCTACTTCATCTACGTCACTTTTTCTCTCCTTCCATCTTTCTAGCTCTGTTTTTTCCGTCTTTATCTTCCTCACTCTGTGTGTGGTTGTACGT
Source organism: Ostorhinchus rueppellii (assembly GCA_030068375.1). Taxonomy (NCBI): domain Eukaryota; kingdom Metazoa; phylum Chordata; class Actinopteri; order Kurtiformes; family Apogonidae; genus Ostorhinchus; species Ostorhinchus rueppellii. The sequence goes on from JAQQZY010000029.1 coordinate 24,972,131, forward strand.
GTGTGTCTGTGGTAGGGCTTTTAAGGCTCACTTCCACATGCATCAAAATAAGTGCCAATAAACAAATCACTGCACTAAGCGGCATCAAGGTCACATCAATCCAACAACAACAATGCTGACTGGTTTCACCAGAGTCTATTAGTTGAGGGGGGAAACGAGCAGGCACGGGGCCAGGCCCTGTGTATGTGTGTGTGTGTGTAAGGGGGGGGACCTCTATCAGCACTGATAGAGCCCCACCACTCTTATTTATGACCCTCGGTATACCATGTTCAGCATTCAGCCTGTAAATAGACAATGGCACAGAGGTCTGAATGTGTGTGGTGTACAGTACAAGATGCTGTAAGCTCATCTGGTTTTACAAGCTACTTGTTTCAAGGTTATCTTGACTTATCACATATTTTGTCAGCTTTGAAAGAGCACATATTCTTGATTTAATAACTTATCCTATTTTAACATATTATTTTCAAATAACGAACACCACAGCATTGTGGTCCTGCTGTTACTGTTTACATAGGAAGATTAGATTCTGAGATATTCTTCTGCACCTTACTACCTCCCACTGCTACTAACATGGAAAAATGCTTAAAAGAAAAAAAAATCAGTTGTTGTACTTCATTTTCCTTTTACTTAAGTCTCCATGCTATGTACTTTATCATGTAAACACATGTCATTGAGGACAAAAAAAATGACAAACATTTGCAAAAATTCAAACTCAACATGAACCTGAACATGTCTAGTGTTTGTCTGTCTGTGCATCATTTTTAAATCCATCATCCAATCACCGCTCTTTATGGGATGAAATCGACCAGTGGACTGTCTTCATTCTCAGCAGCCAACCCAGTGGGAGCTCTGAATGTCTGACGCCACAGAAAATATCCAACCCACAGCTTTCATTTAACCAGACATACATTAAATAGTATTAATAGCACACCACTTAATGGATCAATTCCCTCTGTTTATGTAAAGTGGAGTGGAAGACAGGAGGGAGTAGAGGAGAGAGAGAGATGCACACAAAAAAAGGGAGGGAAAGATTGAGCTAGGGAATGAAGAATAGCAAGATAGGGAGAGATATTTCAGTGTGGGAGAGGTGTAAGTGGAAAAAAGCACCTTATTAAATGACAAGCTTTTCCTGGTTTGCGCTAATTAATTGTGCACTGCCACTGACTGCTAATTTGCTGGGAAAAATGCATCCCAAAAGCAAAAGGGGCTCCTGCTTGAACTTTGCCTCAGAAGCACCTAATTCACCGGTGACTGCAGCTGTGTCCCTCTTCTGGACTGCAACACTATTAAATTAGAGCGCCTGGGCCATCAATTTAATAAGCGCTGGAGCAGATCATTTGAATAAGGACAGTATTAGTATTCTAGCTGAGCACAACTAAGAGCAGCTGACCTTTTTCACCGCAGAGAAGATCCTTGAACACATCCAGCTGAATCAGAGAACACGGTAATAAGCCTGTCAATGTTTAACAGTGTCAAAAGGAAGGAATTTTTTATTTTGCTCTCTTCTTTAGCCAGTCATCCCCAACCCCCCATAGGAGTACCAGTCATTCATTCAATGAAACCTGCTAGAGAAAGCAGACATATAAACATGGGAAAATTAAAGAAAGTAGAGGGGGATAAAAACAATGCAATACAACACAATACAAAGAAAGAGATTGAAGAGTAATCACACAATTTGCACTTAAGTCCATTTGTGTATGTGTGTGTGGGTGTGTGTGTGGGGCATCCATACAAGCACTCATACACAACGTGCATGCATGTATATCTACTTCCAAGATGCAGAATTGATTTATGTGCACGTTGGGGTGCGGAATTGATCAGTGCACATCAAAATTCCCCGTGAACTCCTACATAACAAATCAGATCCTGACCTTTGGCTCCAACATCTTTAGCTGCTGATGCACACCTGGGGGACAGCCTATTAAGCACTGTTTTGACACATACTGTAGGTGTTTCGAATGGTACCAGGGTGAATTGGCAGGATAGTGAAACATTAGTGGTAGTAATGCATTGGGCTACGAAATAGATCACCTGCAGTGACAGTTATGGTGCCTGTCAGACCATAGAGAAAGAGATTTAACTAGCCTTTTGTCTGCATGAAATAAACATTGTACAGGAGGTTAAATGCTCCAACATACAGTATGACTGTTTAGAGATAAATGAACCACTTCCTATTTCTAAATATCTACAGTAAGAGAGTTTGCTAAGCAAATAAGCAGTGACATTGAAATAAAAGCAGGCTGTGTTATTTGACAGACTATAGATTTCAAGCTAATGTCTCTTTAAGGTAAATGTCAGATATGTCCTGATAAAGCACTTTTTAATGCTTAATACTTTGCAATATAACTAGGCAGCTGCGCATTTACAGAAAAGCCAATTCTGATATGACAGGCAACGTAGAAATCAATATAGAGCAGTGAGTACAATGCCAGGCTCCAAGGGTAACACGGAAAACAAGGTCTGAGTCTGGTCATATGAGCACCAATACTTGGGCTGTAACATACAATAAATACAAGATGGTGTCTCATTCACTCACCATGCAGCACTTAAATGCTGAGGACAAGAAAGATCCATAAATAATAGGGGGGGGTGGATGCTAGATATATGTTTGGCCTGGGAAATGGCCGCTGTGTGTTTTATGGGGCTAGTTGCAATGTTGATGAATATTTGCCGGTTCGGAATCATAGCTTAATGTCAGCCCACAATTTGTTGCAATTAGTCGGTTGATTTATAGGAATGCCGGGGCCAAGTGCATGGTAACAATTAACACAGCTTTCTCTAGGCTTTTTATTAATGGGGTGTCGCACCAGAAGAAGGTTTCAACCAAAGCTAGTACATCTGCAGGCCTCACGGTGTGTGGCACCGTCCAGTAGTTTACATGGAGGGCAGACTAACTGAGCAGAGCCGTATACAGTGCACTAACAGCTCCCTCAGATTGTGTGTGTGAGTACTAAATTGTATATCCACATATAGAACAGTAGCCTATAAATTTTGGTGTATAAATCTTAAAACATAAAATAGGGGGAAATTAATAAACACATTTTAATAATTTTTTAAAAGTATATTCATTTTAGTTTTAGGTTAACATATAATGAATTAAAATCAAATTTAGCAGCCTTTAAAAATATTTATCTTTAAAGTGTTTTTTTTTTGTTGTTGTTGTTGTGATAGATGTAAAAATGTGGCACACTGAAATGTAATTCTACATTTTATAAGCATGGCATTTAAGTATGTACTTTTTCAAAACTATGCAATGAGACAAACAGTTAAAAAGGAACCAAACAGCTGTTCTGTCTGGCAATAACAGGGTTCAAGTGGAGCGATGTGCCCCTAAACGGCTAATAAACGGCACAAAATGAGCCTGCAATTAAATTTATACACTTGATTGCACTGCTGTCATGTCCACTACAGGCTTATCGAACACCTGGGATCTATTTCCTAATAGAACCTTAGGGAGAGTGGGAAAGAGAGAAAGCGGGGGAGAAAAGTAATGGAACAAAGCAATCTTTTTCGTTAGTATTTTTGGCTGCTTTCTCAGGCGTTTGTAGGGGATCCTCTCTGCTCAGGCAGAGTGTTTGAAATCTTAAAAGAGGCTTTCATTGGACAATGGTAGCTGTTGTTTTTCATACATGTAAATTGTTTCAGTCATCAGTAAGCAGTTTTATGACGCACTCTAAACTAGGATTTGTGTTGTGTGGATTCAATCAAGGTGAGTATTAAAAAAAGGAACAATCCATAAAGACGAGCTGCACATTGTAATCTTAAATGTCATCCCTTTCTAATTTTCCAGTATTCTGAACAATTGTGCATGGAAAGCACTGAGTAGCATAAATGTCTATATATGTTATTTGTGACCTGTCTCACCAAGTTACATGCGTCAATACAGGATAATGAATAATGTTGTTGCAAATCTAATGAAATGACAGATTCTCCTCCAACTGACTCCATAAGCGCTGACACTGCACTGCAATACCTCTCAGCCAAGCCTGAACACTCCATTTCATCACCAAAAAAAAAAAAAAAAGGTGTCAGCACAGCAAATTATAATCGTTAATAAACCTTTATTCAGTGGTGTTTGACAAAACTGTGACAATTACTGTGAAAAAGCTCTACTTTTTCTCACATCTAGTTACTCCTCTGTTTCATCTTTAACTCTCAAATAAATAACAAAAGGCATTTTATGTCTGTTTCAAGAATGTATACAGAGCTACAGATTTATTTCCCATCTGAAAGTTCTGGCTATTATTACCAGTTTTACTTTACTCACATTCTCGTCAGAGTGGAAATGCATTTATAAACAGACATTCTTCATAGCAGCAGGTCCAGTACGATTTTAATTTTAGACATTTAGAGGTTCACGGAATAATACATCACCGGAAAGGTGTTTTACTCTTCCAACACGACACATTCCTATATGTCCTCTCTCTTCTCAGTTACAATAAAACAACTTTATACGTTCAACATGTGACCAGTGACAGAGTTCACAGTGTTAGCATCAGTTTAACACAAATATACACTCAGCCTGTTTTGTTTGACATTTTCTTTTCTGTAAATTTCCTCCCAGTTGCTAATTATAGCAGGCAATTTCAGAGAAGTGGGCTGACAGAAAAAGTCACGTTTTGGGGACTCAACAATCCTTCTCTGACCACTGCTAAGTCACATAAAATATGTGGCATGAGGCCAACAATAATTTTACTAACCCGTTTTTAATTGTGGGAGGGTCATTCGCAATGCCCAGTAGAAAGCATTAGCCAGTGAACTGCGACTGACAAGGGCAGGTTTCCCACCAGCAAGAGGCACCTTGTAGGCAGCCCAAGAACTCTAACACACACAAAGACAAATAGAAAAAAATAAGAATTGACCATGCTGCGTTTCACACTTACTTTCTACTGGTTGTATAATTGTAAATAATTCAAGTATAGGTAATATATTGCACTTACCGTTTTGTATTTTCTGTCATTTTTATTTGAACCTCATGTACACACTTTATGAGTACTTAAATGCCACATTTCTTTACCGAGAAGCAAAACCGTAAATAATCAGGCCAACTCCTTATTTAATTATGTTTGCTAATTTTGTTACCTTGTCAAGCAATTATTTGGCAATCTCTGCCTTTTTCTTTGCTTACCTGGTTCACTGAGTGACTAATGGTAGTTTAACTTGGTTAAATGATGAGAGCTTTTCAGAAGTAGCCGCAGCACAATTGGTTCAATATGTTTTACAGTTAAAAATGTAACAAAGCTATTCTGGGAATGTAATTTCTCTGAGCAACTCGTCACAGACTAGTAAAATGACTAAATATACATTTTCCTCTCTCTTATCTTTTTACTTAAATTATACTTTTTTGACAGCTGACTAACAATCATCATTACAGCTCAAACGGTTACCTGTGAGAATGCTCATAAATCTTGTTAAAATAACCAAAACCATCTCTTGCGCTTTTTCTCCCCACAAGAAGCAACCTGTCTGTAAGCACACACCATCTGTACATAGTTAGAGCTGTATGCACACAGATGGTAGCCAAACACTCCCAAAGTTGCTCCGTCCGTGTGTCTAACCTTACAAAGCAAACTAATTAACAGTAAAATGCAGAAAAAAGGAGGGAGCAATTTGAAAGAGTTTGCAATGACTCTAATGAGGAGAGAGAGACCGAGAGAAGGGTCATCTATACTCTAATGCCAGAGGGATGGGGCGACAAGTACTGAGCCTCTAGCTTTACTGCCCTCTTTAAGATCCATATTAAATGAGGGCTACTTATCGCCAGCCTCTGTCCCAGCAAGCCTTTAACAGCCTGGTGCAGGGCATAGGGCAACCACTGAAAAGGGAGAGATGAGCGGTAGAGGCGCCGGGAAGGGTTTTCCAAATAAAATACTGCTTAAAACTGATTCCTACTAACGTAAACAACAATTCCATGAATATACGTACAAACATGTTGTAGTCATTCATATGACTGTTAAATCCACCATCCTGTAGGACCAAAGTTTAAATATTTATCTAAATTTAATAGTAAAAACAAAGAAGTCTGTTAGATAATGCTATTTTTTATTAATTCAGGCTAACTACATACAGTAACACTGTGCAAGTTGTGTTTAACTAATAATATATACAAACATATAAATATATCTCCCCTTAAATGGCTAACAGGCTGAAGGACTTGTTTATTGTTTTGATTGTTATCATTTCACAAGAATGTGTACACACACTTATAGTTGCCTAACGTACTGATGAAATTCATTTTGAGAAAAGGAGGACAACTCCTTGGAAAGTTAATTAGCAGGAAACAAGCGGAGGAAAAACCAGGAAACGAGAAATGACCCAGCTGCCAAAAGTAATAACGTTTTCATTATTTATTTCATTATTCATTTATGGATGTGTTCAGACAGAATTAATAATAGAAATCCCTGAGAGAAAATGTTTGCATAGAACCCTATTACGAGCAGGCCAAGTCCAGTGGCACAGTTAGTTAACATGCACAAATGTACTGCCCCTGACAAATAACATATCAAGTGGAGCCCTGGATTATTTTGTGCTCCCAAACCGCTCTCTTTCAATTCTCTGCTTTTCATTTAATTGTTTCAGTCAGGGTTAAGGTTGTGTTCAAACTGCTACTCCCTGCTACCTCCATGGTAAAATAATACAATTTAAGAAAATGCTAAAGTAATAAAGCAATCAAAAGCTGCCAAATGCTGCAAAAACTGTATCGCAATAATCACCATGCCATCCATTTAAATGTCTATTGCTCTGTTTTCATAATAAAGTGAGCTGTC
>JAQQZY010000029.1:24978997-24992808 GCA_030068375.1 Ostorhinchus rueppellii
ATGGTAAAATAATACAATTTAAGAAAATGCTAAAGTAATAAAGCAATCAAAAGCTGCCAAATGCTGCAAAAACTGTAAAAACTGTATCGCAATAATCACCATGCCATCCATTTAAATGTCTATTGCTCTGTTTTCATAATAAAGTGAGCTGTCCGTTTCTCCCTGAGAAAACTAGTAATGAAGCACAGAATCAATTAGAACTCCCTTTGAGAGAGTGGAATTTGTGCTGTTCCATTACACATTTCTTCTTTTGGTCCAAACATTACTCTGCATGATATTCCCTGATCTGGCCTGTGTTTGCTTTTTCTCACTGTTTACTGCAACACTTCCAGGCCAACTCATATTTGATTTTCCCCACTGAGATTCCAAACTCGCTCCCAATACACACTCTGGAGAAAATGAGGCCGGAAAGGAGTAGTGGCGAATCATTCAAGGCTGTCCAAAGATCTCTATTACAAAAGCAGATTTTATTTTCACTTCCAACACAGACATCTCTGATAAAAAGCATATCAAAGGCAACTGGGATGACTGGTTTTTCTCTTGGCATATTATTTTTCACTTATCAAATGTGTTTCCCTCACCAGCCACCCAACCACAACCTACCCACCCAATTCCTGGCTTTACTATATTAAGGAAAATTGAGAACGGATGGCGAGGGACACTGTGTCTCATTGGATCGATCTATCCATCTAGAAAGGATAGGGTAGAGTTCATGAGTGTCTGTGGGGCAGAAGAGAGGAAAGGGAAAATAATATAATATTAAAAAAAAAATAAGAAGAGAACCATGGCCATGTGTCAGTTGAGCATTTTTACATTAGCCATACATAAGGCATTTCTTTCTTCCTCTCCTGTTCACAGCTCAAAGCACCAGGGCCACAGCCATGTGTGAATAATCACACAGAGGGCCTCTGAGGTGCCCTCGCTGCCTTACAAGAGGCTGGGTGCAAGGGCAGATGAGGGAGGTGCAGGTTGAGGGAGTCGAGAGCTTGGTGTGGAGGAGATCGGGAGGGGGGTTGTAAACGTTAACACATTGAGGATTTGGATATCCTCACAAGCTTGTCTCATTAGCGGCTAATTGGCAAGGCTTTCCCTCTTCTTTTGTTCTGCATAACGTTTGTCTTTTTTTGGAGGGGGGGGCAGAGGAGAAGAGAGGTAGGGGCAGTGGGACGGCGAACTCCATATTTCAAGTGCTCCATGCTTCGCTGAGAGAGAGTTAAGCCCACATTACAGCAACATAAACACTTCTGTCCTACGATTAACCTTAAAAAGCCAAAGAGTGCAGAACTGAACGCTCAACCTGCTCAACTAAATTAGCACCGAGATCAAGGAGGGGTTGGGGGGGGTTAAAAAAAGAAGGAGAGAAAAAACAGCGAGTGGAAGAGGAAAAGAAGCAACAAAACAGGGGTTCTTTTTTCCCCCCATTTTTCCGCTCCTTCACCTTTCCCAACTGGGAAATTGTAGAAAAATATCAACACAGCTAAATGGCAAATTATTACCAAAGCTCCCCTAGTGCTGGGTCCAAAGCAGACATATTGGAGTTGTCATGCAGGGGGATGGCCAATACTTTCCTAGAATTATTCCGAGTATTGCACACTTTGACAAACATTAAACAAGACAATAAAATACATAGGTAAAGGTGAATTTGCCTACGGGCTTCGGCGGCTTGAAAGAAAGGCCAGAGGAAAGAGAAAATGAGAAAATAGGTCTCCATATTAACAACAGTTTTCTGACAGTCCAAGTGAATTACACGTTCAGAGAAGTAGCCACTCAAGCCTGCATGAACCCTATCCTCGAGGCAGGACCTGACCGCGACTGGTGATTTAAAAAGGACCGTCATGTGTGCACCTTTAGTTTTGTTTTTTTTTCCTGCCATTGTGACTGACTGTCTGTCTGTCTGTCTTTGTCTCCATCTGTCTGTCCCTCTCTTTCACCCCTTTGATTCTAAAGAGATATAACTGTGCCCTGAATGCCAATAAGGATCAGGTAGATGGCGGGTCAACGGTCTGATCCTGGTTCTTTTCTTCTAAAAAAGGTATTGGATTTCAAGACCAAGTAATTGAAAGGAAACTATGCCTGTTGTAATCTATTTTACTGGTCATCATTAAACTGAATAGATAGTCCTTTGTTTCTATCAGTAGTTGCGTCAGATTTTTTATGACAAGTTGGAAAAATTTAACAATGCAAATGGCATGATATTATCTGCTTATAAATGTATTTTTCAATAATGACAGAAATGTCACTGATGCAAAACTTTTTAAAGGGTTACAAAACAACATGAGTTTCCACGGGTGTTTAACTTAACAGTACTCAGGACAAAAAAGTGACAGTTATATTCACTCTGAGATCAATGGCTCTACTTAATGTTAAGACACATGTCAGACAGGAAACAGGGTTAGGGAGCTGGGTTGTAGTCGTCATATTCATTTGACACCAACAACCAACCGATTTTCAACTCTTACTGAACAAGAGTTGGATGATAAAGATAACATTTGGAAAAAAAAAAAAAAAAAAGCTCATTAAGTCCACCAGCTTAAAAGAATAAATACCCCTATACAAAAATTCTAATGATTACAGTAGTTTTTACACTTTTAATTCACACAACTAAACCACATTCTTCTCAAATGAACATGTGACTTTCAGCACAGTCCACGGGTCCCACAAGTGCGATGCCTCTGTTAGAAAACCAGGGTAGGTCACTAACGGCCAGCACATGAGTCCTTGGCTTCATCCAACATCCAGCAGATCAAGGGCCTCGAACTAAAACAGTACTGACACTGACCTCGCCGAGACCCAGCAACTGAAACAGCCCTAACAAGGTATTAGCAGGCACCTCTGTATACCCTCCAACTTTCAGCCCCAGTCTAAAGAAACACAGCTGCACGGGTTGTTTTCCAGGGCGGAGGGCAAACCTGCAAGCAACATGGAGCCCCTGGCTAAGCTAAAGGTGCAGCTGGAAGGTCAGGAATTCAAAGCAATAGGGGGCAAAGTTTACCAAGATTATGTTTTAATGGCACTCATTTTTTAATGGTAAACAAAGCACATATTAAAAAAAAAATCTAAAGGGTAATCAAACTTGTTTTTTTCCACATCATTATACATTTTTAATGGATAGGGAACATAAATGTATGTATTTGCTGTTGCAGCAGATTAGAGTTAGATTTGTCCTCTAAAATGTGGTATAGATGTGTGTATTGTTGTGTATATATGAATGTGCAAGCACGTATGGCGGTCGTCTCTGTGTGACTGTGGGCGTCTGGAAGAGAGAGAAGCCTCATCTGTTACCAGCCCAGCCCGGCCGGCCCGCCGCACGAAGTAGAACGACAGGGTGTCACCGCCGACGACAGTGATGGATGCCCTAAATTCTGTAGGCAACTTGGGCAATTGGACACATTAACAACAGGCACCTGCTTTCCCTCGTACAAATCTATTAAAAGATAACAGCAATGGCGGCTCCCGCACTATTAGTAAATTATAGCTCTGTCTGAGTGTGAGGTAAGTGTGGGTCTCCCTTCTCCCTGCACCCCCCTCCAGCTCCCCGAAGCCACATATTCTTATTGACAGTCTAACAGTACCACCTAGTGGCAGCATTTTATAAAGCTTTTCCAGAACTTCAGCAATAACTGAACATGAACAAAGAATCGGTTTATCCAAAAACATTGATCATGCTCTTATTTGAGGACAAAACCCATGAAGAAACATACAACTGACAATTTACTGTCCATAATTTCCACAAAATGAACTATTCATTATGCTGCATTTTTTAAAAATATGTCAAGAAGGACACCGCAAATGAATAATTTTCAAACATTCTTTTCAATCCAAACATGCAGAGAACCCATAATAATAATTTTCATGTGAATGTGTCATGGAAAACCTGGGGTGATCACTGGATGATGGTTAATGATAATCATTGGAATACGTTTGTGGTTCTAAGTTATAAGGTAAATGCATCTTCCAATATTCCTGTAGACTTCCAGTCTGTGAAACTTACAGATTACTTCTCAAGCTACTTTTCAAAAAACAAGGCTTTTCTTTTGTAACTGGGCCAAATGGTCAGTAATTGGAGACAATGTGGCTAATATAAATCCATTATGACCTACTCAAGACCTCCTATTAAAACATTAACAGCAGACCAGTACTCTCACCACGACACTATTATGACATATCTTGGACTAGAGCTCAGGTACACCACATAAATGTATGTCACATAAATTTGCTGTGGGTAAATATTTGTGTGTGTGTGTGTGGGGGGGGGGGGGGTGTATTTGTGAGCTGGCCAAGAATAAAGGAGGACAAGACCAGTAAATACTTTTACAGCAGGCAATTTGTCAGGATGTGTAAATGTCTCCAATTCCCAACAGCACTGGAGTAAAATTTACAGTCACTCGGGAAGTGACAATGCACAAAAAAGGACCACTTTTTACTCTCTCTCATCTCCCTCAGACCACTAAAACCTTCTCATAAATCTCCTTCGGTCCCCACAGATGTCTGCTGTTGTCAGATATCATGCCTTGACAATGCTTTCCACCATCATTGTCTTGACAGAAATATGATATGTGAAACTGCAATGTCACATCACTTAACATGATTTAACCTAAGCTAGCCTGCACCATTTTAATCAATCAAAAACGTCACCTTTTTTCCTGTAATGATGGTAGAGGTATAGGATCCCCGTGTTGGGGTGATCTATAAGACTTATCTATGCTACTGATTTATGACTACTGCCAGCTAATGTACTAAAGGAGCCTCCTTTCTTCCTGTCGTCAGGGTTTCTATCAAATTGGCAAATAAGTAGGGCACTATTACCTCATGGGCATAGAGGAAGCCATTTCCTGTTGTGTGTGAACTCTGCTTGCATGACTTCATAACAGTTTTAACCTCAAACAAGTTATCTCCTTGCCTCTGCATGTTTCTTTGTTTCATTTAAGCACTGCAGTAGAACAGCACTGTAGTTCAGTTCATATCCGAATGTCAGACACTATGTATGTCATGACAATATAGCTGCTGTATAAACATTTCAAAGCCAGGAAAATTGCTAAATTAAAAGTGGAGTCAGTGTGTCAGAGTGGTTATTGTACTTTAAGTCATAACTCCCAAAAACGTATCTACCAGACATAACAATACCAAAGCAATTCTGTACCTGCAGATGCATAAGCCACTTAATACTGATAAATAATGATGGTAAATGATTAACATAAACCATTTTAAGAATGTCAACATGAGCAGTATGATGACTGGACCACCTGGATATTAAAAAAAAAAAAAAATTATAAAAGTAGACCAGAAAAATGTACCTGTTACTACAACAGAGTGGCTGGATCCACATGCCATTAGCTTCACACTGCCCAGCTTATCCACTGTGAACTCGCTCAGATGTGCATCTTCTGGATAGGTCTCAGCTGGTCTTCCATGTCCAGTCTGGCCCAGTTCCCCATTACCCCAGCAAAGAAGATCCATATTATAATGCTGTGAAACATAAACACACAAGAGAGATGCAACAAAAACATCCAAACATCAAAAAATAAATCCCCTTATTTCACTTTGATGAAATTAATCTTTACAGAACTACAGTAGTAGGGAGAATTCAATTATTTTACCATATTCTTAAAAAGGGTCAAAAGTTCACATACTTTTGGTTACTTGGTGACATTGCCTTTAAACTGTAACTTGAATGTAATTCTTGGAGTAGCCTTCCACAGCCTTCAATTAACACTTCTCACACTGCAGGAATCTTGGCCCATTCCTTCTGGCAGAACTCAAGCAGCTGAGTCAGGTTTGTGGGCTTCCTTGCACAAACCCACTTTTACGGTTCAGCCCACAAATTCTATTGGGTTATGGTCAGGGCTTCATGGTGTCCAAAAAAAATTATTTTGTTGGCCTTAAGCCATAATGTTACCATAATGAAAGTATATTCACAATCATTGTTCTGCTGAAAGATTAATTTGGGGTCAGTACATATCTCTTTCCACAATTACTTTATGGAGGTATGATCGACCCTCATGTTAATATTTGTACTATTCAATACAATTTGTACTATTATTACTGTATGGATCATGAATTTGTTACATTCAACCATTTGCAATTTCTCCCTCAGAGAAACTACGCTTGTGAAAGTCTACATTTTCCTTAAATTTCCACATGATGATGAGAATATTGGACCACAGCCACATGTACCGAAAAAGTAACCATTAATCATAAATTCCTAAAGCCAGAGTTTTTCTTGTCATTATAAAGCTTAAGCACACCACCCAAACCACTCTGGACTCTTGGTCAGCTAAATTAAATCAAACTCATTGTAGGAACCTTTGATTAATTTTTTTTATCTGTTATGGCTTCCCATTTTTTGACATATATTTGGCAACACAATGGTTGAAAATTATGTGAAATGACTTTTTTTTGTAAATATAACATTTTCTTATCCAATGTGAGTGCCTCAGTCTTCCACAAACCTTTGGGAAATGCTGGAATCCAGACAACACCTAAGCTCTCTTAGAGAGAAAGTAGAGAAAAGTTATGACACCAAATTCCAGAGGGATATCTGAAGACACACAGACCAGGGTAGATGTAAACCTCCAACCTCCAGAGAATGGAATAATATATATTTTAAATTATTTCTACTGTTATTATGAAAATTCACATAATCAAAACAGTGTTTTCCTTGGGTGTTGTCTGAGCAGACTGATGACTTAAGTGCACAAGTGGGGATACAAAACATTCTTCGATCCAAAAAAAAAAAGAAAGAAAGAAAATTTCACATCAATTTCAGGGTCATAAATACGTACAAAACAAGAACAGATAAAAAATAAATAAAATAAACAAAAAGCTTAAAAACTTTCTAAACTGAGTGCAACAGTTAAGTCTGACAAAAGCCATTTAATGAGAAGCCCGTATAGTGGGTCTTCTCATTGATTTTACACTATTTGTCTATGAGGGTTCCTAAAATGGCTTATAAAGCCTTATAATAGAAAGGGAAACCCTGCAAAATAAAGCCGTTGGGTGAGTTGAACTAACAGAGGAATATATACATTAAAATAAAATGTTCAGCTTTAAGAAAACTGAGCTTGAATGCATTAGCCAAGATGTATGTAAACGTCTGACCTTAACTATAAATACCACCCACACGGTCATACATATACAGACTTACATATTTTTATATCTTAGGAATTATATTAAATACTTCAACTGTCACTGAGAAGAAATATATGCGGTTCAAAATTACTAAATAATGTAAAAAGAGCAAAAATGTACTAAATTAGCCGTTTCCTGATAGAGGCCCTCTTGCATAAAAATCACGTTCCCAACCTTATTTGTAATGAAGTGTGGATCTGATGCAGATCACCAATATTCTCCTCAACATGTTTATTTACAATCTGCCCTCGATGCTAATTAGAATTTGACCCTGCACACACATGCAAACGCACACACACGGAAACTGCATGTACACATACACAAACATACACACACCCCAAAGCAATATTACCAACACAATTCCATCCGACTGGTATTGGAATTTTCCGAAAGAGCAAACCAATAGATAACCTATTACAAAACTATAAGAGATCAATAGCTAATTTCTTTGCATTGATTACCACTTGGACATTTAACATGCACCCTGTGGCCACAATGTGTGTTCCGCAAGCTTAGATCCCCATTGGCCCTCATGAGTATTAAAATTATCGATTCAGACAGAGGACTAAAAATGTCAAGCTGTTCATTAATCTTAATAAAGACTGGACTTGACCAAGGCACCCTTTCTCCAATGCAGGGATACAACCTATCCAACCAGGAGCATATACACAGCAGAGATTAATGAGCTTCTACCGAGCGCTGTGATTTAAGTCTTTGCCATTAATGGATCAATTACAAAAGAACAAGTCTTTTATAATAGTGCTTACTTTTTACCTAAAGTGTGCAGCCCAACTCAACATTTTATATTTTTCTGGAGAATATAAATATCCACGAGTGCACACAGGTCAACTTGAATTTTTAAAAAAAACTACTCCTTTTGTTGAATGATATCAGACTGCATCTGCTGTTTTGCCGCACATGGCTTCCATATGGTCCTTAATGTACACATTTTTATCCAACTTCATCCACTTGTCTGATGTAGAGGCCTAACAACACTTGTAAATCTGTTATATGTCTAATAGGGTCTCCAAGAAGGTTGTGATTTACTAATTTTACCACTGTAAAACTAATCACTATATTTATTCAGAGATTAACTTTTCATGATTGGCTGCCAGGTAAGAATTTCCATTATTTACACAAAAGACATGAATATTTACGTAAAAAGAACAACACAATAGCTTCTTCACATAAATACATATTTCCCTTCACTTAGTTCACAAAAAACCAAATAAAATAATATAAGCTAAAAGGCTAATTTCCTTTCTAAGACTGAACTGTAATTGCAGAGGAAGCGTGTAAGCATCCACACTGATTTTTTTTTTTTTGTCTCGTATCAGAATGCCACATAAAAATGTCCTTGAAATCTCATGATTAAGATAAATCATACATTTAAAGGGCAGTAAATGGCCAGTAGGAGATGCTGTTTCTTCTTCCTTCACATAGAACCTGATTTAGTTCTCCCACAGACCATCCAGTGGTTTATCTGATGAACATCTCTTGATCCACTGTGTGTTTCTAGTCTCTGCATATTTGGCTCTGTCTGGCTCTTTCTGGGAAAGGATTGCCATAACTGTATTTTTATGGGACACATATCATTAAAATGTTAAACTATTTGGAAAAATGCCCAACTCTGTCCTCGAATCACAACCCAGTTACAACATCTTGACACAAGATATACAACAACAATATATGATGCTCTTAGACATGATACACACAAGTGTTTTGTACAATGTAGCCTACTTTTAAATCCAATGAAAACAATAAAAAATATAAGGCCAAATAACACTTACCCCACAGTCTCTATTAAAGAAAATGACACCTCCTCATTGAAAACAATTGTGTCTTGTGCTCCTTTAGTTTGACTTCATTGCCACCTCCTCCACCCACTGCACAAATCCCATTGGCAAGGTAACAGTCTCCATAGTATTTTCTGTTGACAGCTGAAGAGCTGTTTGAGATTAGCTTATTATTGGCCTATCTCAACTATGAGAAACCTTAGTGGGGAAAAGGCCACAGATATTTTACTTGGTCATTATCCCAAACACAAATACTGTTATGGTTCATTTAAGGATTTGAGAACTCTAAAAATGTTCTCCTCACTTTCCACCAACTAGCATCTAAGTCATCTTATTCCAGAATGAGCCAGAATTTAATTTTTAGCATTTTATATGGCAAATGAGAATTTTCACATTTATTCATTGGTCTAAACTTTCAATGTACCTCGGTAATCTATGTAATCTCTACTGTTGGTTTTACTTTAACATTACTTGTGCAAAGTCCACAGTGCTTTTTTTTGTTACAAAAATGACATTTCTAAATGCTAATGAGGCTTCATGTTGCTCTGAAGTCAAAATGTCCACGGTATATCTCTTGCTATTCACATTTCTGGTGGATTTTTGTTTTTCCCGCTTAAATTTCATTTAATTGTTTAGCTAGTTGGTTCTGTATTTAATTAAGGCTGTGTTCAACAACTGCCGTTAGTTTACAAAATATCGGGGAAAATTGTGTATGTTGACTACATATATAACAGATATAGATAAATTAAAAAATACTGAGTTAAAACGTGCGGAAAAACTTACTTCATTCAGTAGAAACGTCACACGACTGTTTGTTTTTGGCTCGATGATTGTTGAGCATGCGCAAAAAAAACATCCTTGTGGCCTATTAAAGTGTCTTACACAGGTAAGGTACGCCAAGGTCTTAAATATTCTAAGAATGAGGCGCTCTTAAATATTCTAAGAGTGAGACACTGATATTATGTAAAATATTAAGTATTTACACTGACTCTGTCTGACAAATGAGTTTACTTATTTTACAAGTTTGATTCCTAGCACTTTACTGTTTCAAATGCAGTACGAATGCGACATCACTACTTTCCTTGAACGCATCTTGACCGACAAGCTTTAACTCCGTTTTTTCAGCTCAATGTTTATCAGTCTTTGTTTTGTATCCTTACATTCTCCTAAGATTGACCACCAGGGGGCTTTTTGATCCCATTTACTTCGCAGTGTATTTGGACAGGAATTATTTTACAAACTACAGTGCTGTACAAAAGTCTAAGCTTTGCTGTTTTAGCAGGATTGAAATGAGCATACACTATTTTCTCATTTTCTTTTCCTCAGGAACAAGAGGACAACACTGGAAATATGTACACAGAATTAAGACACAGAAAAGATTGAAATAAGTGGGTTTGAAAATTTAAAGCTCCTATTTAGTGTGACCCCTGACCCCATGACAAGAAGCAGCTCCAAAAGTTTAACATCATGACATGACGTTTTGAATGAAACTTGGTATAAAACATCAGGAAAGTCATTCAATAAATCTTATATTGTAGGAACAAACAGGTGAGGTATCTGAATTGCCTTGTATGGTCTGAGTCCATAGGTTTGGCATGTTCATATGTCATGAGTTCAGTGCGATTAGGTTAAAGGGGCACAGTGGTACTGGCCCCTATAGGCTGAGGAAATCAGACATCTTTATTAGCCATATTAGGTAACCTTGTTAGTCAAAATAGATGTACTTATAAGTTCACGTAAACAACACACCTATACAACAACATGGGATGTATGGACAGGGGAGGCATTTATATTGGCCGAATGTTCTTCAGGCAGATCACGGTGTCTGTTTGATGCCAGATTTTTTTTTTTTAATAAAATCTTTTTTTGAAATCAAGATGGTGTCAACAGAGCCTTCTTCGTCATCTTCATATCACCACTTTTTTATAAATGACAAAGGTTAAAGATATATTTAAACTCTTCAAATCCTAAACAAACCAAAAGCATCTACTGATCTAAAATGTTTAATAATTATCAAACACCTAATACGATCAATACAGTGACACATTTCTGATAAAATGTAGTTTCTCAGCTTTTCAGAGACATCAGATACGACCTATTTGGACTTTCAGAGACTCCATAATGAGCACAGAAATGTGTCATCTTCTGCAACATTTCCACATCAATAAAACCAATCTAGTTAGACAAATGACAGTGGTTGTAGATATTAGGTTTTATGTTCAGTTAATAATATGTTTTGCAGAAATTGTCTCTTTTTCTTCAGTTTTGTCTACTCTAATATAATAACCTTTCAATTTACTCTGAGCTTTTAAAAAACATCTAACCTTATTTTTACTGAAAAAATGCAAAGGATAATGTTATGATAAATGGTGATAAACCCCTTCAGAATGGTTAAATGTGGAGAAAAACATTTCAGAAATCACCACAAAAATAAGTATAGGTCTTTGATCGTTTTGCAAAAGGTCACAATAAATTTCACTTTGAGTAATAGAATCATTTTTTTCCCCTTGAAACTTTTGCTTTTGCTGTACATACTCCTCGTGTATCCAGATTGTATCTCAATACAGAGACTGAAAATGCATATGTTTGGTCATTGTAACTTTACCAAACAAGCAAAACATAAAGATAGCCTAAGACTTTTACACAGCACTGCATATTAACCCATAAAGACCCAGAGCTAATTTTGTGTCAGTTCCTAAATGAATTTTGCTTTTATTTTTAACCTTTCTTAAGCGATTTATCACTTTTTTACCTCCGCCAAGGAGGTTATGTTTTACTGTGCATTTGTTTGTTTGTTACCATCTGACTTTGTTTGTTAACAACATAACTCAAAACGTTATGGATGGATTTTGATTAAATTTTCAGGGTATGTCCACTCTGGGTCAAGGAAGAGATGATAAAATTTTGGAGGCGTTTTGAATCACTGTCTGGCTCCAGGAACTTTTTAAAGGATTCTTTATCATTGTGAGATCGGGCATGGTGGCACAGAGCTGCATGAGGTCATTCACCGCCATCTAGTGGAGGAAAGTACAAACACTACCTTAGAAAAAATGCAAACACTACCTTAAAATAAAAAAAAATACAAACACTACCTTAAAAAAAAAGTACAAACACAACCTTAAAAAAAATGCAAACACTACCTTTAAAAAAAATACAAACACTTTAAAAAAAAAAAAGTACAAACACTGCAGTACCTTAAAAAATACGAACACTATCTTGGCGGAGGTCTGCACTCTCCAAGTGCTTTTCTAGTTTTCCTAATATTATACTCTGTCGTTTGTATTTTTCAGTGATAATCAGGTATTTTGTCATGTTTCAATGACCACGAAGATATTCATAAAAGCAGATTAAAGTTGAGGATTATTTTATCTAAAGAGAGAAAACTGAAGTGTACTGAATGAAGTGAAATTTCCCAGGACTTCCAAACTTTGTCATGGTGGTATTTACTATTGATAGTGAAAGACCTAAATTCTTAGCAATTAAGACTGAAAAGTATTCCTTTTTAACCTGTAAAGACCCAGTGCTACTTTTGTGACAGTTCCCAAATTAATTTTTCACTATATTTAACCCTTCTGAAGTGATTTATCACTATTATAATGTTATCCTCTATATTTTGTATTTTTTCAGTGTAAATTATATGTTTTCCCCTATATTTAATTTACCGATCATATAGATGTTCATAAAACTTCAGAGTAAATTTAAAAGTTATTATATCTAAACAGAAAAAAAGTTACTTTTTCAATTAAATATATCATTAACTGAGCATAAACCCAGTGTGTGCATCTATTGTCATTGACCCAACTCCATGAGTTCTACTGGTGAATCAATAATGTTAAAGATGACAGTGTTTCCACGGTAACTGAACGTCCAAATGGGTCATATCTGATGACCATGAAAAGATGAAAAACTGTATCTTACACTACTTATTTACATAGATTGATAGGATTAGTAGATTAACTGTTACTTAAGTTTTTATATCAGTAAGTGATATTGGTCACCAGTGGATGTTTGGGTCTTCATGGATTAAAACAAATTCTAATGGGACAGAGCAGACAAAAATCCTGTGAAAAATATCCCCAAAAAATTAATCAACAAGGTTCTCACATAAGGGACAAAATAGTGTGTTTCTTCTAAAGACACAAATTACTTCATGCTGAATAGCTATATACTCCTGGCAAAATATTTCATCAGTGCATCATAGTGAAAAAAGAGGGACCCTGTAATTTTGTAAACAATCACAACAGTGTTTTGAAATTACTGAAAGGGAAACATGCAAAAACTTTCACAATTGACTCTTTTTTTTTAATTCTGTTATTTATTTTGCTCTTGTCTACAGTGCACATTTTCTCTACACATAACCTTGTATAATCCACACTATTGCTGTTAATAAAGGTGCTGTTGAAGTATCTGAACTGCCTCACATCACATGTTTGAGCCTGTGAGTTTGGGATGAGTACAAGAGGTTAAACTGTCTTGTATGTGTTGTGTCCATAGGTTTAGCATGTTTAGATGTCCTGAGGGACTAATGACTAATGATGTGTGCTACACAAGCTGGGAAACAGATTCTGTTGAGATAAGCCTGACATTCTTTTTCATCGTTCCAGTACAATATCTTTGTTTAAGTTGATGTCTAGAGACGTACTGTATAAATAACAGACCATGAGTACATGAGTACTGAAGGTGTAAATTTAGTTTCATTAACCCATAAAGACCCAATGATAATTTTGCAGCAGACAGTTCTGGAACGAATTTTTTTCTTGAGATTTAACCTTTCTTAAATGAAAAATAAATAATAATGATGATGATAATGATAATAATGATGATGATGATGATGATGATGATGATAATAATAATAATAATAATAATAATAATAATAATAATAATAAT
>JAQQZY010000029.1:25012086-25024790 GCA_030068375.1 Ostorhinchus rueppellii
GCAAGGCACCTAACCCTACACTGCTCCAGGTTGTAACCAATACCCTGTAATAACTAAGTCGCTTTGGATAAAAGCGTTTGCCAAATGCATTAATGTAATGTAATGTAATGCCCAACAGGTGCACATGATTACCTAATTAGGCCAAGGGAAACTAGGTCAGAGGTGACAGGAGAGAGAGACAGACAGAAAACTTGGGGGGCAGAGATAGATAGAGCAGAGATATAACAAATAGAGAAAACACTGTGCCTCACAAAATGGAACCAAAGACTGAAGCTCTAACATAATACCTGTAGGTAGTTAAAAACATTATTATTACAAGATAAAACCTTTGGGTAACCTTCCTAAACAGAGGAAGCACATTCACATTCAATACAAAGTTGTTAGAGGAAACAGAATATAACAAAAAAAACATGTTGGACTGGATTCTCTTCACTTTTAAGGGTTTGTGGTACAGACAGAGAAATATGTGGTCTGCAGAGTTCTGTAATGAATTCAGGGAAGAAGAGAAACTTCCTGATTGAAAGTGAAAGAGCCTGATCATGGAGCATCTGTATACAGTTGGCTGAAATATGGAGCAAGTAAACAACAATTAGAACTACAGTGTATAAATAACTTGTAAACTCCAGTGTGTCATGGAGAAACAGCAGTGTATTATAGCAGGAGATAACAACAGTCAAAAACCAGACTGGTCGGACAGTAAATGGATTCTGTTCTCAAGACCCCCTTTAACTGGTTCTTTAACCCTTTAACCTTCTGCTCAACCATATGGTAGAGCACACTTTGACACACTGTATCTTATTGAAAAACACCATTTACTTAATTCCACCTGTTTCAGCCATCTCTACCACTTGGGACCACTCAGTAGAGATTAATACATTTCTAGAACATCTGTCTAGAACATCTAGAATAAATGTTTATAACACATATCTATTTTTGTTTTTAAAAAAAAAAGACTGTTGTTATTAGTGCCTCAAGGAAATAAAAAATGTAAAGAAAACATTTTTTCATAGCTTTTTTCTTGGTGAGGACTTTAAAAGGTTAAGTGATTTTATTTTGACATTAATTTTGACAGCAGTTGTTTAATCAAAAGTGAATCTGAGGTGACAGCTTTGTTATAATCTTTCTTCTTTTTCAATGAATGTTAAATGAATAGATCATGGTCAATGTGTTAAATAATCCCTACCTCTGTGATGTGTTAGTTTCCACAGTTTGGTTCAGTGGGTAAAAAGGTCGGCGTTTTCTCCAAAGGGCAGGTCAACATCGAGGCTTCTGTTAACAAAAACGTTTGCTCTCCAGGTACATTTCCTGCATGTTACTACTGCATAACTGTGTTGATGAAGTATTAAAAAAAAGTCTAGTTTTCTTTGTCATATTTGTGGTGATTTTATACTAAGATGACATTTTGCTATGATTCGTCACAGGTGAAACCTTGTCTGTTGTGGCCAAAATCAGAAACTCCTCTTCCAAAGAGATGGTCTCCAAATTCAGTTTACAGAAGATAATCGTGTACACTGCAGGTGCCTCTCGTAAACACAGTCAAGAAAATCTGGGCAAATGGGTTGGAAATGCCATCATGCCGAACTCTGAGCAAACGGTCTCCTGCCTAGTAACAGTTCCTGCTGATATTTCTTACTCTCTCTTCAACTGTGATATCATCACGGTTGAATATCACCTGAAGGTATGTAGTAATGGTGCATTGCACAGCCTTTTATATGAGTATCAGAGGGAAATGTCTGTAGCAGAGATAAATTAAGGGAGGATTGGGCTATTTTGACTAAAAATCCATGTCTGAAATCAGATATGACCATCCTTTTAGTAACTAGTCGCTTTTCCATTGGACATCTGCACAAAAATTTATTGATATTTCCTAAATGTTGAAAAAACAGAAGTGCGTAATATTGGTTTTTCCATTAAATCACAAATGCACTAATTTGTTGGCATTTTTCCATTAAGTAAATTTTTATGCGCAAGTTATATTTGCGATATTTGAGGGTCAATGGAAAAGCGTCTATTGACAACTGCATATCAGCACAGTAGCTTTTAAAGTACAGTGTATAATGCTGTAGATAAATACATAATACAAAAACAGCCCACATCCACCTACTGCAAAAAAGCAACAGGGTTTATTTAATTATTTATCTAAGCCCTGTTTGCACAGGCCTAGTATAATCTGTGGACCTCTGGTGACATGGAAATGAACTCCCCATGTCTGTGTTTCATATGACATAAGTGTCTTTCATACAAATTTACTGACATTATTCCCTGGTCCTGATGTCAAAGACAGGTTCACCACTGACCTGTTAAACCCCGGGTCATTTGGTTCCAGTCAGAATCATTTCAGTGTAACACAAAACAGTGGAGTAACTGATAGCAGAAGTTTCATCTATATAAAAAACAAGTTATGATCAGAAAACATCAAAGGTAAGACAAAATTTGTAATCATCACGTCATAATATGATCTTTGTTTTTGGTCCTCTTTGACTTGTTCAGTGAGATTTACCGACAGAGAAATAATCCTTGTACTGCTGGATCCGGTCAGTGTTTGTTTAAGACTATAAAATTTGTCTCATTGGTTTGTTGTTTTATGAAATTCATGACTGATCTCACACTGTTAGTTTGTTTTGGATATTTGTCTCTTTAAAGGGCAACTTTGGTCATTTTCAACATGCTTTCTATTGCTCGAGCTACCTGAGAAACGCTTGTACTGAAGACGCGAGAAGTTTTAGTGCAACCTACATCGAGATTTTTGACCGGAAAGTTAGCGCTCACAGCTAACCCATAGGGGCAGGTTTTTAAGTTGTGTTTTTAACATCTTAACATGCTCCAAATCTTACCAAAAAAGTCACGCAACATCAGAAGACACCTTACAACACAACCCTGTGGCGTTTATGACTCAAAGCGAATGAAAACGATGTTAAAACCATGTGTTTGTTCAAGTAGCAACTTACCAGTTTGTTTACAGCACTGTCTTCCGGTAGCCCAAACAAGTCGATCATCGAACGCACTTACTTACTCACTCTTCATTGAAGAGTTGCTTTGAAGAGTGAGTGTCTTCTAATGTAGCATGACTTTTGTGGTAAGATTTGGAGCATGTTAAGATGTTAACAACAACTTAAAAACCTGCCCCTATGGGTTAGCTGTGAGCGCTAACTTTCCAGTCAAAAATCTCGATGTAGGTTGCACTAAAACTTCTCGCATCTTTGGTACAGGCGTTTCTCGGGTAGCTCAAGCAATAGAAAGCATGTTGAAAATGACCAAAGTTGCCCTTAGTACTTGCTGTTTGGATGTTGTTCTGTTGTCCAGCAATTGGTTTTGGATGTACAGAATATGTATTGCTGCAAGTGTCACGCTGCATCACCATGGTAACACAGACAGAACTGCGACTGCCCTCAGTAGCAGGGGTAACTGGACTTAAGAGGCTTCATAATAGAAAAGTGTTCCTAACTATAACTGTCATCCTTCTCATCCTTTGACGTGTTGCTTTTCTGAGGGATCTAAGTTTGCTTTTTGAGTGAATATCCATGTTGTATTACAATCTGAGCCTGGATTTCCACCCAAAGCACTTTTAAAACCTGTATGAGAATAAAAATGCTGCATATACAAGCAAATTACAGACATATTGTGTTTACTGCAATAGGGTTAATCATTCACTTAAGAAATTACAGACATGGCTGATTCACATGCGATTAAGGTCCTTGACGACCTCTGGAATTATTACAAATTACCACAGGTCTACAGGTTGTACGAGTACTGTGTGAATAATGTTTTAATGATATGGTAAAGTGCATTGTGATCATTTCAGATATGAGAGACCACGACTAAGTTTCTTTTTTCCAGGTATATGTGGACATCAGTTTTGCATTTGACCCAGAAGTCGTGTTTCCACTCATCATCGCCCCTCCCGGTGTGAGTGCCCATCTGTTCAATGAGGCTAGGGGTCCATATCCAGCGGGGGCTGCCATGGGACCAAGCTACAGTGACTTTCCTGCCCCTACCCCTGCTTTCCCTGGATCTTCTCCCATACCTGCAGGTCCAGGTGCTTACGGATACCCAGCACCACCTCCTAATCAACATACAGGTGTAACAAGCGGCTTTAACAATCAGACACCGCAGTACGGTTTTTCAGCTCCCCCTTTCCCGTTCTATTCAGGGCAGCCTCAAGCCCCCGCTGGTCCTCCCCAGTTTTCTCAAGGAGAAGCTCCTCCATCCTACACAGCCCTTTACCCCCCCATCTCCAACCCAGCCAGTGGGACAGGGTATGATCAAAAAAGCTGAGTCCCAGAGAATAGTTCAACTCAAAGTGTGTCAAATATCTGTGTCTTCAGTGTTTTTACACTGTCTGTTTCTTCTATTATGCATTTGACTCAGGTATTTTAAGATTTTTTTGTAGATGAGGCTGATGTTAACCAAGTACAAAGTAAAAAATCAAAAGGTATAAATGATTTAATTGTAAATAAAATATTTTTATTATAATATATGCAGCAGCTACACAATGAAACTTCTAATTTATTTACTTTTCCAGATGTTGCTGATGTACGTAAAGTAGACAATAACTAGAAAATAATTTGCATAAGAAAGTACTTATTTTTAAGACAGTAGGGAGACTTTTGTTTGACATTTGTATGGATAAGGAATCTTAAAAATAGTCCAAATGTGATACAGTTCAGTTCAGATAATTCAGATTCACTCAACTTTGTTTATCGTGGGTTTTTTGGTTTGTTTGTTTTTTTTTACACTGCCATCCAGAATAATCAGTACAAGTAGTTTCTTATTGATTACTCTAGAGCTTTGAAACCCGAAGGTTAGGTAATCTTGTTATGGCTCGATCTCAAGGTCACAAGGTAATTATTCAATGATCAGCAATCCTTGTCTTGTGATAGTGAGTTCAATACCTCCTTATCTGAAGAAAACAAAGCATGTTTTCATTGGACGCTTCAAGACTATGAAGTAATTAACCTGTTACCTTAAGGAAAAAGTAGGTGTTAAATTTATGTTCTTTTGTTGAAAGTTTGTTGTGGGTTGAAATGAAAGTAGTGATGTCCAAGTCTAAAATCTTGATATGCTTGATAAGAGAGTCAGACTTTACTGATTAGATAAAATGTACTTCATTGTCCCTGTGGGGAAATTTTTCCTGGACTCCATAGTGCTGCTGTTTACAGGAGGACAGAATAAAGAAGAACCAATACAATAAATGGAGAAATATGAAATGAATAGAATAGCATGTGATATTCATAAATCAGTTATTGCACATACAGGTAATATATTATTGTGCTGTTTAGCTTAGTACTCTGACACTTTACCTTCACCAACTATCAAAGCACTCATCCAAACAATGTTATGTCAACTAAAAAATATAGCCATAATGTCTCAAATAGACTATTTTTCACATTGATTTGGGTTTAAACTGTGACTGGTTTATAATAATCAAAAAGACCAGTTCAGCGGAGGTTAATCTGTATTGGCTCAGGTCCACTATAGTCCAAACGGAGCACAATAGAACTCCACTGGACTTTTATGCTACAAGGAGCTAGTGCATGAATGCTTTTTGTAACTGCAAATATTGATAGATGGAACATCCTCATGTACCTGTGCTCAGTCTGAAATCTGTTACTTTTCTCATGTAATCACTGTATATTTAAAATTTTAAATAATGCTTTTTATTATTTTGTTAATTATTTTATTATTTTATGTGTTCTGTAATCATACTGTACATATTTTATAGTTTAAAGTTTTATTCTTCAACTGATTTGTTTCCTTTGCTTCCTTTTTTTTTCTTTTCGTGTTCCTTTTGTTTGTGAAGTTCCTGCATTACACTTGTTTGTATAGTTTCCATAGAGCATTTCAAACAAACTTGCCCTGCTTTCTGAAGCTTACCTAAACCACATGAATACTATCTGTTGCAGAGATCCAAAACATGCAACAGGTTCCTCAAATTATTTCTTTGTCAGAGATGACAGATAATAGGCAATGGTGAGCTCCGTACATCTTTTAGCACCACAGAGATGCACTGAGAATACTGAGAGATACTGTTTATTTCAGTCATAAAAATAGAAAATAACAAATGGGCTCAGACACAACAAAACCCTGCCACTTGCATGTATTGTAGCTTATTTTTACATCAGTCCAGCTGATGTCATCATATCTATATATGTGCCAAGTTTGAAGAAAATGGAAACAAAATTATGTTTTTATAGACGTGAAATTTTTCCCATTATAAGTAAATGGGAGAAAAAAAGATATAAAAATTTCGTAAAACATAGATAGATAGATATAAATAAACGAAATAAGACCACATAAAATGACTAGAAACCCTAAAAACACAGTGCAGTTCATTTTGTGTTGATAAGAGCAGTTATTGCAGAAGGGATGAATGATTTCTTGTAGATGTTCTTCCTGGTCAGGGGGGTTCTGTAGTGTCTGCCTGATGGCAGCAGCATGAAGGAGTGGTGGAGGGGATGGGAGGGGTCCTCAGGGATGAGGGTGGCTTTCCTCATCACTGCGCGACTGTACAGTTCAGACAGAGGGGATTGGGCTGTTTGGGTGATTTTGCTGGCCTGATTTATTATTCGGGAGAGTTTTGTTTTGTGTTTGATTGTGAGGAAGTTCTACCAGGTGGAGATGTTATAGGTGAGGATGGATTCAATGAGTGACATATAAACGAGTGTTAAAATGTCCTTATTGATGTTAGAAGACCTTAGCTTTCTGAGCAGGTGGAGGCGCTGTTGGGCTTTTTTGTGGATGGAGTCGACATGTGGCTCAAAGGACAAAGAGGTGTCCATCTCCATCCCCAGATACTTAAAAGAAGGCACCTGCTCCACACGCAGGCCATGGATCTGCAGGGGTTTGAACAGGTCTGGGGTTTTCCCAGAAGATCCACAGCATAGTTCCTTGGTCTTTCTGATGTTGAGCTCCAGTGAGCTTTCAGTAAATTTTTGTACCAGGGTGTGGACCTCCTGCTGGTACTGGGTCAGGGCTTGGGTGTTGGTGATGTGTGCCACCAAGGCCATGTCATCTGCGTATTTAAAAAGTTTCAGTCCTTCTCTGCTCCTGCTGATGTTGTTTGTGTGTGCAGAGAACAGTACTGGTGATAAAACACAGCCCTGGGGAAGCCCTGTTTTTAAAACAATTGTACTGGATTTAAAACCATTTAAAAACAAATGCTGTGGCCTGTCCATTAAAAAGTCCTTTATCCATACAGTACAGACTGAGACTGGCATCGTCAGTTCCTCTGTTTGCTCTGGAGGCAAACTGGAGTGGATCCAGGTTGCCTTCCAGCTCCCCCAACACCGGACGACAGACCACCCTCTCCATGCATTTGCAGAGGATGGATGTCAGGGCCAGTGGTCTGTAGTCCTTCGGGTCTTTGGGTTTTGTTTTCTTGGGGATAGGTATGATGGATGACTCCTTCCACTGGTGAGGTATGATGATTGAGTCCAACAGGTTCTGGAACAACCTGGTAAACACTTCTCCTAGCTGGCTGGAGTAGTCTTTGAGTACCCTGCCTCTGAGCCTGTTGGGGCCAGGGGCTTTATTGGGGTTGACTTTGGATAGGATGGAGGTTACCAGGTGTTTCTTGATGGTGAGGGGTTGTGTGCGGGGGGTGGGGGTTGGCGGGGGGTCCAGGTGATCGGTGGGACGTTACTGTTAAAACGGGTGAAGAAGCTGTTTAATTGTTCTGCAAGAGAGGCGGAGTCTGGGCAGTCAACTGCTGCAGGTTTGGTTCCTCTGCCCATTATGGTGTTCAAACCCTGCCATGCCCCTCTTGCGTTTCCAGATGTTAATTTCTTCTCCACCTCATCCTTGTACCAGATTTTAGCCAGCCTGGCCTTCCTCCTGAACTCCTTCTGCAACTCCCTCATTCAGACTTTGTCACCAAAAATTTGAACTTTGACCTACTTTTCTCAAAATGTACCCATGATATATGTTTTTTAAAATTTGTAATTCTTCTGAATCACACACGTAGTATGTCAAACATTCCTGACATGTTTCGGCGGTAAACTTCCGTCTTCGTCAGAGGTGTCACAAGATGGTGTGTATCAGGCTGACTCCGCCCCAGAGAACACTAATCATTTTAAACACGTCAGACACCACGTTGTGATACCTCTGACGAAACGACGGAAGTTTACCGCTGAAACATGTCAGGTATGTTTGTCATACTACGTGTCTGATACAGAAGAATTTAGAATAAAATGAAAGAACATAGACTCTATGAATCTTGTTGGATTATCTACCCATGATATTCTGGGTTACTGACAATCTGTAAATCCAATTTGGTATGAATTCATTCAACCAATAGTTTTGCTCCTACAGACATTTAAAATTTCTCCCATTATAATTAAATATGGGAAAAACATTCTGCCGTGGCAGGATCCGCAAGCGCAAAGAGCGATTTGGTCGATCTATTTTCCTTTGCCCTCAGCGCAAGCTCACAGGCTCAACGCTGCAGTAGCAATACAGCCTTCACAACACTAGTCGGCGCAGAGCACTGAGTAATGTGATGTTGTCGGAGCACCAAGGTCTTACATACTCTGGTGCGTAAGGTGGCGGTATGAAACGGTAATGCTTTAGGTACTGCATCAGGTGTAAACTACGATGGGTAAACTACTACTGCGTTTTATGGCAGATTGCACTCTGAGTAGTAGTTTAAATTGGTAAACTAGAGTAAATTAAATAGGTAAACTAGAGTAAATTAAAGTAGTAAATTAAAGTAGTTTAATGGGTAAACTACTACTCAGAGTGCAGTCTGGCGTAAAACGCAAATTGGGCGCCAAATCGGGGCGCCCGCCGGAGTTTTGGGGGGAGACGGGCATTTGCCGTTCAGTATCTTGCACTTTCAGATCTGAATACACACACACAGATCTTTATTACACACACAGATTGTGTATGCGTGCACAGGGATTTCTATACGCACACACGGATTTGTATTTGCACACAAATTTCAGATACGCACTTGTAAATAGTTTTGCTACAATAATACCCTCATACATGATGATGATGATGATGCTTATTGAATGTACATTATTTTTACCTCCGACAAGGAGGTTATGTTTTCATCGCGTTGGTTTGTCTGTGTGTCTGTCTGTCTGTTTGTCTGTCTGTCTGTCTGTCAGCAAGATTTACATGAAATTTTCACAGATTATCAGAAATGGGGTATCCAACATATGATTAGATTTTGGTGGTGATCTGTACATTCAGCGCCATCTAGTGGATGAAAGTACAAACACTGCCTTGGCGGAGGTCTGCGCTGTCCGAGGGCCTCTCTAGTTTCTGTTATAACATAATGCTTATGCTCCATAGCATGTATTTGGTGGTAAATAAAATAAAATAAAATAAAAACTAATACCACTTCCTCTGCCCGTGCTCATAATGGTATATATGGTCAGTGTTTACATGATTCTTTCACATCTCACAGATGCGAAAAAGACATTTGGGTGCATTTTTGTGTACTCACGCACAGATAATTTGTAATTTCCTTCCTGCAGGCTGCCTTATCATTGGCAGCGGTCAAGGACAGTATCTGCTAATTGTAATGATACCTCTCTGTGCGCTATTGCAGCAATACAGTCTTTTGTAAACAGGATGGACAGTATTATCCTGAACACCCAAGGGGTGCCTGTTTTCATGTGAGTGCAAGAATAATTCTTGCCAAGATAAACTCTGAAGTCTGTTATCCAGCTGCACAACAAAAGAACGAGGTCAAGGTTTTGTGCAGATTGGCTGGGAGGTTGGAAGAAATGGTTGCACTGAAAGTAGAGCTATAATCAATGACATGCATTCTGATATTACTGCCCTTTTTCCCAGATGGGTGAGAATTGTGTACAAGGCTAGAGATGGGATGATATCAGGTGAAGATTTGTCCCATAGTCTTACTATAATTAGATGATTTTTTGAGCAGTGAAAATGTAGTGAGAGCTCTGCTGCTGCAAGTACAATGGATACAGATGAACTTCAGTGATTCCCAGGTGGACCTTCACTGTTTTCATCAGATCAATAAA
Source organism: Ostorhinchus rueppellii (assembly GCA_030068375.1). Taxonomy (NCBI): domain Eukaryota; kingdom Metazoa; phylum Chordata; class Actinopteri; order Kurtiformes; family Apogonidae; genus Ostorhinchus; species Ostorhinchus rueppellii. The sequence continues at coordinate 25,022,082 of JAQQZY010000029.1, forward strand.
AAAGAAAGTAAAAGAAAATAATGAACAAGCAATCATGAATCATTAGACTGAGGTGTTACAGAATCTAATGGAAGGGTATAATGTTGAATTCTTGGAAACAGAGATGACACATAAGCATGTCCAGTTTCTGTATTAAGATATAATCTGGACATACAATATAGGAAGTCTGTACAATAGTAAAAACAATGTTTTTTGGGGGGGAAAAGGCTTCATGTGACCTCGTTTTGCACTTAATGCCTTTTGAGATGATGAAATTGAGCTTTATTGCTTTAATTTTCTGACTTTTTATAACCTTGTTTGATTCAGTGCATCCTATGCTTCTTCACTGTTTGTGCTGCTTCTTGTCACAGGGTCAGGGGTCACACTGGATACAGTCTTTAACCTTTAGAACCCATTTAGTTCAGGTTTTTTGTGTGTCTTTTAATTATGTGCATATATCCTGTGATGTTTTTTCTATTTGAATAAAAGAGAATGAGATATATGTTTATGCATTATTATAGTACATTATTCTCATTTTGTGCTGGTGTATTTTTTTTTTTTTTTTTCAGGCTTCAAACACCACAGAAATGACATTCAACTCATTTCCTACATAGACAGAACCACTTACTTTCCCATTTCCTCTGCCTCTGCAATATGTTTTTATTACTGTACCACTTCTTGTAAAACCTATGTGCAATTCCACACTCCTCACCTATACTGTCTTTATGTTTGTTTGTTTGTTTGTTTGTTTGTTTTAATCTTTTTTTAATAATCAAAATATATTTGTTAAAGGGTGTACTTTCAATACTTCATCTAATTGTGGCTAGTCTTAAGTACATGTATTTTGATCGAGACTTTCCACATTCTTTGTGGTGCATCATGATACAGAAAAACATCATGTGACTACACAGGCCACAAAAGCTGTCCCATTTCTCACCGAAACAAGTGGGCAATCCTATTCAGCTCTGAACACTATTTTCTCTCAACAGATTTATGATCTTTAAATCTAATTGGTAGTCCATGGAGTTGTGGCACAGTAGTTGTAAACAGATTTTCATGCCTCCCACAGAGGTAAGCACATTTGTATAAACTGTGGAAAACCTCAGCATGTTTTCCAGAGTAGGGGGAAGAAAACTTAATCAAATATGCAAAGCTGAAAACAAATAATCACACAGGGAGGTTTTTTTTTTTTTTTTTCCTCTTGATAGGGACCTCTTACTGTATTGCAGCAGAAATAGCCCTGAGCATAAGTGGGAAAAATCAGAACTCATTTAATATTGTCATTGCAGTTTCGAGAATAAATGAACGATAATGGTGCTTCATTAAAATTCTATTTATTTTTTTTTAATTGACATTCAGTATCTGACATTTGCATTCGGTTCATCACATGTACATGTATCATACATCATACATCATACATCTGTTGTCTGTTCTAAATGCCAAAATAATATTTTTTTGTTTTATGTCCAAACACTGAAAAGAAGGAAGTGAACCAAATAAAAGAAGAAAATAAAGAAAAAACTATGTACAAATAGGGAGTGATCTTTCCCATACAACACAATCACTGATTTGTGAAAACAAAATCAGCCCGATAGGATTTTTTTTTTTTTATTAACTCTGCAAAATCTCCACTTAAGGAAGCAGGGTGCAGCGTGTCCCCTTTAATAGTTTTAGCAGGAATTCCTCCCTCCCCTTCCCGCTCTTGATCCAAGTGATGGATGCACAGGGGCGGGATGCACGAGGGTTTGGACCCGCCCTCCTGCACTTGTTGCTACTGTTGCTAAATAGATGCCTGCGGGGTGTATTGGAGAGACTCCGGATTATCTGTGTCTGTCATCGACCATCGCCATGGCTGGACGGCTGCTCCCTGTCTGTGTCCTTCTGTTCCTCATTTTTAGAGGTAAGTGACGTCAATTAGCAAAAGATATCTCCAAAAGATAAACTAGGAGTGAAACCGATAGATAGGAGTTGCATTTTACGACTTTTTCGTAGTTACGTGAATATGCCTCGTACGTGGTTTTACGTCTAAAATGATGTTTACTGCATCTTAACCCTTTTGTACATTTTAATCACTTTGATTTTTTTTATTTGGTGGTCATTATGACTGTGTTACAGTTTATAGCATGGATTTATGCAAGAAGGTTTCTTTTTAGACTTATTTTTTTGACTCTAATGTCAGTTACTGTTACAGGTCTCATTTGCAGTCCTGAACACTTTACATCCTTCAGAGACCCTCAAGACAAAAACATACTGATATAAAATACTCACATAACAATGTTGTTTTTTCCCCCTCTAAACTACCAGATGTTTAATGATTTTTAGGATTATTTTAACCCTTTAACACACACACACATATTCCATATAATACATGATGAAGGGATGTGGCATTGTTTTTTTTAAAATCAGACTTCAATATGCTAAATATTAGCAATACCACTTTTTTCATTGTATTAATAGTTGTTTTGCAGTGCAGAACCCTCATGGCAAAACACAAACAAATAAACCTTCATCAACTCATATTGAAACCATGTTTTAAAAAAAGAAAAAAACAACAACAACAACAACAACAACAACAAAAAAAATCCAAAGTTGTTGTTGCTTTGACAGGTGGCCTGCCCCCTCCGGGTCAGTGGAGAGTCCTTGCCCCCAAGTGGAGGAGTTCAAGTATCTCGGGGTCTTGTTCATGAGTGAGGGAAGGATGGAGCGTGAGATTGACAGGCGGATCGGTGC
>JAQQZY010000029.1:25057315-25079172 GCA_030068375.1 Ostorhinchus rueppellii
TTCCTCCACTAGATGGCACTGAATGACCTCATATGCAACTCTGTGCCGCCATGCCCTATCTCGCAATGATAAAGAATGCTTTAAAAAAATGTATGGATCCAGACAGTGATTTGGATCGCCTCCAAAATTTAATCATCTCTTCCTTGACCCAGAGCGGACATATCCTGACAATTTCCTCAAAATCTGTCCATAACTTTGTGACTTATGCTGCTAACAAACCCACAAACCCTGGCAAAAAAATAACTTCCTTGGCGGAGGTAAAAATGAATTCATTTTTGCAAATTAAACTTTTTTTTTTTTCAATTTTAAAAAGTCTCCATGTTGAATATCTGGGGTTGCTAGAAATTTGTGATGTTAAAATGGGGTCACGAGCCAAAAAAGGTTGGAAACCACTGGTGTAGAGCATTAATAAACTCACATTACATACGTTTTACTTTTCATTTTAAGCTATGGTTATGTACTTTTTTCATATCTTCCTGAGACCCAGCAATGCATTTCATCTTCTGTAGGTGGTAAAAGTTTCAGAGCTTTATTGAAAAAAAAAAAAAAAAAAGTGTCCACTGCAAAAGACATTCCATAAAAATTTTAAAAATGCATCTGAAAAACCTATCGGATTGCACGGGTTCCAATAAAGACAATTATTTAATATAAAAAAGCCAAAACTTGGACTTTCCTGAGTCTCATTAGGATATTATTTTGCGTTGCAGTTCATGATTACAAAATAGGATTTATCTGTATTGTATGATTGTAAAATATCTGATTTTATAAGGACCAGTGAATGCTCAAACACTGTGTGACAAAATAAGACAATGTGCTTTTTGAGACTGCAGGGAAATAAATATGCATTAGAAGGAAGCAATGAAAATGTCCCATCTTCATCTGTCTGTATTCTTTCCTGTGATCCTGCTAAAATGTAAGCTCTTTATCTCTCCTCTCCAAACATACTGTATTATTAGCCTCATACTATCGTTGCTTAAATCACTTTTGGCCAAATAGTGATATTTGTTTAACTTCCTTCTCCTAACACTGCTGATTCATCTTTCATCACCGGCTATAACCTGAAAAAAAAAAAAAAAAGACTCAAGCAATTAGGCTATGACTGTACCGATATGATAGATTTCACTCCATGCCTTTACAGTAAAAACACTGTAGACCAAGGCTAAGGGCAGGTGGGAGGGACTTTACCTTATTTGTACATTTTTTTGGTAAATCTTTTTATTATCATTCCTTTCTTTTTTCTAATTGGATTTAAAAAAAAATCTTATGGAATTTATATATGAAAAGCTGAAGATATTTCATTTTACATTTGCACTTCCTATTTATTAGATTTTCTGATTCATTTTTATTTTCTTATGCTTCTTTGACTCATAGTTTCATTGTATAAACATGTGTAATGACAAATAATCTAGATTTAAAAGTCTTGCATGTTACAAAACTGATTTCCACCAAAAAGGCATCAAAATACAAGAACATTGCATTCACATGTACCATACTTCTAACTATATTTAGTGTTATATGAACGCTTTTGGGTAAAAGTAATACTATCTAATCAGGAGTTTCTTCACTACAGAAAAGTACAGATGACCCAAGAATTTAATCTAAAATTAAACTTCATTCAATTTTTCCTAAAACGTCATTGAAAGTTTTTCAGTGTGCCGTATTAAACTGAACTGGTGCCTCAGTGTTAGTGACAAATAACAATGCAATGATTTACCACAAAGATTTTGTATCAAACCGCATCTCAGGAAAAACTGGGTATAAATATGTATAAACTACAAACAAGGCTTATTTTGTTCTCATCAACAAGTCATATTAGATTACCAACAAATATTCAGTTTCATACCAAAGACAAACAGCAGATCTTTATTGCAACAGGTGAAATTTCATTATTTCTTGTTTTACTGTGACTAATATTAATTACCAGTGATTAAGTGTGACCTTACACAGTCCCTTTTGTTGTAAGAATTCAATTCATTCGTATTCTTTACCTTTAAATACAGAAACAATGGCATGTGTGCATCCATTACAGATAGAAGCAGTGGCAAATATGACGACTATCCTGACACACACAAACCATTTTCCTTTTCAGTTGTTGGACTTATGGGCAGGCATGGAAATCAAATATTGGAAATGGCAGACATGTCTTTATTAGACATAATACAGCATCCCCTAAACAAATACATGACTGGTCTATGGCAGCTACATTAACACAGATTTACAATCTTCAGAAAAACAACGTTAACAAGATTTACAATCGTGTTCCAGTTTTTCTCTTCCGATAAGAATGCAATGATGTAACTTCTCTCTTGCGACTGTCAGATGCAATATGTAATGTTTATGTAGAAAAAGATCCATCTGTGTTTTGTCAGTGTTGCCTAAATAGACCATCTTTCACTTCTGGCTTCCACTGATTTGACCAAACCCTTTCCAATGATCTTGAAGTCCTCCAGTATCGCTTCAACGTTGGGAAGAGTATTTACCACTTCTCCGGTCACTTCCACGCTCCGAGCGGACACCTGTGAGGTCTGTGTGATATAGAAAGAGAAACGGGCCGAGGCGGCGGATGTCGACATGTCAGTGAAATAAGAACTGAGCAGGAGACATATGATACAAAGCCATTTTCTGTGGAATTCTCTCAACAGTCCAAAAGGGGTTTTTCCCTGCACTGATGTCTTAAAACATGAGAGACTAAGCTTTTACCTTGAAGGGCATTGGTGTGAAGGCCTTTGGTTTCCATAAAACAGTGATTACTGTTCCACCGTAGGGATCGCAGAAGAAAAGAGCCAGGTCTCCAAATGCATCCTGGAAACAAGTTGGATTAGATTTAAGGGACAAAGATCAACTTTCCAAAACTTTAAAGAGACTCATAAGTGTGTGAAACCATTTCCCCCCCAAAGGTGATGAAATAAACATCTTGTTATACCTTAGATTTTGAGACAGAAAGGTGAGAGACGGAGGTGAGCTACACATTCAAAAAAAATTTTTTTTTAAATTGTATTTTACTTCATGTTACTACATCAGGGGTGGCCAACCCTGGTCCTCAAGATCTACTATCCTGCATGTTTTAGATGTGGCCCACTTCCAGCTCACCTGACAGTCATCAGGCTTCTGCAGAACTCCATGATAGGAGAGGAAGAGGAACGCATCTAAAAAATGTAGGATAATGGCTCTCGAGGACCAGGGATGGCCACCCCTGTATTACATTAACAGACATAAACTTGTATTTGTTGTTTTGTCTTTTGTGAAATAATGCAACTACAGCCTTGTATTTTTCCTCCCAGTTCATTTTATGGTCATGAGGCTGCTGCAGGTCATGCAGAACATATTTCTACTGTGAACACAACAGCTGAAACCTGAATGCGTAAATCCTGTCATGCAAATTTCCCCACTTCCTCAGTCAATCAGCTGTTTTAGTGCCACGTATTCTTCTACATATTAATGGTTCCAAAACACACAACACTCACTCTGAGCTCTGCCAGGTAGAGGGACACAGGGTTGTAGTCAACGACGGGCAAGGCCCCTCCGGACGAGGCAACTGACTTGACCGGTAAGACGCCCCTGCTGAAGTTGACAGCAGGTAGATCCACGGCCTGGTTGAGAAGGGGGACCTGCTTATGGTTCAAGTGAATCAACACGTCGTAGACATCCAGAGGAGGACGCATGACCACCTACACAAACACAGACAGCAGCGTCACAATTCTAAAAACAATCAACCTTTCAGATGATGAATGAATCACAGGACGGGTAGTGTAGGAGATAATGAAGTGAACATTGTGCTTTTCACTTACCCTGACATCTTGGATCTTGCTGCTGTCCATCAGCTGATGTTCCAGTACCTTAAGACTCTCTGCAGCCACCATCATCACACGCTGCAGCATCTGAAATCCCATTTTGAGGAAACAAACCAAATAACAGGTGAGACCATGGCTCATACCTGCTGTAAAGTAGCATTAATAGAACTAATTTTAAGGAACAAATAAAATAGCCAATAACTGATGAAAATCAATAAGATATTACAGAGCAATACATATAATACAGCTTTGTCCATCACGCTGTCAGCATGCTGAACTCTGTCCGCTTCCTCCCCCCTGTGCCCCCGGACTGTAACCCACCACCATATTTTCACAAAGACTTGACCTCATCTGTTTTTTTTTTTTTGTTTTTTTTTTACATGTAACTTACATCCTGTGATTTTCTCTCATTAGCTGCTGTCTTCTGCACTTCATATAATCATTGCACTGCTGCCATATCTGATGTGTTTGGTTCCATTATGCACCTTCACACCTCATAACCATTACTGTAAAACACGACTGCTGCTACTATAAATACACTGACATGCACACTTTATATCCTGTTAAGATTTTATTCTTCATACCATTTATTTATATATTCTTTTTCTATTTTTTCTTCTTTTTTAAATGTATGACATTGAACAGGGTGAGAGAGAAACAGCATCGCAATTCTCTGCATGTTCTATGCATCAAGTGAATTGACAATACAGAATCTTTGAATAAATGTTGGAGTGTTTTTAACCAAGGCCTGTTAAAAGCACAAATGTTTATATTCTTTATGCATGTGGTCATGTAAAAAAACAAAACATGTTTAATATTTCAAGTAGTCCCCAAAGCTATATTTCCATACAGTATCTATTACAGACATTGATTTTTTTTTTTACAAACACATTCATTAACCTCCAGAGAACCAAGATGGTTTCCTCTTTTTTTGCATGAAAAAAAAAATGTCAGGTGAAGACAGCACAATGCAACATTTTTTTCTAGATACATATTCCATTGCAGTGGACAGCTTTTGGATTTCTTCTTTTAATAAAAGCTGTGGAACTCTCAAACTTGGAAAAAAAACCCATACGTGTGTCTCAGGAGGTTAAGAAATAGACTCCAACTTGTTCATTGATTCCCCCTATCACAATCTCTTCTCTTGTGGTCATTCAGTAAATAATAAATACTACAGTCCAGGATCATTAACATCACCTATGATTTTGCTGCTTTGAGTCTTGCTGTCATTGAAGATGTGAAACTAACTATCAGACAAACCTTGAGCTTCCAGATAAGTCAACATAATTATCATCTAAATGCTAATGTATGGTGAACATGGCCCATGATGATGTCATGGAGCACACAGGTCCTGCCCTCTGCCACTGTTATAAAGGAGGACTCTCAGAGGCGCAGTGTTAAACCTGGACTTGCAGGAGTGAAGTGGGTGAGAACAGGAAGCTTATGTGGGTCAGCTACACACCATGGGGAACTGGTGCGTGTACGTTTTCTGTACACTACTATGTGCTACTGGACTACTTTACAGCCACGGTCTTGTCGAAACAGAGGAATACAAAACTAAATATTCAACGTATTTCACAACGACAGATAAGGGCAAAGAAAAGCAACTGGTGAGCAACATCTGATGTTCTCCTAAAAACACAGCAGTAATTCTAAGACAACTAGAGAGTTGTAGTTGCTCTCATCACTGCTCATATTCTCTAGAAATGTTAATTATGGTTTTACATTATGGTAGAATGTTCATGACTACCTTTGTATATTTTCAGATCAGTGATTTACATGGGGTTTTGGAAAGACTTCAGAATAATCCATTTCCAGCGCTTAAAAAAAAGCATGGCTATCTGCCTATGGTAGGTAATGCCATAACTCATTCCATCTGGAAACTCAATCCACTCTGTCTATTTCAAGCAAGTTTCTCTCAGCAAATTTATAACCTTTCTAGAAACGTAGCAACTTGTATTTACAGCTGATATTGTTTTCATATTTTTCAGTGTGACCCAGGAGACCAGTGTGCTCTGAGGAAAGGCTCCAGGATTGGAAAACTGTGCGACTGTGCTCTGCCGAGAACGTGCAACTCTTTTCTACACCGTTGCTTGTGATTCCTGTTTACATATATTAAAAAACAAAACATGTATTATTGATAGATATGTAATATTTATAGGCTTTTATGAAATTAATGTCTTTATTCAAGTATATTTTATCTGGTTTTTTTTTTCATTTTGACCAACTGTAATTCAAGTAAATAATGAAGTGTTTATGTTAAATGTGCTATTGTGTGCCATGTGAACTTGTATTTGTGTTTCTACTGACCTGTACACTAGGTGCTCGCTTGGTCCACAATGATATTTTTTTGTCTTTAGGCGTAGCAATAAACATGACAGGCAAAGACTCTCTGGAGGCCATGAAGTCATTCTTGATCTCTGTATAGTCGGCAACTACACGTGACGGAGAGGTGAACAACAATTATACTTAGAAACCATGATACATACAAGCAGGATGTAAAAGTATGCCGTGTGTGTAAATAGAAAAAGGTCTGAAGGGATTTGTTTGTGTGACACAGAGGGAGAGGGGATATGTTATTGTGCTTGCCTGAGAGCTGGTTGTTGAGGTTGACTATCAGCGGGCTGTTCCTCCAGTCAAAGGACGAGAGCAGATGAAGGAAACGAAGGAAGCCCACCTGAGGAGAGCTAAACAACACAGAACTTCATTCACATGACCTACTGAACGAACAAAGGTATACGAAAGGATGCATATCCACACGTGAGTCTGATTGCGACAAAACAAAACTAGCGGTTACCCCGGAGGAGTGAAGGGTGCCGGCTGTAGGAAAAGCGACGCCACTAGCAGGTCTGCTGTGTCTTCTGTGATGTCGTCACTGAAGAGCTGAGCCCCCAGCCAACGCTTGGCCAGACGACACACTGCTCCAAAGCACGTGTGCTGCTGCTGGATCCTGTCAAACAAAAACGGCAAAATAAAATGTACAAGATGATGAAATAATAAGAAAAACTGGTGATGCAAGATCAAAAAATAACAGAGAGATAAAACTTTAATCCTACCCATGTAATGTACTGGTAAGTAGAGGCTTGTGTATGGTGGCCATCTCCAAGGCCTGAGCCTCCTCATTGTCTCTCACAACTTGCAGCCCATCAGGACTCACACTCTCCCTCAGAACCTGTGGCTCACGGTGGTAAGCGACCTGGATGCGGAACAACAATCCATCCTGGATAGGAGGAAACATAAAAAAATGATTCTATTAAAAGGTCACACAAGAGATACTATGTGCCAATAACTTGTTTGGCCATAAAATAATAAATGAATTATTTCTATAAGTGGTGTAATGTTACATGTATAAGTATACTGTGCATGTTTCAAAACATTACCTTCCACACATCCAAGTGTGTGGAGCAGGGTCTGCATGTATAATTATGATGCTTATTTAGTAATTCTCCCAGGCTGATGTGAAATGCAGCTCGGATGTGGCGAATGGCGAGTGGATCATGGGGCCACTTTCCACTTCCCTCCATGTGGCAAATCACTGCAGATGCAGGTTACATTGAAACACAAAATAAAGGGTTTACATAAGTAACACCTCTGGCTTACCCTTTTTCATGCCACGTCAAGAAATAAATAAAAACTAATTATGCAAAACAAGCGGAAGCATGTTTCAAAGAGCTGGTTTGGAGTCTAACCTGTGATAGGAGTGATGTAAGCAGGGCATGGTTTGCCTTCCTTTGGGATCAGTGATCGAGAAATCTTATCTCTGTCAAAGAAAGAGTAGTCCAACTTCCAAGGAATAGGTGGAAAGACCTGAAAGCAAGGACATGTCACACATTATCACTAACTCACTTGACTGAACTCATTTTTTTTGTTTTTAAATTGTCAACATTATTATTACTAGCCACAACCATAATTACCACATTAACTCATATTGTCTCCAGCTTCTTCTTTACCTGTGTGTATCTAAGTGCAGGATGGGCTCCTTGGACAGATGTGATGGAGAGGGGCAACCCTTCTAGCTTCCAAAGTTTTCTACTCAGGTCATCAAATGACTGCACAACCAATAAACCCTCCTCCTCTCCGGTACTGGGCACCTGAGGAGAATAAAACCATCAGACTTATGCTGTTAATCCATATTGCATAGCAGACACAGGGGTTCAACTAGTGGTGAAATATGCCTCTGACACCCCCTTGTGGTTGACTATTTTCCTGTAATCATTTATCAATAATGAATGATATGATCATAACAACACTTGAGTCAGTACAAATGTAAACTCACGACATCAGCTTGATTAACTCTTAGGCTACACAATAAAAAATAAACAGGAAAAATGGTAATATATATGTATGTTATACAATATTTAGACGCAGATCATAGGGTTTAGATTACAATATTGTTCTTCTATAATTTTTCTTTTCCTGATTTTACAACAGGTACTACATGTTAAGTTTATTATTTTCTTTTACCTCGCTTTCCATTTTGATGACGTCATCCACAATCGCCCCGACATATCGGACACAGGATTCGGGAATATCTGCATGGCTGAAAAAAAAAATTATGAAAAAGAAAGAATTTAACAAAGTCACGTCCTCACAAACTCCGCGTTCACGTTACGTTAGCCTGTCAACCGAGGTGAGACATGCCGTAACTATAAATTTTATCATCTCAGACCCATTGACAGTCGATGCTAACATTAGCCGCCTGCTAACATCCAGGTCGCGTTAGCCAGAGGAAACCATGAAACGCACGGGGAGGAGACGCAGCTCTGTGTGGGACTGCTTTGAACAAGTGGGAAACTTTGTCCGCTGCATGAAGTGCAACGCTACGTTAAAGTATTGCGGTGGAGCCACCAGCTCCATGATTAACCACATGAGCAGGCATCATTCCCCTAACACAATGGCAGACGAGGACGAGAAGCCCGTCATCTGCGCCATCCAGTGCATTGATGAGGACAGTAGCGCTAATTCAGACATGCAGGTTTCTTTAATGGCGCCCAATCTAAACGTGACCGGCCCACTGGAGCGTGGAACGGAGGGTGTTGAGAGAAAGCGCCTGAAACGCAGCTCCGTCTGGGACGTTTTCATCAAAGTGGACGACGAGGTTCACTGCACCATGTGTGACACAAAGCTGAAATACAGGAGCAGCACCACCAGCATGATGTACCACATCAAAAACAAACACTCAGACACGATGCCTCCTGACGGCATGGCACTGGCAACACATGCAGAAGTGACCGAACTCATCTCCAGAATGATACAGAAGGACATGCTGCCCATCACTGTGGTTAATGGGGAAGGTTTTCGTGAACTGCTTGCATACACTGTGCATAATTACAAAATGCCTTCTGCTGGTGACATTTTGCGCCTTGTTGAGGGACATTTCCATGAGAAGGTGGAAGAGCTCATGGTGCAGCTTAGTAAAGTGGAGAAGGTGGCTTTAACTGCAGACTGCTGGGCAGCTCTCCCATATCAGAAGTACATTACAGTTTCCTGTTCATTCATAACTGAAGACTGGCAGGGGAGGTCCGCTGTTCTGCAAACACACAAGCTTCCATCCGACACGCACATTACTGCTGATAGTGTCTTTGAGAGGCTTCTCAACACTGTGCACACCTGGGGTATCAAAGAAAAAGTCACAGCGTGTGTCCATAACACACAGGATGTTGTGTCAGCCTATACTTGTGGCCATGTCACCTGGGGCTACGCTCCCTGCTTTGCCACTACGTTACAGCAGGCAGTCAACGATGGACTTAATGATGACCTACTTCACATTATTGTAGTTGCAGGAAAATTAGTGAAGCACTTTAACAGCAATTTGCTCGCGAGTGAGGCCTTGGAGCAAAAGCAAGTTCAGATGTGCCTGCCTCAACACAAGCTCCTCCAGTCAAGCAAATCCAGATGGGACACAATATGTGACATGTTTGAACGGCTGCTTGAGCAACGGTGGGCGATTAAAGCGGTGCTCTCTGATCGGACAGTCACTAACAGACAGGAGGCTCAAGCCCTTGAAATTGAAGATGATTACTGGCAAATCATTGAGAATTTCACACCAGTGTTGGCAACACTGAAATGGGCAACTACCGTTATATCTGCTGAAACAGAGGTGTCCATATCAAACATCTATCCAATCACATTCAGCCTCATACAGATACACCTTATGCCAAAGGAGAGTGACGTTGAACAAGTCTCTGAGTTCAAGCTGAAAGTTCAGAAGTCACTTAGAAATCACATGGAGGTAGGCATCAATTAATGTCAGTCACTTTCAACTGAGAATTAATTATTTGGTTCTGAGTTCAGTGGAACTGGTGTTTTAAAGAAATGTGTGTTTAAATTCAGAATATTCTGTATTGTCACCCATTTTTCCTACATATTCTTTTCTTTTTATTGTTTTACAGGTTGACTCGAATGACCTAGCCTCCAAACCAGCTCTGATTGCTTCGATGCTGGACCCTCGTCACAAACATCTCAGTTTCCTGACTCCCACAGGGCGACTGGCTGCAAAAGTTAAACTGCATGAATTGGTGTCAAGGTTAGATGCGATTACTAATACAGTGAGGACAAAAGACGAACAGCAGGAGACTCTGGTTACACCTGATGTTAGCCAGGTGGCAATGCCCTCACAAATGAGAAGTGACACAAAAAACACCATGATGCTGCTGCTAGGAGACAATTATAGTTCCTCCTATGCCACTGACTCTGAGGCTCAAGTCGATTACTATTTGAGAGACATTGCTCCCTCACTGGACATTAATCCTCTTGACTGGTGGAAGGTAAATGGACCACGATTCCCCAAACTGGCAACTCTGGCACGACACTATCTGTGTGTGCCTGGAGTGTCATTGCCTTCTTTACTGTCTGATACTGGACAAACATTTGCAATGATGCGTACCAGACTCAGCCCAGAGCATGTTAACATGATGATCTTTGTTAACAGAAATATGTAAATTACATTATTACACAAAGAAGATTTATGATACTGAAACTGAGTCAGAAGCAGGTACTCCCCATTGTAAAACTTTTACACATGCTGGTGCTGAAAAGGTCTGTCAGTAAAGTGAAAAATACCCCTCTTAACAGCTGCTGTCAGTTGTACTGTCAGTTGAGACTGATACACTGGGCTGAAAAATGGGCATTGTGCCAGAGGAAATTTATGTCAGCAATACGTTGCATAAATAATAGGAGACAAGGTGTTCTTGTCACTTAAAATCTGATCCAGGCATGCCCCAACTGTCTAGTCTAGATTTGCAAAGTGCATCTAAATTTTAGTTATTAGTGACAGATACCTCATTGTAGAGGTTTTGTACATGGTTGTCACATTGGAAAAACAAAACGACAAAAACTGACTTTAAAAAAAAAAAAAAAGTAAAAATTAATTATTTCTGTATTCATTTGCTTCAATATTGAAGTACAGCATCTTAAAACAGCAGATCACTGAAGTACATACAGCAGCAGCAGGTGTGTGATGATCTGTCTAGGGACCAGACGTTTTTGGCAGATCTTCTCTCCGTCCCAGAGCACAGCCTCAGTGATGGCACCGTCCTGGAAACGACGCAGCTCAGAGCGAGAGCCCCACAGCTGTCGAAACTCAGCTGCCTGGTACAAGATCATGAACATTGTTTACTATGAATAATGTCAACAGCAAGTAAAGATAATATACCACCATATAGAAGATAACATCTGAACACACATTCCACACACATGGAAATGTAACTAGTTGTTTAGTTGTTCACTATCTATATATATATATATATATAAAAAAGGATTATAGTTACATTAGGGATGAAAATTGAAAATATTTGTGGCGATTACTGGGCTTGTGTAAAGTGTAAGAGTCGTGACAAATGTAGTCTTATGTGTAATGTATTTTAAGTACATTTCTTTACCATTGTAATAATTAAGAGTAAAATGAATTTGCTTGCTTTGCATATGGGTATAACGACACACACTTATGCAAAGACATAAGACAGGTGATGTTAACCTTGGGGCTGTCTGCAGATGGGCCTCTCTCCAGGACAGACGCTGCCAGCTCTGGCCTCAAAAGCAAACCGAAGGAGAGAGGAGGCTGGTCTTTGTACTTTGGTGCTTCACTCTCGACAGACCACTGTAATGATAAAATGTTCAGAGCGTTTACTAAAACGATTCCTTAGAACATCTGACTGTAATGTGATTGGTATATGAAAACACTGGACAATAGGAGTCACTGGAAACCATGTGGAAATATGTGTCAGATCTATTTGGCAGAAGAGATTTTACAGTACATGTTAAAAAAAACCTTGTGATGTTACAGGAAATGCCATGGTACAGAGTAGAGACACTGATGACTCTGTTCATTGAAATAAAATGTCATGTACCTCAGGGTCGGGAGGGAGGGAGTGGGTGAGGAGATGGATCCTTTGGCCCAGTCCTTGCTGAAGCAGTGAGAGAATATAAGGGAGCGCTGTGTGGACATAGTTTCCACTGTAATCCATCAGCTCACTGAGGAGATTCAGTTTCTTACAGCTTGACTGAAGCTTCACCAGCTCACATAACCTGAGTAGGAGATGAGCAAAACTGAAGTGAGGCCAGTCTGATGATAAAGAGGCAAAACTGATTCTGATTCTGAAACAGCACAATAAAGGACCATACAATTAAAGCAGGGTTTCTGCGGGTAGCAGCAAATCTAATTTAATACTTTTTAATGCTGCTTGAAACAAATTTAATGCCCATGTTCAACTGCAGATACAGTTTTCTATATAATTTTACATATGTGTGATGGTTTACCATCGACAGGCTTTAACAAGTTCTGAATAGTTCCATCACTTCTGCTGAAACTTGCATTTTTCCGACATTTGCTAATATTCCCTCCTCTTTCGCCACCGCACATTACACTCCAAGCATCCGGTGTTGTGACTTTGCACATCAGCCATAAATAAACAACACCCAATTAAAGGGTTCTGCCTGTCAATCATCACATTATACTTCTGATCAAAATGATTAAATATTTATATAAGCCAAATAAATCATGAATAAAAATTTTTCCCCATCAATTGTATTTAATTTTTTAATGCTTGTGGACAATAAATTTAATGCTTTTTAATGCCATTTAAGGTCTTAGTCTTTGCAAAACCTGTTTGAAGCCTTTTAATGCTTTTTAATGACCCACAGAAACCCTGTAAAGGAAAATAAAAAGCTGCAATGTTATGCTGCTGTAGACGTAAGTCTTGGAGCCTGTCTGTCCATCTAAACTTTTAGTTAGACAATGACATGTCAAGGAACAAAAGAAAATTATGAATATCAAAGATGTGTTGGGAAATGTTGAAGTAAAATGCCTTAATAGTACATCAGATAGTGGTAGTTAATGCTTGTAGCACCCTATAATGTAATAATTTAATGAAAATGTAATAATGCCTGAAAATGTAATAAAATTTGCACTTGACTCGATTGAAAATGTAATAAAACCCAATAATGTAATAATAAAATAAAAAAAATAAATAAAATATCCTGACTGATATTGTAATATCTGCACTTTAACCCAGTAGTCATTCTGTTGTTTCAAATCCAGTGTATTTAACAGCCTTAGATTCTCAAAACACAAAATGTAGAATGTTAGACAGAAAATGAACATATATATTACATTGTCAAGTTCTACATTATCAATTTTGGAAAAAAAAAAAAAAGACCCACCTGAAAATGTAAAAAAAAAATCCCCAATAATGTAATAAGGTATTATCAGTACAAATGTTATTACAATATCAGTCAGGATATTTTATTACATTATTTGTGAAATTATTACATTATTGGGTTTTATTACATTTTCGATCGAGTTAAGTGCAAATTTTATGACCTTTTCAGGAAATTATTACATTATAGGGTGCTACAATGCTGCATTAACAGACAGGAGGTAAAAATAAAGGCCATACTGGAAGACATGGTCACTTGTCCTTATCATTGTTTTAGGGGTCATAAGGAGGCTGTGGAACCCATCCACTGTAGGGTTGTCCCAAAACTGCATTGAAACCGATGCCTCATGCTGCAGCTGTGGACGAGTTAAACATTCAAGTTAATCCAGGTGTGCCAAGAATGAGTCAAGTTGAAAATGTTCATTTGTTTTCAGCACATACCTGTTTGTAGGTACAAGCAGTCATGTCAGCACACATGTTCAGGTGCCCGGACGGGTCTACAAACACAACCTGGAAAGCACTATGGAACTCGGAAAGAGATGGCTACAGACAAACAAACAAACAAACAAAAAAAAAAAACAGAATACAACAACGTATTTAGGAGGCAAATAAGACTGTGCATCAGCTGCTTCTTTAATAATTACAGGTGTCAATCAAGACCACTCACAGCTGTAGAATCAGAATGTTTGGATA
Organism: Ostorhinchus rueppellii; assembly: GCA_030068375.1. Classification (NCBI taxonomy): domain Eukaryota; kingdom Metazoa; phylum Chordata; class Actinopteri; order Kurtiformes; family Apogonidae; genus Ostorhinchus; species Ostorhinchus rueppellii. The sequence goes on from JAQQZY010000029.1 coordinate 25,071,456, forward strand.
AGCTAATTCCATTCACTGTCAGATCTGTGGATGCTGTGGCAAGGAAAGAAAGGTGGATAGGTGACCAGATCAAATCACAGTAAAGAGAACTTCACATTACACTTTTATGTCTTTGTTTATGCAGATTTAATGCTTACTTACCCAGGAAGTTCAAGCTGTTTCGGAGCAGCTGATAAGCTGTCATGGTGTTACTGACTCTGTGAGTTGTCAGGAGATAAGCCATGAGCATTGAAGCCAGGAATCCATTAAAACAACCAGTGCCCTTGAAAAATTTAAAGAGAAGCATAAGAATAATACTTGAATATTAAGTATAAATACAGCAGTGTCAAATCCACAGGTTCACGGGAATTTATAATTTATAAAACTCATCCATGTGGTTCGCCCTTCCAGTTGCAACAGAAGCCTTAAGTCACTAAAAAATTACATTCTGGAAAACTCCGTCCAGCAGGAAGACAGAAATGGGAGAGAAACTATTCAGAAATGACTGCTTTTGTCACTGGATTCAACTGCCAATCACTCATATCATCTTTTCTTAATGATGGTCATGATATCCTTGTTATGAGGGAACTGGAAACAGAGGGTACTATACCAAGACAAGAGCTAGGGTATTGGAGGAACTATAATAGTGGCTAATATTTACTATCTGTTCACACATATACCTTCTTCCTTCTCTCGCCAACTGTTTGTGTGATATGCTGCTGATAATGTTTCAGTTTTTTATTTTCATGTAGTTATAGATTTTTATTAGAGTACTGCTTGTCTAGATTGGATTTTTTCTTGTGTACATGTCAGTTATGTACAGGTAGGGCTGTGCAATTAATCGACTTTTGATCACGATTTCCATTTTGTTGTCAAACGATCTCAAAACTCATAATTGCGTTGAAACGATTTATTGTCCATTTTTCTTTACACAATTTCTGAAAGACATGCATGTGCAATACATTCCATTCCATTGCAAAATAGCTGTAAAGTACGTATTTGTAGCCAACACTTTTTTTCAATTTGAATGTTTTGGATAAGAATCAATAAGTGTTTTTTGAGAGAAAGAGAGAGAGATGCTGAATAAATACATTGTGAAACTCAAAATTAATCGTTTGAATAATTGTGATTTCAATATTGACCAAAATGACCGTGATATTGACTTTTTCCATAATTGAGCAGTCCAATGAGCAACAGAACCACTATGAGCCCTCACCTGGTCAAGCTCTCTTTGACGAAGCCAGACTTTAAGTAAAGCCACTCCATCTGTAAAGGCTGGGCACTGGGAACTGACAGCAGAAAGAAACTGGAGGTGAGCCCTGGGCAGCAGATCCCCAAGAACAGAGCTGTTATAGTGTGGTGTAGGAGGCTCAGTGCTATCTGCAAAGAACAACAACGATATCAGTGTTAGATGCATTACAGGTGAAAAGAAATGGGTCAAGAACACAGAGATAATCACCACTGAAGATAAACTAATGAAACATTTCATAGATAAATAAGTCTATAATAACCAGTAATACTTATTTATTTACCAGACTGAGAGGCCTGCACACCAGTGTACCACTCCGTTCGTATATTATTTCTCTGGGGATGGAAGCGGCTCGGCTTGAAGAATCCAGGAGGTGGACAAGCATGAACACGTACAGTGAAGCTAGATGAATCTTTACCTGAAAGACACAAAACCGTAACACATCTTACGCTCTCCAGACCTCCAAAATACTGTGCTAATGCCTCGAAATGAAATGACTGATAATTGGCTTCAACATATTATAAAGGAGTAAAACCTGGAGGACTTAGGAGCAGAACAGGGCGTAGGCGGTTCCCATGCAGACAGGAGTAACGCATGGTTCCAATGTCAGAAGAGGAAATGAGATGCTGAGCCAGGCCTGCCAGGTAGAGAGCCCTTTTTCGGGCATACCTCTGGTTCAAGGCATCCTTTGGTTGGAGGACGTCCTAAAAATATGGAAAGGACTGAGGTTATTTGAGGTTTTTTTTTTTTTTTTTTCTCTTATATGGGTATTATTGTCATGAAATGAATAGAGTATATGTTTGTTTTTTATATGCTATTTGTTATAAATTGGATAGTTTGCGTTTGCTTTTTATATGGGCATTTGTTATAAATTGGATAGAGTAAAGTATATTACTGCTAAGAAATGGACTGTTTATTTTTTTGTGCATTATAATTATGGAACGGACAGTTTATTTTAGTTTTTTTTAATAGGTGTATTATTGCTATGAAATGGACAGAGTTTATTTTTGTTTTTGATATGTGCACTATTACTGCTACGAAAAGGACAGAGTTTACTTTGGATGATCTATTTTTGATATGTAGAGCAATTTGGTGTTTTGTGTAGGAAATTAGGGTAGGCTGAAAGATAGGGTAAAGGGGTAGGAGATTTTAAATTAAACTTCATTGTGCTCCTTTTCGAATGTTGGACTTTCTTTTATATAATCCTCTTGTTTGGTTTTAATGCAAATGTGAAATAAATAAATAATCCAACAAACAAACAACAAATAAAAATAAATAAATGATGAAAACTGGTCTGGTGTCCTATTGCTCGTAGGCCAGGGTGACAATACAGATCTCAAAGCATCAAGTATTGTCAACGCACATTACAAGGATGAAAACAGAAAAGAGACTGACTTACAGCTGGGATCGTAACAGCCAGATCCACCATGACGTGTGGTTTGGTGCAGGTTCCTAGAGGGTAGCTGCCGATAAGATCCATAGAAGCAGGAGGGGCCATGTGGAACTTTCCTTTTGTTGTTTTTGGGACCATAATAAAAGGGACTTTAACTGCACCAGACAGCCATGACAGATCGCTTATCTAAAAACACAGATAGTTTGGATAAAAACATCATAGTATTTCAGAATCACAGTGTTGGACCTCCACAGCATTTTTGACAGTCTGGAATATATACCTCAACTCGTTGGGAATTTGAAACCGTCTGGAACAGCTTTGTGAGTGTCTGAACGAATAAATCTATTTGCCCTTTCCTTCGTTCACTCAGGACAACTTCTTTCAGTAGCTCCTCCATCTGTTAATGAAAACATCAACATTTACTGAAGATGTACGCTTATACAGTCAGTGTTTCTATGGAATTGTGTCACAGTTCTTATCGTTTTATTTACGAATGCTCATTTCTGCAAGGTCTCACCTGCATTTTGAGGAGGCTGCAGTGAAACAGGCTCTCTGCTTCTTTCAGCTGATTCAGCTCCTCTGCTGTCGGGGGTCTGTACAGATCACTTCTGGACAGTTTCACTGGGTGATAGGCCACCTCCTCTTCACCAGCATCCTCGGGTTTGCTTCGTTTGGCTTTAATTGGAGCCTCATATTCCTTGTCAGCCATCTGCTCATGAGAAAAGTCTGATGGAATCATCTGGGTATTGGCAAATGCAAAATATAAACACTCCAGTGTCATTTTTTTCCCCTGAAACTTGACAGGCACATTTGATTAATAATAATAATAATAATAATAATAATAATAATAATAAATCCGTTTTGTATAGTGCTTTTCTAGGTACTCAAAGATGCTTAAATTAGCTTAGAAAATTAATTGCCATTTTTACTTGGAATAATACCTAAATTAATCATTAAAGCTGTCAATCATTTAATAATTAAGTAATTTGTGTTGCAGATCTAGTTTAACCCATAAACACCCACACATCCACCATCAACCAAAAGCATCTACTGATAGAAACTCCTATACCTGTTGATCCACTAACCCTATCAATACATGTAAATAACTGGTGTAAAATGCAGTTTGTCATCTTTTCATGATCATCAAATATGACCCATTTGGATGTTCAGAAGCTCTATAGTGAACGTGGAAACACAGTCATCTTCTACAATATTGATTCACCAGTAAAACAGATTGATTTGGATCAATGGCAGTGAATGGTGACACTTGTTTTATTTTCAGTCACTGATATATTTGCTGAAAAAGTCAGTTTTTCTTCAGTTTTCTCTATTTCAGAAAATAATAACCTTCAACTTCAATCTGAGCTTTTATGAACACCTACATGATCAGTAAATTAAATCTAAGAACATACTTGATTTTCATTGGAAATTTGCAACATAAAGAAGACGATATTATAATAAATGATGACAAATCGCTTAAGAAAGGTTAAATAGATGGGGAAAAAAATCATTTGGGAACTATCACAAACACACTTGGTCTATATGGGTTAATTCAGCATTTGTCTGAAGAGTATATAACAAGTATTTTTACCCACTGCAATTACACATGATAAATTACTGTTCTATCATATTACTAATCTGATACAGGACGTTATTCCAAATTTGCCACAGACTGAATATAAAAATGTATTTGTTGGAAGGTCATACTGTGATAACTGTGTTGTAATTTGCTATTCAGGTTTATTTGCGTGGATATCCAGGAAACTGGGTCTACTTATGTGTTTATTCATTAAGTTTTATGTATTTGTTTTCCCCTGAGCTCACACAAACACACGTGAGTTAGTGAAAACATAAAAACGAAAAAACAAGACTACTCCTTGTGCGTGTTTCACATCTTATTTCTCCGTTCAGTGTCATATAATCCAAAATATCATCATATAACAGTTAATCAATTACATTGCTTTTTAAATTGTGCAGCTCTGTTTTATGTAACTGTTATTTCCATTCACAACTCATATGTAAAAGTGTTAGTAAATGCATGCATGCTAACATCCGTACACTACAAATGTGTTTAAAGGGTTAAGTGGCGGTAAACTTTAAGTGTTTTACCTCGGTTGTGTCCTCTGCTGCTTGGTCTTTCTTCTTCATTGCTGAGCTGCTGATAAAGTAATGTTTATTATAATATATTCACGTTCTTCATCCACAGAGCTACCGCTTCCTAATGCTCTCACATGTGCAAAGGACCAAGCAAACATGCTGCTTGCAGAATACGTCTCTGTTTGGTCCAGAAGCGGAAGGGTAAATTGTGATTGGTCCGCAGCGCCCATTCAGTTTTAGCAGGGTTGGTTGTATAAGCAATTTACGTTTAGCGTGTAAACTAGTGCGTAGAGGACAGATCTACGGTAAATTCAGAGCAGGCTACGTGTAAATGAAGAACATCAGCCGTATAATTTAAGACAATTCTCAATTTATGTGAAAAAGTCAATACAAAGGACCGCCAGTCCTCTACAAAACATTTAATTTGCTGTGAGTACTGACCTTTTCAGCGTAAACTATGTATTAACGTGCAATTATTATTATTATTATTATTATTATTATTATTATTATTATTATTATTATTATTATTATTATTATTATTATTATATGCACCTTATCATTTGACAGTGTTTCCCTAAAAATTCTGTAATCTATATAATGAAAGGGTCTGCCTCTATATTTTATATATTTATGCCGGAGACATCAGGTGAAGTACACAAATCTTTATTTCATATTATTAAAGTATATACATACAGTGCAAATATAAACACATTGAATAGATAAAATGTAAGGGAAAATTAAGTCAAAAAATAGCAACTTTTCAAAAACATTATGCACATCTTCAATGAGCAGTAAGCAATGTGGAGTTTTTAATCAACATACTGTTTTTCCTGCTCAAAAATAGCTACTAAGCGAACAACAACAAAAGAAACCCACAAAGTGTAACATCTTTAAAGCTGAAACCCTTTTGATGGTGGACATGTGACAAAATGGTGAATAGAAAACATTGGCACAGCTAAATTACTTTTCATAGGCTTCTGTTTGACATGTGGGCCACAGTGGGCTTCTCTGGTTCCTGGCCTTCCCAAAGAGACCCTTGGCCAAGGTCACTTTGTCCCGAGAAGCCCACAGGTCACTATCCCCTCTGCTTTAGGTCTAGGGAGAGAAACCCTCTTTGCCAAGACGTCCACTTCTTCTCTTCTCTGACATTTTGTTGACTGATCCACATAATTTGTTTGTGGCTTCTTGGACACCACTGCCCATTCAGATTCCTGCTTCTTACATCTTTGTCCTAGTTTGGAGTCTCTACTTGGTTTCTTGGAGATATTTTTTGTGCAGCTGTTATCCACAATCTCATACTGGGGAGTAATAAAGTGTCGAGGGAGTTGGGAATATTCAAGCTTTGGAATTGATTGATGTTCTTTATGTTGATTTACTAATCTTGGCAAATGGTCATGTACAACAGAATACTCTTCAGCTTCTGTCTTTATGACCTTTTTTTCAGAGGAACGGGACAAGGATGGCAGTAATTTGCCCAAAACATTCTTGGAAAGGAAAGGCTCCTGCTGTTTTTTCTTCTGATTAATATTTGGCGGGGGGCGGGGACCAAACCGTTTGTAGCCCCTGTCATCAATAGGTTTGATGGGACTTGTCTCCTTTACTGACAGCTTTGCAGAAATGTTAGTTTGGGCCATCAGATGACGCTGTTCTCTTGTTTGTACTCTTGGTTCAGTTTCCTTTGGTAATTCATTATTATCCTCCTGTTAGACACACACATAGGTACAGAAGTAAAACATTTTTCTATACAGAATCTTTTTTAAAAAGCAAAAGAATGAACTGAAACTGATTTATTTTATTTATTTGTTTTTTTTTAGGAGAATTACCTGTTTAGAAAAGAGGTATGACGGTGGCATAGGATATACAATTGGCACACATCCTTGAGCCCAACAATCTGGAATTGCTGGCAAAGGCTCTGAGTCTTCTGTTTTAGATGCTTCCTCTGGTTTTTCTCCTTCATCTCGGCACAGGAACTGTTGTGTCACAATCTCTGTGAGATGTGTTATGGCCCACAATGCAGAATATGGTGCCATCTTAACAACAAAGATAGCCAATATCACTGGTGATATACTTGCCTAAACCATAATAAAAATGGATTTCTCTTTGCCTGTTATGAGTCAGAAGAAAACTGCTTGGTTTTAATAAGGTCAACACCAATGTGTTAAATAGTAATAAAAAAAACTATTGCAATAAAATGCATAACACTTTTGAACTTTACCTGTCTTTCAATGTAGACCTTGAAACAACCTTCCATGACCTTGCACATCAATTCATCCATGACTTCCCCCACCACCTCCTCTGCTTCCTCATACTCCAACATGTCCATCCATTGGTTCTGTGTTAAGTGACCACGAATAATATATTCCACTTCTAAGTCCTGTGTTTGAGGTGTGGTCATTTGGACAGATGACATGCGTCCACATTTATCTGCTTGGGACTTGGCTGCTGAGCGGGGCATCTTTGGTTCAATGGCTGTGAAATAATATAGGCTAAAATTAACATTATTATGGCTGATATCTCCCAGTGTTACAGAATGTAATGAGAGGAATGGTTTAGTTAGCTTGGACAGTAGTACCAAGGGTAGATCATAGGTCTATCTAATCAAATATAGGTTTTAAATGATCTACCAGTCCCACCCCTCATAAGGAAAAAACAATTACAAACAGTACGTGAACACAGGATTAAAGTTTAATTATCATATAAGAACTGCCCAAATGTGTGATACATTGTGAATAGAAGTCTTACTCTAATTGGTTGCTCCATAACTTATATCTAAGTATCATAATAGTTCTGTTTTTGTAAGTGTCTGCCCTAGATCCCATCCATTTTCTTCAACTCACACATTCTGCTTGGGGTTTGTAATTTAAACTTTTTTAAGGCAAATATTATTGATATCTACAGAAGAGGATAATGGCCACTGGGAAAAAATGTCACACACACACACACACACACACACACACACACACACACACACACACACACACACACACACACACACACAC
>JAQQZY010000029.1:25091747-25103715 GCA_030068375.1 Ostorhinchus rueppellii
TTACAGTAGTAGTGGCTCTTGTAAATTGTATTCCCAACCATGACGATTTGCCGGGTGATACCAATGTTTAACAAAAAAAATCACGATAAAATCCGGAATCTGGATCCGATCCGGATCACCCACATGGTGGTGTCATAGGAGACCATACCCTTAAGCAGTGTCTAACTTAGAGACATCCATTAGTAATCACCTGAAATATTGACGATCAAACGTTTATGCTCCATTTACTGCAATGTTAACGAAAATTTCAAAGTGATCCAGAATGCAGGATTTCTTCCGAATCATCGCCAACATTTAATTAGTTCTTCCTTGTTCCATTTCCAACAGTTCCTGAACATTTCATGACAATCCACCCACAACTTTTTGAGTTACATTGCTAACAAAGTCGGATGGTAACAAACAAACAAACAAACAAACGCACAGTAAAACATAACCTCCTTGGCGGAGGTAATAAAGTAGTCAGAATTGAACTGAACTGAACAATGAGTACCTTATTTTGTTTTGTGTTTATCAGTTTTATCAAACCATTACTATTAATTCCCAACCATCTTTCTAACACTAAACACTGATCTTATTATCTCTGGTGTGTGGGTTACAGAGTTACCGAGTCTCAAAATAGAGTCACAGCTTTAATAACCTGAATATCCTGGCAACCCTTATCATTGTGCTCTATCAGTGAAAGTGCTAATAGGAGTTAATTTGAGATGCATGGGAGTCTTCAGGGCACAACCTGAAATCAAAATGGATAAACGTCTAGATCAAACATCGGCCCATATGTACTCCCTGTTCCCCTTCATATACACATAGTAGATATATGTGCATGCATCAGATAAAGAGGGAGAAAGAAAAACAAGAGGCTTTGTGAAAGATTCAATGTGGCATTCACCTCAACACAGACATGCCATAATTGGCAGCTGTGGAGAGAGCCCAGGGAAAAGTAACACTGCAGAAACGTCACACAGAGGTCATCTCGTGCACAAACGGGAATCATATACAAAATAAAGAATTTTAATCATCTCTGTATTTGAAATTTGTGATGAAGGAAAAGATGGCAAATGATGAATGTAGTAAACTTCACGGTATTATTTTTCTTTAGTTATTTCTGACATATGTTGGAAAAGTAATTGAACTGGTAGACTTTTAACAATACCTTCACCTAAAGGGCACGTTCCTGTTGCACCTGCTGTGTCTAACAGGGGATCTTCAGTTCAACTGGTATGAATATATGCACATGTGCATCTGCTGGTGGTAGCTGGACTGGATTTCAGGAGTTCATAAATCACGGTGGGGGTTGTTGGAACCAGTTTACAAGAACTCACTAAAGGACATGTGATAGTACTGAAATACATTGTACGTTCTTAAAGGTTCTACACAACGTTATCATTTTGTATTCGTCGTAGTCAGGAAATTTCTGCATCATGCTTGAATTTATTTGTGTTGGTGTAACTTTTCCCATTCTAATCTGCACTGTTATGCATTTTCACTACATCTGACATAACTTTTCCATTATCTCAGCTGAATCTAGTGATTAGTGTTTGATAAGGTAACTGTGGTTTCATTTATTTGGGTGCATCATAAATGAAGATCAACATTTATTTTGTTGTTCTTGAAATCAAGATTAAAGTTAACCCAAAATTGATACATTCAGTTTTATATGAGGAAAGTTGGGTTAAAGTGATGCCCTACTGACCCTTTTTAGCCAACACATTCCCCAGCTGTGCTGTCGCTCAACATTAAAGCACATGCACCACAAATACTCACACATTAAATGTGTACCTCACTACTGACACTGACTCACAGGCTGGTTTCAGTCCAGCGTCTTGATAGATGAGTGTGGGTTTTTGATTCCAGACACTGCTGGGTTTGAACTTAGACCCTTCAAGACAGAGTTATAAATGCCTTCTTTGAAAAGAATGTGTCATAGTATTGCTTATCACTGTGAGAGACTAAGACTAAGAAGTAAAATGTACTGTGCATCATGGTTCTGTGTTCACTATTAAATCTATCTGTTTATTGAATTCCAATAGTTTCAGTAAACTAGACTCTGTTGGTAATGCAATTGGAAATACCAATGCAAAAGAATTAAGACGGAGATATTACAAAGAATAAAATATATCACAATAATGAAGACACTCCAAAGGGGAACACAAAGTAGACAGGCATTAAACTCTGCAAGAAAGGGCTTTTATGACGTACACTCTTTGGGGAGATTAATCACTTACAAAATCCACAACATTAGGAAGTGAATGCAGCTGCTGAGTAACTCCTTGTTTTGTTTTCTTAACTTAGTACCTGGTCCCTCCTCCCATCTGGCTTCCTGCCTGCCTGCCAGGACACAGTCAGTGATATGTGATTAAACACAAAGTGGTAAATGGAGCAGAAGTACAAACACTGCAATCTGCTCATTTGTCCTGAGAAAGCTGCTGGACCTCCACGAAAAATGCAGTGACCCACACACGAGTCTCTCTGGCCACTAACTCCGACATCATCCCTCTACGGTTGAACTGACATAAAACAGAAAGAAGTTTGGCTGTGAGTAGTAAGTCATAGGAGTAGAGATACATGACAGACCCCATGTACTTAGGAGCATCTAAGGAGATCCTTGTTTGACACATATTACACAGTATCCAAGGGGAATTCAACTTTGAGCCTGTGCAGTAAGACTAATAACATTCTTTAATGGTTATCAAAATACACACAGCCTGTTTAAGACTGTGTTCCTGAACATTTCATAAGGGGGAATACAGAATGGCAGTGACGCAGACAGTGGCAACTCATCAATATAAACCCTCGAGACAGAATCTCAAACTTTGAGTTCCCTGCTGAGTGTTGTCACCTCATGTAAAACTAAAGATGGAAACGAAAAGAGCAGAGGAACGCGTGTAAAAGAGCAAGAGGAAGAAACATACGCACTGAGAGACAGATCAGAGTTTGGAAAACACAACCATTGGATGTTAGGGCAGAGGTAGCTTTGCTCACCCCTGTTTCCATGGCGACCCAAATGTGCTGTCAGCGTAATGACGCCAGTCGGGAGCACTGTGCTGCGGCCGCACTGACATGAGCCACACGTGCCAATGCCCAGCTGACAACACTGAGCATACGCCAGTGCCTATTCATAGCCCCTCAGTGATGCCCGGCAGGGACACAGGCAGCCCGCTGTGTGGGCCAAGGAGCCCAGGCACCCAAAACTGGGTGGGAGCCGACCCAGGACTAGACTGCAACCCCTTGATGAAGGTAAACAGGGAGAAAAGGGGATAAACACACAGTTGGAGTTATGTCATCCTCTCTCTGATCTCTGTCCAGCCTGATAAAGAGACACCTGGCCCCACAGTAATCACAAAGAATTACACAAATCCTTGTTTATTTGTGGAAACTTTGTGCGTACCCATATGTGCACATGTGAACATATCGAAATAAAAACTGTTCTCCATCTGTACAAGTTTATTTGACTGCAATAGCCAAGCCCAGTGCAAAAACTAGGACCAATGACCCTGTATTTCACTGTTATGTTCTATCAAGAATCAGTAACAAGTTGAATGAGCGAGGTTGTAAGGTTCACCCGCCATGTTACAGTCCTGTGGTGTTGACGCAGGTGATCGATCTCCCAATAGTAGAAGGTGGTACTTTTACCAGAGGAGAACTCAACAAAATAACTGAAAGTCCATACATGACTTCCTATCAGTGCCCAGTAGTAATTACATTGATATTTTCATCAAAACACAACCCATTATAGGTAAAGGCAAATTTCTAATATTTTAAAAATCCATAAAAATTCAAAAACATACATTTCTCTGAATTTTTCTGTGAATTAACTCTATAGACATTGCCTGAAGGAAGCTACATATAAAATTTGAAATGAATCAGACCGGTAATTTAATCTGAGACAATTTTTGAAGAAATTGCTAACGAAAGTGAAGACGACAACGATGAAGAGGATGCTGGACACAACGCCTTCATAATACCTTGTGACCTATCAGCCTGTGAGCTAAAAACAGCAGGAGAATAAATCAACAACATTTAACCCCTTGACACCTATTGATGCAAATTTGCATCGACCCCCCCCCCCCCCCCCCCCCCACACACACACACACACACACACAGAACCAAGTAACTATCTACTTGAAAGAAAAAATGAAAGTCAAATTTTTTTTTCCACAAATGGAAAGCGATTCAGGCATTAAGGGCTTAAGCCTAAATAACCGTAAATATTATTATCCGTAAACAAAGAGCACATGTATCACTTTCACATATATCATCACTCTGTAACTACATTCTATTACAAATACACCAGATACTTAAAAATGACAGCAGTTTTAGGGACATTTTAAAACACGCTGTCACTGTGGATGAGCGGTCTGTTGCAATCTTGTGACCCAGTACTTCCTGACTCAGCAGATCCCAGAACGCGATATGTTGTGTTCACTGAGCCTCTGACAGTTGTTACACATTGGGCTATTGATTTTATTTTTTTAGTATATTATTGCTTAATTATAACTTAACTTTATAAGATTATGTACTAAAGAACAAGTAGAATATGATGTCTAAAAAGTATATGTATGCTGACACTGAGTGAAAACTTTATGATCACAAAACTGTAAAAAAAAAAAAAAAGAAAAAAGATGAGTTTAATGAATAGTAATGCTATAAATACAAGTTTTAATAATGTCACTGGGTGCGCATGAAACCTGAATTGTGGTACTGAATTCACACTTTGTTGCTATGTCTATAATGTGGGTCTCTGAGAGCTCAGTAGGAAGAATAACAGAGGCACTGATGCAAAGAGGGGCCTATTGTGGTCGGACGTTACATGTCTTTGTGGTCATTTCATGGTTACTATTAAAGGCCATTGTGGCTCCTAACATGCCACAGTAGAAGGACAAGATTAATGAGTGAAATTGATCCATGTGGGATACAATCACCTCACAGCCACACTCTGTGCAATAGTGAGTGTGTGTGTGTGTGTTTTGTATTGTTGTGTTTGTCTCTTTGTGTTTGGGGTGCAGTGCAGTTCCACTGTATTTGTTTGTCAAGATTCAGCTGATGCAGGACTTTCACACCCCTGGGATCAGCAGTTTGCCCCCTCAGGAGAAAAACTGACAGACAGTGGGGTGAACCATGTGGGCGCCCTCCATTATGCCCCTATTGTGCCCACGTGTCGGCATCAATAGTGCAACAGCTTGCAACAAAAAATGCTACACAAGACACTTTCAAATAAAGGTTCATACACCTGTGTGCATCATGAAGAAAGAAAGGAACAATAACTGCAGAGAATGGACTGAATTCAAGCAGGCATATGACCTTCGGCATATCATATGTCAGCAGTTGTATTTAAAATAGAAATCTGGCATGTTTAGATGTTCTTACCTTTATCCTAATCCTTCAGTGCCTATGTCATGGTTACAGCGTGATGTTTCACCACTCAGCTGCACTGCTGTGAGTGCATGTGTACATGGGATACATGTGATGAGTCCCAAGACTGCTGGCCACAGTCTCAGGACTGTTGCTTAGGACTTGTTTGCACACTGAGATACAAGCAAGCCTGGGCAAGTTTCTCCTTCTCCTCACATGACAATGGCTGTTTCAGATGCTTGGTTGAGCAGGAGCATCTGTGGGAGGCAGGGGGCCTTACTTTGCTTTTCAGCCCCTCAGTTGCCTGACATTTATGCTTTTGCCAAGTTCAAAATGCCTACACAGAGGATGACATTTTTTTAAAATACTGCTTGGGGCTGATGCTGAAACGCTTTTATGACAGCTCAAATAAACAACCTGGCACTGAAGAATGAATCAAAAAGTGCTGTTTGCTTCTTGTTGCACAATTGGGTGCACACATTTCTGTTTATGTGTCTAAGGTTGAATCCTAAGTTTGAGTGAGGAAATCATGAGATGTGATGCAGAGAACAGGCCATTTTAATTCAATATTACAGGAGACAGCTCCATGTGTGAGTCAGTGCTTCACTGAAATATGCAGTTACAAGGATTGTCTCAGGCCCAATCCCAGTTCACCTCTTTACCCCTCCCCCTTGGCCCTTGCACTTGGCACTACCCATTGAAACGGAGCTGTAATGGCTAGGGGTTGAAACATTCTCCTATGCAATGGGGCAACCCTTCATGACCTGTTAGGTCATCAGCAGTCATCGATGCTGCTATTAACAGATGCAACAACTTTAATTCTGAAAGAATTTCCTTTACCGTCAACAGTCATAACTGTCTCTGTTGGATGGGCTTAGAGCATCTTTTTGCAGTTATCAACTATAAACCAAAAAAATGTGATCTGTAACACATTGGAATCGAATTATATAGTCAATCAAATGATTAAGTTGTATAAGAAGAAAACACTTACATTTGTGTGTTTCTTTCATCACACTGCAGCACTTTTTGGCTGTGTTTGCCTCCATCTTGCCAATGATTTGAACAGAATTATGGGATATTTCTCCTACCCCTCCATTGGTAGTGTGGTCCTAGAAAATATCTGCTTAGAAGGCTACACAGCCTTAGCCCTTCCCCTCCGTCTAATGAGAATCAGGACGCCAGTACCCCTTTACACAAAATGGAGGGGTAGGGGTAAGGGGAAGGCCCAGGGGTGAATTGGGAGGGGCCTTAAAAGTTTGCTGTAGAAGTGATTAATAGTCCTAGTCTGAAAGCACAGGGTCCAGTGTGGATGGTGTTTTATGGATCATTTTCTTTTTGTCATTTAAAAAAAATGAAACAAAGCATTTTATAATTTCTTAAACTCAATAATCTCACTGTTTTTGTTAGATAAATACATATATCCACAAAATCAAATGCTGTTATTCAAAATCAGTTTCACTTATTCACTCGTCTTTATGTTGCCACTACATTTTTTCAGTGACATCTCATGTACCTCGCTTCAAACATTTTACAGAGTAGAAATTCATATAGGAACGCTATATCTACAATACGGTGTAATTAAAATCATTTTTAAATCAACCATAATAAAGACATTGATGAAAGGAACCTGGCAATATGGTAATAGCTGTATTTTAAAATCATATTTCACATCCTACTGCCAATATAAACACTAACCTTGTCGTCCAAACAACCTGTAACTGCTATCATTAACTGGAAGTATCATCATCGTGATGTTATGCACCATCATCATCGTCATCATCAACGGGAGATTCTCCTCAGCATCTTGATAAGAGAAAATCAAAATTAATTCAGCATTTCTTAACTAGAACCTGAGATGTTGATGATGAAAAAGTCAGTTTTATGAGAAGCATGAGCAAACAAAATAATGGGTGACTAATATCTTTAGCTGTGCTTTCCAAATATCTTATGAAGTCAGATATGTTTCTTAAATAGAGGTAACTGTGTAATTGATAGGTTTCCATTCATGAAGTTAGAGGTAGTGTTTCCCCACAGTCTTACAGAGAACTGGCAAAAGTTCCCCATACATAATGAACTGTCTTTGGTGCTGTGTATGTGTCTACCATGCACAATGGTAACTTATAAGAAAACAAAACTACGGGGAAGGTGGTTATGTAACTCTCTGAAGTACAAGTTACACCATGAATAGAAGAATATGTTTGACTTGTAAGATGGTCTGTATATATTAAGAAAAAATCAAATTCACAAGCAAAACTTTTGAAATTGCAAACAAAGAGGAGTGATTTGCAAGTAAAACTTTTGAAGTCTCAAGCAAACGTTTTTAACTCACAAGCAAAAAGGACTGATCTATTAGCAAAATAATCTTTTTTTTTTGGATTGCCACTAAATGTCCTTCACTCTCAAATCTCTTTCTGGTTGCAAATCTATTCTTTTTTAACTGCAAATGTATTCTTTTTGATTGATGGATAAAGAGACACATTTCTCTCCATAGCTGGCCCTTTAAATGCAAATGAGCCACTTCATACCAGAATGTACCGAAAACTAATAAAAGTGGGTTTAGCAAAATATGACCCCTTTCAGTTCAGTTTACTTCATATCTACTAGTTAAGTTTATTTAATTTACTTAAAAATGTCAAGTATAATTAAATTGATCTTTCTAAGTGTAAGTAACAAAACTGAAGAAAGCACAACAAAGAATGATTGGTTTGCAGGGTTATTTTTTTATTCAAACAAAATACCATAACAGCAACACACTCACATGTAAGCAGTACATGGGTAAATTTAAGCAGTTAGACAAGAACAGAGATAGAAAAGGAAGTGAAGGGAATAGGACATTTAAATACTTTTAATCTAACTTGGAATGGATCTCTTTTTAGTTTTGGGTTTGGCTTTTTCGTGAGAGGCTTTCATCATGAGAGATGAAAGAGAAAGGCCTTCCGCAAGGGAGAGGCCAAAAGGTTTACAATAAGTTGAGTTTCCAAACCAGAATGAGGAGGCCACATTGACTCATGGTGTTTCAAAATGGCCGCTCGAAGAACAGTGTTCTGACTGATTCCACCTTCAACCACATTGGTGGAAGAGCATAAACACACCTGTGGAGTCTGTCTGCTCTGGGAAACTTAAAGTAAGGAACTTTGACATGGACACAGCGGTTCAAACCAGTGTGTTTGTGCACGTTACAGCACAACGCTGTAGCATGTGTTCATTTATTTCTGTTTACAATCCTAACGCTTCTTTCCGTCTAAAATTACCTTCCACGTTGCCTCAGAAAACTTCAGTGCACCTCTTCTTCTTCTGCTCTGACAGTCACTTACTAACTAAGCCACTTGTGTTTTCTTCTTCTACAGCATTTTGGATGGTTGACAAACCTCCTTAAAGGTGCTTAAAGAAGTAAATTAACACCACCAACTGGACTGGAGTGAGACTCCAAAGGCTGTCAATACATGAACACAAAGTTTCAATACCAGTTTTCTCAGCTGACATAGCTGAAGTTTCATACTTCTTTAGGAGAAAATGAGTAAATACTCAAAGTACGTGAGTTAAATTAAGAAGGTAGTGAGAAATAAGTAAAGTACAGTAATCTAATATGATTTAAGCAACTACAAGTATTATCTTTTAAAAATTCACATCAAACTGCAAATATTCTACATTTGCATTGGCGTAGTGCTCTGCAGTGCTAAGAGCTCAAGAAAAATGCATCTTGTTGCTTTTATACTGCACCTTGTTCATTTATACTTACATTTTATACTTCAGATGTTGTGTTTTCTTTTTTTTTGCAACTGTGTATTTGTCCCTGTTCGTCCACTGGGATTTTTTTTTTTAACCTTGTTAATTCTATTTCATATTATCGCACACTGTATTCCATAATCTGCTCTGTTATCTGTTATCTTCCCATCTTTTCTTTTATTTCCTTCATATCCTACAGGAAGACTGAAATGGTGTGAGCGCAGTACAATCACTTTGATCCCAGACTGATGGTCAGGGCTGAAATTTTTGTGCACTTCTATTGTATTCTATTGTGTATTTTATTGTATTGTATTCTATTCTATTCCAAATACACCATTGCCCATAAAATTGGAATAAAATATCAGTCGTGAAATGATTGTGACAAAGGGATTTATTTTTGACAGATAAAGTGCAACTGGGACCCAGTATAGGTGCAGATAGGAATAAAAAGGAAAATTTGTCTGAAAACAAAAATTATTCCAACTTTATGGGCAGCAGCCTATAATGTAGGGTGTATTACCTTAATGTGGGACATTTTTTTTGTATTTTGGACTAATATGGAAATGTAATAATAATAATGATATATGTTGTTAATCTTAAGTGTTCCACATTAGGAATATTCCCCCTATTAAGCATCAGATGGCCAGTGTGAATATGGACAGTCCTTAAATAGCAAAATAAATACATGCAAGTTTAAAAAAAAACAATCTTCTAAAAGACCTACGACATACTGAAAGCCTTTTATAGCAGGCGTTTCAAATATATGGTCCAGGAGCCAAAACCAGTCCACCAGAGGTTTCAATCTGGCCCCTGGTATGAATCTGTGAAATGCACAATCCTTAAAGGGCTCATATTTTGCTAAACCCACTTTTATTAGTCTTTTGTTCTTTTATTTGTGTATTTGGAGCCTAATAGTTCATAAAATTTCAATTTCAACCCTCCAGTTGCTGCAAAGCTATCTTTATATTCATTTTGGAAAAAATTTAGTGGACAACCTGTTTTAATTCCTGCTTAATTTGTTACGTCTATAAGTAGTTATGTCACAACATTTGAACAAATAAGGTCAAGATTTCTGACAAACATTTCTCAGAGTATGACATCAGCAGCGACTGTAGTCCACATTGAAAATATGTCCAAACTTCAAGCCAGCTACCTAAAATGTTCAATTGTTGGTTGTATTAACGAACACAAATGTCTGACCTGGACAGAAAGCACGGCCAACAACCTGGGGAAGGGGGGGGGCAGCGTTCCAAACAACAGGCCCATCAAAAAGATCGACCTGTGGAGTTGAATTAATGAAGAATTCAGACCCAAGCATAGCATTTGCAGTTTATGTAGAGCACAGGGAAATGTTTGAAAATACATAATTCCATTTAAAAAAGCAAAAATATCACTCCTTTAAAGTAACATTATAAATACATGCAAATTAGATCAAAATCACGAGACTCATTCCTGTAAAACCTTCTACAAAGTAAAAAAAAAAAAACATTTCTAACAGTAGAGTTAAAAGTCAGTGTAAAGTTCTGCATAGATACAGTGTAAAATTCAGCTCTACAGAATGATGATTAGTGTTAGTCTGCCACATTGTATTGTGGATACTGAACATTTTACTCATTGTGTTCTATTTTATGTGCAGGTATTTGGGGGGGGGGGGGGGGTTGTTTTCATTTTTAATTTTGGTTAATATATCAGTTTCAGTTTTACAACATTTATTGGCCTTTATATGTTTTTTTTTGTGTGACACTGTTAGTAAAACCTGTAGGCAGAACAACACCTTATCTTGGACTTTCCCCTGTGGGACTAATAAAGGCATTATCTTATCTTATCTTATCTTATCTTATCTTACCTGATTATCACTATGAACTTATTAATATACAACAACTAGGGAGGGCTTTGTGCTGTCAAAGGAAAAGCATGTTGACTGAAACCAAAAGAGCAAACTATCACTTTTTAAGATCTCCCACTTTGAGGTCCCCTGCAAATCTATATTGCTTCAATATTTACACAGGGTGGTGACGGATACTGAAAATAGCACTGCTGAGAAATAAAGATTTACACAGTTTAGAGTCATTTTTAACATAACTTTGGAGAAAAATAGCTCTATAAAGTATAATCATTCTGCTCTAACAGTGTGAAAACACCATACTTTGACTTTTTTTTTAACCATTTCATTGTTAAATTTGACAGTGAATTGAGTAGAATTAACTGAAAATTTGATACTGGCCATATAGTGAATTTTACGCTAATTCTGAGCGGGACCAAATATTATCTGAAATAGAGTTAAATTTAACACTTGAAGAGTTAAACTGACACTGTTTTGTATTGTGATCCCAAATTCTACATCAGACATCAGTTCCAAAGTGTCATTACATCCTCTGTCAGTGTTTACATGAATATTATAGACAGATCTCTTCGACAACGACGGTTTAATGCTTAGTTATGAACATTTTCTTATTAAAACTTTTCCTATAACAAATAAGGAATTCAGTTGGGTGACAAAAGCTATCCCTCATGGTCTGTGCTTTCTTATGAAAAGTCATCTTCAAAATGTCAAGAAGTGATAAGAACAGAGTCTCGTTTAATGATTAAAGGTATTGTCATTTTAGATTCTAAATGCAAGAATAAACATATAAGAAACACATTCTATGAAAAGTGGAAAATAACTTCAAGAGGGAAAGCTTTTTGGGATAATGTCGTTTCATATATTGAGTGGTGAAGAGCATGGATGTTACCATACAAATACTGCATCAACAATAAGATAAGAGAGATTCATGTCAAGATTTTACACCATATATATATTACATTTATGTTCCATATATATATATATATATATATATAAAAAAAAAAAAAATCTTCCTCTCGCCCACCTGGGCGGTGTCTCCTCCAGACTCGG
>JAQQZY010000029.1:25136674-25156052 GCA_030068375.1 Ostorhinchus rueppellii
GGGAGAACATGCAAACTCCACACAGAAAGGTCCCAAGGATCGGCCGGGAATCGAACCCGGGTCCTTCTTGCTGTGAGGCACGTGTGCTAACCACTGCACCACCGTGTCGCCTCAATGCAGCATTAATTTTACATAATTATTATTATTAATGCATTGTTCTTGTGCTGCTGAGGTCAAAAGTTCTATGTTATTGTGTTGATTTAAAAGGTAGATCCTTTAGGAGTCTGGGATTCTTGTACTGTCAGCATTGTACTCTTACTAGATGATCCATTTTACTCAGACAGAGCTTGATCAGCCATTACCTAGAAACAAAGAACACATGTACAAACATGCCACGGAAATATCAGCACCAGAGAACAGCTGTAAGTGCTGCCATCTACTTGCTCAAACACATCAGTTAAGGAAATGAATTTGTGTGTGTGTGCACCCTGCTCTATTTTTAGCCTTCTCTTTGTGGTCTATGTAGCCTTGGAGGGCTTAGGGAGATTTACGTAAGAGAGAGAGAGATGGGCACACAGATCACCAGCCCAGAGGCCCAGACTCATACACATGGATGCATATGCAGACCCGACCACCCCCACACAAGCCTTGTGACCCCACCTTTCTCGATCGCAGCGTGCATGCAGCCACAATGCCTTACAGCAGTTGAGCAAGCATCTTTCATACAAATATCACATGTTTTAACTTACACTGACAAGATGCTCAGTGACTCAGTACTGTAGCCTTTTGCCTTCCCCCTTGTCTTTACTCCATCAATGGCCACATTTTTCTGTCTGCTGACATCTCTTGCTTATGATATGACATGTCTACTCCTCTCCTCTGCCATCTTTTTCCTCTCTTATCTTTGATGTCTTGTAAAATGTTCTTTCTTTCTTTCCCTGCAGGTCTGATGTAGTGGTGCTTTGCTTTTCTCTGGCTAACCCCAATTCCCTGCGCCATGTCCGCACCATGTGGTTTCCGGAGATCAAGCACTTCTGTCCTCGGACACCCATCATCCTGGTCGGCTGCCAGCTGGATCTGCGCTATGCTGACCTGGATGCAGTGAATCGCGCTCGTCGACCCTTAGCCAAGTGAGACACCTTCTGTATCTGTTTAAAATCGGATAGAACACCACAGAGGCTTTCATTCATAGATGCTTCAGTCATTCATCATCAATCAGTGAATAATAGCAACATAACTGCATATAACTGAACATAAAATGTGGCTATTATTCTACCTACCTTAAAAAAAAGGCATTTGAAGCCATGTTTTATTGCTTTTATGTTAAAAAAAAAAAAGGGGGGCACTCATTTTTGATGATACTTAACCCTTTATAAGACACACATAGAAATACTCTGAACTTCAAAAATTCAACCATAGTCTGTTATTGGAGGACATGACAAGACTTGATTACTTTTGTGGAATTTTTCATCCATTTTTGATTGTTATGTAGAACACCAAGGTTAATGAAGTTACAATATTTGGTTCCTTACCCATAAGTTGCAAAAAAACAAAAACAAAAAAAACCCCCAAAAAACACAAGAAGTAAATATAAAAAAATACAATAAAAACACATGTAAGGTGAAAGGAACATGTATTTTAGAACATTACTTTTAGAACATTAGACCAACATGCGTGCTGATCCAGACCCCTGTCCACATCCACATGATCCCTTTGAACATCGTTCCTTACATTAGTACCGTTACTTCAGGGTACATAACAAAGCAGGTCCACTCCGTGTTCAAACAGAGGTGGACCTTACAGACCCTGTAGACCACATTGGACCTATAACTATTGCTGTCACTCTCTTGTAATGCATGTGGTAATTACCAAAAATAGTCACTTGCCTGATAAATGTTAAATAGCAGTCATTATTAACATCAGTTTTTGCTTCCTTACTCACAGACCCATCAAACCGACCGATATTCTTCCTCCAGAGAGAGGGCATGAGGTGGCAAAGGAACTTGGGATTCCTTACTATGAGACCAGCATTGTAGCCCAGTTTGGCGTCAAAGATGTTTTTGACAATGCCATCCGAGCCGCCCTCATCTCCCGCCGTCACCTCCAGTTCTGGAAGTCACATCTGAAAAAGGTCCAGAGGCCCCTTCTCCAGGCACCCTTTCTTCCTCCTCGTCCACCACGGCCCATAGTGGGAATTCCAGACCCTCCACCTACAGAGGGCGAGGGCCCTGATTCCCTTTTCTGCCTCCCATTATGTGCAGATGTTCTTTTCCTCTTACAGTGTGGTGCCACTCGTGTCTTTGCACACAAAGTTTATCTAGCTACATCCTGCTCTAAGTTCTATGACCTCTTCACTCTTGATCTGGGTGGATCATATACAGGGCCAAGGGGGGAGGAACAAGAGAGCAAGGAAAATTTGGAAAGTGGGGAAGAAGATGAGCAGAGCAGGAGAGGAGCCAAGGAGCAAGCTGGGCGCACTAAGAGCCTAGACATTGACAAAGATGGTGTTGATGGAGGAGTGCGGGGCTTGAATCGACCCCAGCTGCTCCAGCAGGGCTCCTTGAGGACTTCCCAGAGTGATAATGCACTTCCATCACGAGCCCAGTACTCCTTGGGAGCATTAGGGACTGGTCGTGCACTTTCCGGATGGGGAAGAGGCTTTTTGAGTGTTTGTCTGGAGCATGTTGATGATCCCATGACTGGACGCCCACGACTCATGACTGTGGTTGCCATGGATGCGCTCATTCAAGAAGAACCATTCAAGGTGACTGAAAAGTATCAAGATTGCTAGTCATACATCTACAGTATATGTCAACTATTAAGCGAATTTGTTGCATGATTCTCCATTAGTATGATTTAAAAAACAAGTTTTTACTGTGTAATGTTAGTTTTAAATAAACTGGGATTATACTGTTGTTGATCTCTGGATTTGATTTTGCTTTCAGGCAGTGCTTCAGTACCTATACACAGGCAATCTGGATGAAGGTAGAGGAGACCTGATGCAGGTGGCCACTATTGCTGAGCTACTTGAGGTGTTTGACCTGCGCATGATGGTGGCTAATGTTCTGAACAGAGAGAGCTTCATGAACCAGGAGATCACCAAGGCTTTCCATGTTCGCAGGGCCAACCGCATCAAGGAGTGTCTCAATAAAGGGACCTTTGCTGGTAAACCTTTGTCCCAACCCCTCAGTGTTACTAAGCTTTCAGAAGCATTGGTTTCATGGTAGATGTTTCCCATGAATGCATGATTGTGTTTTTGTGTGTGTGGGTGTGGAAGATGAAGTATTGGGGGATGGTGAGAGGTTGATGAAAAGTGAAAGTTCAAGAAAGACAGAAAAGAATTTGCTAATCCCCAGCATTCTCTTTCAGTCTCTGGAAATGTACACCATGTGTACATTTGATCATGCAGTATATTTACCATTGTATACTGAAAAAACTGTTCATTTGATATGTCATGGTTTTATTGTATTCTAATGTCCCTCTAACGTCATCAATTGACTTGATGACTGCCTGTATTTTCGGTCTGCCTTGTTGCCTTGTGTTCATTCTTGTGTGCTTCCTGTGTCTCACGTTGTGTGGTTTTCTCTCTGACCCTTTTAGCTGTTGTGTATGCATGTTTTCACAGCATATGCAGCCAATGCCAGGCATCTGCTGCCTCTGAACAAAGCCTGTCTCACTTTCACTTCTATACTTCCATTATGACAGTGAGAGTCTTTCTCTAAAATGTTTACAGGAATAAATGCTGAGGAATGAAATGAGTTTAGTCATTGTATAAAGACATTTTCTTCATTAGTTTTTTCTCATAAAGTAAATGAGAGATAAAAGAAGCCTGTTTAATTGTAGCCTTTTATGACATGATTCCTCTCTTTCAACACTTTCTCTACCAAAGCAGTAGTCTACCAAGGATTTATGCCAGGACCTACTATCCTGCATCCGCTCCTTCCCTTACTCTGTGTCAAAAGCTGTTCTGTCCTTCTGTCAATTTATCTCTCTGTCTGTCTACCTGTGTCTATGTCTCTGTGTGTGTCTGTCTGACCTTCTGTCTGCCTGTGCGTGTGTCTGGATGTTTGCCTTGTCTGTTTTCCCCCTCTGTAGCTTGGGCTTCTGTGGCACTCCACGAGATGAATGCTCTTTTCCCACCCCGGTTTTAGATGTGGTGTTCCGGCTGGACGATGGCTGTCTCCCGGCCCACAAGCCCCTGCTTATCTCAAGCTGCGACTGGATGGCCGCCATGTTCCGTGGCTCTTTCATGGAAAGCTACATTGAGGAGGTGAGTTCAGATATTCTTGGAAAAACTTGAAGATTGGGTTCTCATTGAGTTTGGATTAGGGTGTCAAATTTCTGTTTGGGATCCTGACCTTAAGCAGGATGTGGAATGTCCTAGAATGAAAGGGCAACCTCATCACACAACTGTTTTTATGCATATATTAACAACTGTAGTAATCTCATAAAAAATAATCAATACAGAAGGGCAACAATTCTGTATGTGTCACGTCTAGATGAGGTTTACTTGGGGTTGTACTTACCAGGATGACTTTGTACAATAACCTGCAGCTTTGCATGTCGCACATAACACCTTACATGGTGTTGGTTAGGAGCTCGACCCACAAACCTTTGCTTAACCTACAAATGCGCTGAATGTTTTGCTCCTACCAAAAGCATTAAGGACATGGCACACATAATAACAAGAGGATGTAAATACAAACCGATTTCCTTTTTTTTTTTAAGAAAAAAGATGATTTCCTCTTGACACCATGTGGTTTGTTCCGCCTAGTCACTGTGAAAACCATGTTGTGTTGGGTGTTGTGTCAAAATCCTAAGACACCGGGGCTCATTTCTCAAGTTTCTCTCAACAGATCATTCCTAATAGCATTTAATGTTGCTATTTCTTCTGGTGAATATAATCCTCAAATTACACAACATCACACACAGTACTTAATCAGCTTGTATGTACATAAGATTTGCACTGTTGGCCCATTAGCGACTCCACTTGAAATCTTTTCTGTGCCAGCTGAATGAGGTCAGCATTCCCCACGCGGCAGCTTTGGTTTCTTCGGATGTGCTTTCTCTTAAGACTCAGCTTCAGGTCACGCGGTACTCCTTTAGGTACAGGGCTTTTCCACCGGACCTGACCTAATCTGGGAGGAAGTTCATGTCTCTTGCTGTCTTTAAATTGATGCAGGTTAAGCTCTTGTAGAACCAGATCCACTGGGGTATGGTTACTTTCAAGGTCAGCAGGGTTATGTTACGTAGATTCAGGTTCTATGATGTATGTAAATCAACTCTGAAAAAATTTGCAAAGACATCCAGAAGGACAAAAACTAAGGAAAAATTGGGGCAAAACTTGTTTTTTTTTTGGGTTGCCTGTTTTTTATTCCAGAACACACAACGTGAGTGGGTGTGAAAAAGCCACAGCATTTATTGTGGTCTTGAGTGAAAACAGGATATCAGCATCACTGAGGGGGCACAGTGGTGAAGGCGGGCTGCCGGTGTCTATGGTTACTCTAAATTGTTCATTTTGGTGACCATTGTGATGACTATTGTGACACTGTTTATAGCATGAAGGCGCAGAATTGAAAACAAGCACCCCAGACAAAGCCTCAAACATCGGCTGCACAATGTAGCCCTGATGCTGTCATCACTTATAATAATAATCCAGAATGTATTTGTGTTTGCATATTACTATACATGCAATCTATCTAGTACACCCATTTCTGTATATGTTTGCATTTAGTCATTCAAGCATATAGTCGTTAAAAAAAATATTAGACCACCCTTGTTTTCTTCAATTTCCTGTTCATTTCAATGCCTGGTACAACTAAAGGTACATTTGTTTGGATAAATATAATGATAACAACAAAAATAGCTAATGATAGTTTAATTTAAGAACTAAAATTAAGCAATTTTCCATGTTTTCCATGTTTTCTTGATAATAACTAAAATTACACCCCCCCCCCCCCCGGTGCTTTTAGGCATTCAATGTTTTCTTCTCTATCTGTTTGAGTCACATGATACACAGGACTTAGAACTTGTTGCATAACCATTGTTTTTGATGACTTTTGGTGGTTTCATAATTTTTTCCATGACTATAGATCAGAACCATTGCAGTGGAGTTGTATGCTGCCATAGAAGCTTTAAAAAAACAAACAAAACAGAAGATGCATTTGTTTGTAGACTGTATTTAAGTAGACAGAGAAACTGTGACCTCACTCAGTGTTTTTTTAACTGATGTCAGCCTTTTGGAGTCAGTTACAGGTGAGCTAAGGTTAAATGCTAGTTCACTGAAAGGGTAAAACAGTAAACTTCAAGAAGTATTCTGACTTTCTTGATAGTGACAGTTATTAACCACAACTACACTCAACCATCTGCTTGGATAAAAAAAAAAAAAAATCCCATCGACACATTTTATTCAGTAAAGAGGCTCCAAAAATCTGATTCAGCAGGTGGGCAACGCGTCGTACACACATGTCAATCAAAGCCAAGGCTTCCCTTGTTTATTTTGATAAAATGTCTGACAAATGTTAAAAATATAATACAATTACAAGGTGATATTTGATATCTAAAAGTTTAAAGGCCATCTTCACCCTCCGCCATTATGACGTTCTGTAAATGGAGTTTCTCTCCGTTATTCTAGACCCTAATAGTCCTCTGCAAAAATACTCTGTAAGTGAATGAGTGTATATCTTTCACTGGACTCATACACTGTAATTTTGTAAATAAGTACACTTTATACCTTTTATTAAATTCTGTCAAATATAACATGAGGCCAGACAGACTTGGATGTAAACTGACAAGCTCCAGTTATCGATTTATTTCATTCCTTATATGAGCGACAATAAAATGTAGGTATTGAACAAACTGCATTTTGCAATGATTTTGGTGAGTTAATACATCTTAGTCACTCTCAGGAAAGAAAGAAAGGAAGAAGCTGTAAATATAAAGTCTACTCTATGAGGCAAGCACTTATTCAAAGTCATAGCACTGGCCCTTCAAAAGACGCTGTGCCTTTAGTGCAGGACGTAGTAACACAATTACACAGCCATGACCCAGCAAGTGCTTTTAGTTTAATCTAAGAAGGGAGAGAAAACAACATTTACGATGGAGTAAAAGAAGAGGATTGACAAATTTATGAGAAGAAAGGATCTAGCAAGAGAAATCAATAATTTAATCATCATCTTCTTATATTATATGGAAGGAAATCTGTTTTGACATCGACAAAATAAATGAATGTATTAGTTTTTATACAGCTGATGGGACCGGTCTTGGCAGGCTTTGGGCTTTTCAAATGTCCACAGCATCCCTTGTGATACACAAAACCTGTTTATCTGGCTGCCTGACCAGGATGTTTGAGCTTCACTGTGCAGCACAGTGATGTTTATGAATACTTTGCCAGTACAAGAATATTTCACAGCAGTGTTTGTCTGTGCATGTATTCTATTTACCACCAGAATGAAAGGCATCCCAACTAATTTGGAGTCAAATGCAGTCCACTGTAGGACTTTCACAGATGTAATATGAAACAAAATAATACATATTTAATATAGGAAACAGATTTTTAACTTGTCATACCTTACTGTACATACAGTGGCAGAGGAATTCTAATAGCTTATGCAGATTAAAAGCTGATAATTATTGCTGGTTTTTAAAGAGCAATGAAAAAAATGCATGAAAATCTAACTTTTAGAGGATCATGTGATCAAACCGTGTGGTTCTATTTTAATACTTATGTCACACTTCTCTCTCGGTATATTTAGGCTCACACATTTCAGTGTTCATGCTGTTGTGTGATTACATGGTTATTCTAGTTCTATGTATTTATAGTGATTCGTTATTAATATATTGCACTTGTTAAATACTACCAAAAGACCATATATTCATTAAATAAAAGGAAGTTTATAGTAAATATAAAACATCATTGGAGGAGATTGCTGTGTGCTCCAGTCTGTCATGGTACACCAGTGGATTATGTTCTACAGTAGGTGTGATTCTGTGGTTTTGTGTTCACCACATGAGTGTGCATCCCAGTGGAGTATTACATGTTGGGAAACCTATCTTGTCAAATGTAATGGCCTGTGTAACTCCCATTCCACTTGCTAAAAAAAGAGAAGTAGGAGAGCAGACTTTTCTGTTATAAACAAACTTTTTTAAAAATGCTGAGCAAGAATCATCTCAGTGTTCTCTGCGTTCTCTTTATCTTTACACCTTACTTGTGGTGGTGGCAGTGACTCACTCCTTTTTCCTGTTCCACATTGACTTGGAGTTTTTTTCCCTTATATTTTCTTATCTTTTTACATTTATTTTACTGCTCTAGAGGGGAGATTGTTTCAAGCCTGAAGGGACTAATAGTTCTTCTTTTGCCTTGCATCTATAGATTTGACGATCAATTTTTTTTAATTGTGTTTTTGACTCAAGGTTTTACAAATTAACCTAAGTAGTGCTGAAGTAGTCAAATCCTCAGGAGTGAAATCATTATTCCTCATCCATTAATGTCCTGTTAGAGTGAATGTGTCCATTCATTAATACTTCCTGGTCCCAGCTGGGGCTTTTCGCTCAAGAGACCACCCCTGTCTTGGTGTCGTGACTTTTTAGTCTTAACGATAGCTGACATTCTCCTAATTGGTTATGGGAGCTGAGGTTAAAGAGCGCCACAGTGGGTACTCTCCCACTGCTCCCGAAGGGGCCAGGTCATCACTCTCATCATTATTTACCTTCCTTCCGGGGTTTCAGCTGCATTGCCTGCAGGTGAATAGCTGCTGGTCTGACTTACAGTAATTAGAATCATTAAAAGGTCTTGCTCATTTGTATTTGTTTATTTATTTAACAAACCATAGTGAAATATTATACTGGGCTCAAACGCAGGGTGTCCAGTGTATGTGGTCATGGTCTGTCTGATGGTATGGTGACATCTAGAGGTTGTTGTCAGTAATAGTTTTCGAGGAGGCGACCTTAAAACACCACCCTGATATTTCATGTTAATTTTGTTAAACTGTACTTTTATATCTTTTTGTTTTGTGATACTCATTAGCATAGCAGGCTGCCTGTGTGTGTGTGTGTTTAGAGATCTTTAGTGCTTTTACATCAGTAGCCCCTTCATAATACTTCATAAGACAAGAACAGGATGTCCTTTACCTGTAAATACCTGCAGCAGAGTTTCCAGTTATACCCCTATCCTCATGGAACCCAACCTATTGCTTTTGTTTATAAAGCATATATGAAAGAAAATGAAGTCCACAGTACATTATTATCAGAGGTGGCAATCCCAGCTCCATAAAGTAAAAGTCCTGGCATGTATTAGTTCTACACGTTCACTTGATACAGGTGTTTCCACTGATTATCTCATCTACCTGGAGGAGGAGTTGTGTTCATCAAAGTGGGCTGGTTCAGTGAATGGTTGGAGTAAATACATGGCAGGATTTTTACTTTATGGAGCTGGGAATGTCACCTCTGATTATTATTATGTACTTGGTATCCTCTGTGAAGGATGTTAAAATGTTACCATCCCATTGCAGCTCTCATCTTCTTATATTTGTTTTGTTTCCTCTGTCTGTTTTTCAGGTATCCATTCCGAACACAAGTGCGGCCTGTATGCGTGGGGTGCTGGAGTTCCTCTACTGTGGTCTATTAACACCCTGCCCTGGTCTGGAGCCCATGGAACTCATTGTTCTGGCCAATCGTCTCTGTTTGCCTCGCCTTGTAGCGCTCACAGGTAAACACTCTCTCTGCAGAATTAAAATGCCTGCTTATGTGAATGTCTTGAACTGATGGTGTATGTCACAGCAGTGTTTTGTCTTTAATCTAAACACAAAAAGCCTTTTTTTTTTTTTTTTTTTTTACAAATATAGTAGAAGACATTACATGGACACAAAGTTTTTATCATTTCTAGTTAAATGTCACGGTCAGCGATGCACAGAGTTAACAAAAAATACTGACATGGTTGTGTATGTTTTATATGTCTTCAGAACAGCACGCTGTGGATGAGCTTCTTCAGTTGGCAGTAAAAGGTGTTGACATTGATGGACAAGTGTTGGCTTACCTGGAACTGGCACAGGTCAGTCCCTGAGACACTACAGCTGTTAAATAAACAAACAAATGCAAACACAAATCCACTCAAGTTACTTAAAGAGTGATATTTTCACATCTATAAGAATAATTTCTTCTAAATACATGCTTATATTTTTTCTTAACTTATTCACTGTGTCTTTTTTCTGTTTCCAGTTCCACAATGCTAAGCAACTCTCCACTTGGTGTCTCCATCACATCTGCACTAATTATAATAGCATCTGCCGCAAATTTCCCAAAGACATGAAGGCCATGTCCCCAGGTACTGACACCTCAACATCTTTGGCTCTGCAATGTGAACATTTGGCTTTAACCCTAGAAATAATAAAAAAACAAAATACAAATGCAAGATGTCTTAAATTTGTTGCCAACATTTGATTATAGAATGAGAGAAGCAGAACAGGAGCATTTCCAGTTTCATCCTTTCTCATCTCTTTATTGTGCACTTTTGTGTCCCTTTGTAGAAAACCAGAGGCACTTTGAAAAGCAGCGCTGGCCTCCTGTGTGGTTCCTGAAAGAAGAGGACCGCTACCTGCGCTCGCAAAAGGAGCGTGAACGTGAGGAGGAGATTTTGCGCAAGCAGCACACCAAACGGGGCTGGTGTTTCTGGAGACACCCGTCTTCTTCTCCGCACGTCTCCTAAGACTTCCCTTCTCTGACCCATTTATCCAGATAAGGGTCATTCAGAGGAGGCGGATTTTGAATCTATCAGTGGAGAACTGACTCTCAGTACTACTATGCCTGAATGTGAGCATGTTTGAAGGAATGCATGTGAACTTTATAATTGTGAGTGACTTGAGTGCATTTTGATATGCTTGTGTAACATGTGCGGACTGAACTAAAGGGTATGTGTGTGGATGTGTAAATGTACGTATGTTGGTTTTATGAGTGATACTTCCGAGGTGGGTGCTTCCCAAATGCCCTGATCTATAAGAGCTTGCAGCATTTGCAGTGCAGCCCTTTGTCCCCTCCACAAGAGCTCGACCCTCCACCAGCACTCACAGCATCCCAGCCTTTGAGTGATTGGACTGGGAGCAAGGGCTCTCTATCTCTCTCAGTCTCCATCCTTCACACTGACCTTAATGACTATTACACACTGACCACTGCAGCTCCCCACGGGAAGCTTATTTTTGCCTTCACTTTTACACAGACTGTTAGCTTGTACACGCAGACCTGTGCCCATGACTCACCCCTCTAAAACCAGCACTGGATTTCCAGGAACTGACACTGACAATGTAATTATTATTATTTTGATATTATTTGACCTTTTGATATATTTTTGCGCCTTCTAGGACACTGTTATCAGGGGAAATGGCACACAAAACTCCCAGGATGTGTTAGGAACCTTAATGGTTGGGACTGTTAATCAAGAGCCCAGGTGTGGGTGTCAGGGCAACCTTCAAACTGTTTGGTAGGATGCTCCAGCTAATGGCTATGACCTGATTGGAGCGATTAGCCTCCAGTCAAGTCTTGACGTGGTCCTTTGTGTCCATCATCCACCCTTGCAACTCCCCATACCCCCTTCCAGATTGCATTCAAAAAAACACAAGCTCTGATCAATGACTCGGATTCACCAACTGCACTTCAGAGACATTCAAAGTGACCACTCTATAGCAATGAGGGGGTAAAGAGGGCTAGCCTTACTTGATACCTCTACCATGGAGGAATGATGGATACAGTTTTTAACGAAGCCGCTTGTAACGTCCATGACCACTAGGTTGCGTTGAAGCCCCTCAGCCAACCTGCCTTTACACCCCTACACCACTAGGGGCAGCACTGCTCAGGGCCCCAGCACTAACTTTCACTCCAACAGGAGTTTTATCCCTGTGGCGTCTTTGCTCTTGGTTTCATCATTAGGATCAGCAGTATAACACCAATCATGAAGAGTGTTAAGAAAAAGCATTTTTGCAGTGTTAGTCCAGTTCAAAAAACTTACCTGTTGTTTATCAAAACCAAAGCTGTGATTCTTTTTAATCTCTTTCTTCCTCACTTTCCTCATTTCTACTGCCCTGCTTCCTTTATTTGCAAAAGGTAATGGAGGAAAGAATAGGAAGTGACTTGTAGGAGAAGAACACAGTATATTTGATTCCCTCCTGTTGGTCGTGTCGGTTCGGTTTTTAGTGTGTGGAGATGAGTGTCGCTGCTGGACATTGCCTTCCATTCCTCTTGCTGGAATTGAAAATGGTGCTTAAGACACAGTAAGACAGTGTCCACCTGAACACAGACACACATGCAATTTGGTGTTCAAGTGTTTTACCTGCAACAAATGTGGGAATTGGAATAGATTGCATTTCAATTTGATGCGTCAGAAATATTTAGTTTTCTTTCTTCATAGATGCTAACAGTCTATAAGAGATCATAATAGGTCAGAGATATTAGAAATATGATTTTACATATAGTGGTTACAACCTGGTGATGACCTTTGCTGCTGTTGTATTTGATTAAACTACGATCTCTGCTTGTTAACCAGGAAATAGTGTTACTTCGATTGAATTTGCAGTCGTGAGCGTTTCCTTAAAATGGTTTGATATATAACCGCATAGGAGAGCAAATTGGATTTTCTTGTTAAGGGTGCTAATTTCTTTGGGCTTTAGGACTGAATGTGAAAACAAGGCTTTGTGGTGATGAGTTTCTATTAGCACGTTGTTCTATTTGTGGGTTTGTGCCCCTCAGCATTACCCAGCAACTGCAGGAGAGATGGCTGGATTGTGTGAGACATGTGGCGTGTTCTCCCATTCTCCACGGGAGATGTGTTAAAGTTATTGTCAGCTACAGAAATAGAAGTCAGATAGAATCTCACAAGGCCCGAGTGAGAACTGAGCGGATTCCTCTGTGAATAAAGTGAAAGTGGAGTAAACGTGAACTGGTCTCAAACCGGCTTACGTGTTTCGGATTTACTCCTCGTATATTAAATTCACCCCAGTGCAGGACTTGAAGAGGAGAGAGTTACATATTGCGTGGCCTCTTTTTTTGAAGTGATGGCAGTTCGGTTTGTCTTACTGATGACTTTATGACCCATGAATCCTCTTCTTTGGTCCATGTGCCTTATAGTTGTACAACTGTAGTCAAACATCTTCACTTCAAAGCTGCGGACCGGTTCTGCAGTGGGTGACATGATTAATGAATAAAAGATAGTATTATGGTTAGTCAAAGGGTTGTGGTTTATTCTTTATGCACTCTCAGCCATTCTCCTTTTTGAGAGGACTTTTGAGCCAACCTGAGCCATGCCTGTGGAGCACCTTTAGGCCACTGCTGATTTTGCAGGCAGACGGTCTTGACTTAAACTCTTTATAAGTTGTAGAACAGTAGGTTGGTGTGATCATATGGCCTTAGATTAGTGTATTTTCTAGACTGGTCATTATTTGGATGTAAACAAACTCACATCATGGTTGGATTTGTCCACTGACCATGTGATTAAGAGGTAGCAATGAATAAGACAGGTTGATTCCTGAAGTTTAACTTTAGATCCACTGACTCTGACAAAATAAAGCTTACTGAGCACTGGCTGGCCTTTGTGCTGAGAGGGTACATTTTTAGAATGTGGTTTATTTGCATGGTGGCCTAACTTTGTCATTACAATGACACTTGGTGTTGGAATGCACTTTCTTCTTTTTTATGTCTAGAACTTTACCTGTGCTTAGCGTGAATTGCTCCTTATGTAAGATTGTTTCTAAACCTAATGATTGTAGCATGATATTTCCATTCAAGTCTTTCAACATTTCCCACACCGTGTTCAGTGCGAGAGAGTATAACAGTTTTAAAAAAAAAAAAAATTTCCGAGTTTATTGGTTCAAGTTGACACTGAATTTTATAGTAGCTATCCCATTTGCTCGGTGACTTTATGCACAAATCAGCTTTACTGAATTAGCTCAGCACAGCTTAAGGTAGCATCGTGGAATATACTTTAAACAATAACAAACTTGTACTTATTTTTAGAAACCTTCTTGAAAAAATATGCAGAGTAATTGTTTCTGCAATAAAGTGTTACATGCTTTTACTCTTGTTAATATAGCCAATCAAATGTTTTCTTAAAAAGCTGCCTGCAGGAACTAAACCTGACAAGTATGAAAAGCAACATTTCAGTCAAATCTGAGTAGAATTATGCACATGTTTTAGCAATGACATAAACAGCAAAAAAAAAGTCAAGAATAATGATCTAGGCTGACCTGCATGTAAAGACAAAAGAACTTGGTAAAGCATGATGCATGTTTCTGGGGATAGACACGGTCCAGACTTTATCTGTGTTGACTTGTGCATATTGGTTTGTGGGATATTTCTGAGGATGAAAAATATAAAAAGTGAAAATAAATGTCATTCTAGGTTTTAAATATATTTTACTATTACTATAATAACTCAATTTTGGAAATTTCTTGACATTGCTCAGTTTTCAAGTACTCTGAAGAACAGAAAACGTGAATTTTTTTGTCTTGTTAGCTCACCCATCACAACATATGTACAACACTGACCCCTACAGACCAAAGCTATATATAGTCTGTTCAAGTTAGTGTGTTTATCTGCATCATTTAGCCATTTTCTCGTGCACAGTTTACCATCACATATTCCTAATTATTCTTATTTTCATAGTGGTTTTCATTCGTTTCAGCGGGCCTGACCTTTCTTATTTAACATGAGGCCTAGTGACGAAGAGGACACCGTGTTGTTTGTCTTCGGTGTCTCTTTTCCTGTGCCTTCAGTGAAATCTCACTCTTTTGGCTCTGTACAGGCACTGCACCTGCAGCCTTCTGGGCTTGAATTAGAGTTGATTAAGCCAAGAAACACACAAGTAAGCACAGAAATTAAAGTAGGCAGCTTTCTTTAATGTACAGTAACTTATCACTTGATTGACTGGTGTTTCTTTAATAATTTTTTTAGCAGATATA
This sequence comes from Ostorhinchus rueppellii, assembly GCA_030068375.1. Lineage (NCBI taxonomy): Eukaryota > Metazoa > Chordata > Actinopteri > Kurtiformes > Apogonidae > Ostorhinchus > Ostorhinchus rueppellii. The sequence goes on from JAQQZY010000029.1 coordinate 25,151,554, forward strand.
TATAGCAGTTACTGGCTACTACAGCATTATAATGAACTTTCAGTTGTAACAGATATGGAGCATGTTTAGTATGGAATATCATCTATGCTTAAACTACGCAACATATGATGTAAAATGAAACCCAACAACCCAGCAGATTAAAAATAATGTTTTCAGTGTTTTGCACTCTTTAAGGTGCCTCTGCACTTACTCTTATGTAGCCTATTACAACTTTGCTTGGTCTTTATAAATAGAACATGTTCAATTTACATATTTTACTTGTCCACTTTCTTGTGGTCTTCTTTTTCTCTCTAAGCCAAGTAACATAACATACCCTATTGCTTCCATATTTAGCTGTAATTTACCATGTTGCAATCGTGTGCTAAGTTGGGGAACAACATCTGTGAAGTACTAGTTGGATTAAAAGCAGAAATTAGCTGTGACAGCTATATAAATTGTGCTTTGATACAGTAATTATCCAAAGTACGGTACAGTGTTGCAGGTTCGATTTGACTTTTCCTAACTGTAAAGAACCCCTCACCTTAAAGCTTCTCACCACACTGTATTTACTTACTAAGGTGTTGTATTCATAGGATTGTATGCACAGAGGCCCAGGACAGGGAGAGTGTTTATATACTATAAGTCATGGTGTGTAACCTCTGTAATTTTTAAGTGGATTGTATTGACTGTCTAGTATTATAATGCACTTTTGTTTCTATTGACTCATACAGTATGGGTTTTATTAACATTTACTGCTCATGTTGTGTGTATTACAATAAAAGGTAAAAGAATAACACACCACACTCAAAACTATTAAGGGCTTTCAAAATATATACAACAATCAGAATGTTTTGCTGCTGTTGCAAAAAATGTTTTGAAACTAAAAATTTGTAATATTTTTGAACCACTGTGATTTGTACAAAATTTTGAGAAAATGAGAAAAAAAGTTGTTTTTTTCCTTTTTTTTTTTTTTTTTTTTTTTTTTGCCATTTCAGTATTTTGATGTTTGACATGGATTTTATTAAAACTCTGTTAATCTTTTGAACTTGTCTCATTTCTTGTTTTTCGCTCCATCCATCCATCTGGACATGCCCCCAAACACCTCACCAGGGAGGCGACCAGTAGTTCCTGTTTTATTTTATTTATTTTATCCTGTAAATTCAGTCAGTTTTTAACCACTGTGGAAAGGTACTGGAAGAAAGTTGCAACAGTTGTGTATATTACTTATAGAATGACAAATTTTTAGTAATTAAATTGAAATAACAAACGGAGAACCAATATGAGGTGTTTAAAGGTGTTTCATATTAAACATACTTAAAAATCTGTATTATAATTTCATTCACAATAGAGATGTGGTTACTTTTTGACAAATCATAAATCTGAACCATCTTAACCAATCTGAAATTTTCTTTTACTTCACATTAAATCCCATTAATTCAGTTGATACTACATCCACAGCACTTCATTGTAAGTACATTCACAAATAACCCATAGATAGAATAAGGTTTAAAGCAGCTCTGCCATCTTGTGGACAACAGTTGTACAACATTAGCATGTGATATTTTTCCTTGGATTGTTTTTTCAGCATTTACTTTAAAAAGTCAGCATTTTTCCAATTTTACTCTGCTGGGTCCATCATCTTCCAAATTCCAGCTTCCAGCTTTATTTATAAAGCACTTTAAAACAACCACAGTGGACCAAAGTGCTGTACAGAACACTACAAACACAATACAATTTAATAAAAGCTTAAAAAAAATTAAAATTAAATAAATAAAACAAGTTTGTTTGTTTCATTTCGAACAAAAGGAAAGAACCAAAACATCTCATGAATACAAAGAACCAATGGCAAAGCAGATACACAAAGCACCATGCAAATCCAAGGAAAAGATAAAAACTAAAAAGGAAAATAACATTTTTTTTCAAACCAAAACATAACAAAAACACTTGTCAAGTACAGCATCAATAGCAAAACAAATCCAACAAGTACTGTTCGAAAAGGAGTTAAAATATGAATGTTTTGTGCAGTTCTATTAGTAGTGACTGAAACTAGAACCTCTAGTGCAGTGCCTTTCAACCTTGGGAAATTCAGATGGGGTTACCTGAAATTTCTAGTAATGGATAAAAATAAAGAAAAAATTGTTCATTGTGGTTGGTTTCAGATGCTGCAGCTCTTTCATAATTCATAGTTTGAGTTATTGTTTGTTCAATATTAATTGTAAATACAAGCTGGACTGACTGTACATATCCTGAAAATCAAATTCTCACTTTGTGCAGTAATCTGAACCTGGCTTTTCTGCCTCCGTCCATAATAATATACATTATATTGCCTGAATGTCATCAAAAATTAACTTTTTTGTTCCAACATATTATAGTAAACTATTACATGATAAAAAACAAATTAATTTTAGCAAAAAAACAAAAAAAAAGAAGTTTCTGTTTTGAATGTCTGGGGGTCACCAGAAATTTATGATGTTAAAATGGGGTCATGAGCCAAAAAAACAAAAAGGTTGGAACCCACTGCTCTAGTTGTTCCATAAATACATATATTACTGGTATCAACAAACTAAGCTGGGACTTTTATGTCTGGAAAAGGATCACAGAAAACCACAGACACACGAAGGGGGGAGATGGCCAAGGGTTTCCATGGTGATATTTAGTGATGTGGCTGATGATGCATAATTTTAGATGGGTGACGAGTGAAGGTGGCTGATGTGGGTAGAGGAATATTTGTTTCCATATGCCATCCCAGTGTGTGTTTGTTTATGTGCTTCGTATCAGACTCCTACAGCGACGGTTTAACCATAAGTTAAACTGCCTCCAAACAAACAATGGCACACATCCGCTTTTCTGTCATTCTCTGTCGAATTAAAATGTTTACTGGCGTGTGTCTTTGCCAGCGACCCCACCGTCTTCCATGGTCCCGAGCATCGGTTTGAAGACTGATTACAGACTTTTATGCTGTGTCAGCTGCTTTGTCATTGGGTAAGTTCACATTTCCCGGCAACCTTGCCCTCGTTTTTGCGCCACAACCTCAGAGAACACAGCTTGTGAATTAGAGACACACGGTGACATCACCACATCTGGCTCTCATTTCTCAGGGTTCCCTCGAGAGGAGATGAAAAGAATCGGGTCTCGGAGCAAAGGACGACACACTGGTTTGCAATTTAGTCCAGCCCAATCCGAATGAGTTCTTGCACCATATTACATACAGGTATTATTAAAGATCTAATAATGGTGTGAGTGAGCAGTGAGCACATACTGGAAGTCTTCAAAAGGGGACACAGTGGGGGAGCACAGATGAGCGTATGATGAAAACTACAACTTGCAGTAGTATGGTATTTTGTCTCAGCTAATCCAATGCCTTCAAAGCTACAAATGTTTAAAGCATGAACTAAACAGGGCATGCACATTCCACGGCCGTTACATGAAAAAGTGGAACGACTAGTACTACTAAATGTTCAAAGGAGGTCAGAAAGAGTCACAACACATTCCTCTGTGTATCTCACCCTCCTCCAAAGTGTGTGTTACTACTCCAGACCTCCCCAACATCTACTTTATAAGCAAAACTGTCCACTGTAGCCACACACATCAATGTGAAACCGTCTAAATCACGGCCTTTCAAGGTTTACACATATTTTATTATAATGACAAGATGCATTAATCAAGTTTATTTTCATGGGAAAACAGTCACACTGTGTGTTTGTCCTGTTTTGTCTATTACAACGATGAGGAAATAAAAGCATCTGACTAAAAGGATTGGTGATTTTTCTGTTATTAAGGTTTGTATGTGCAGTCGTGAGAAGGAGCTGCGATTTCAGCTTATACTATATGCATGCACAGAAACACACATGTTCAGTTTGAGGCTCGAGGGGAAGATATCCCAGGGTTGTTTTTAAGGCACATAGCTGAGCAGTGACTTCACCTGGGAAGCATGGTAAGAGGACTTCCAGATTCACAGGAACACCTGAAGATGAACTCCAGTCCCCATACTGCTGATAAACCAGTGTTTTATTGTATGTGCTTTAAAGGAAAGTGAAGGACATCAGAATCAACTTTAATGGACAAGCTTGTGGACACAGACAAGGAATTTGACTCCAGTTTATTCTAAGCCCCCATGTACTATAGAATAAACACTGAAATATATAATAAAAGTAAAAGATTTGTTCATAAAACTGTATAAATACAGTTCTTGGTTGCATTATTAGTAATACAACTAAGACCAAGAGTGAAATGAAGAGTCCTCCTAATCTATGTATTCAACCATCCATTCAGCATGATTAAATACACTAAAGTTTGTAAAGTAGAGTTGAAATGATTTAAAGTTATAATGATAATGATAATAATAACAACAACAACAACAACAACAACAACAACAACAATAATAATAATGGGCGACACAGTGGTGCAGTGGTTAGCACTCGTGCCTCACAACAAGAAGGTCCTGGGTTCGATTCCCGGACGGGACCTTGGGACCTTTCTGTGTGGAGTTTGCATGTTCTCCCCGTGTCTGCGTGGGTTTT
>JAQQZY010000029.1:25159445-25173083 GCA_030068375.1 Ostorhinchus rueppellii
GACAAGTCACCAGTTCATCACAGGGCTGACATATAGAGACAAACAATCGCTCTCACATTCACACCTATGGGCAATTTTTAGATTAACCAATTAACCTATCAGTGCATGTCTTTGGATTGTGGGAAGAAGCTGGAGTACTCGGAGAAAACCCACTCAGACACGGGGAGAACATGCAAACTCCACACAGAAAGGTACCACCAGTGACTGGTGCTGGAATCGAATCCATCTTGCTGTGAGGCATAAGTGCTATCCACTGCCCCACCGTGTCACCCATTTATCAGTTCTTATCCTATTATTTATATAATTTTCCTGGTCCGGCCCACTTTATATTATATTAGGCTGAATATGGCCCCTGAACTAAAATGACTTTGACACCCCTCCTTTCCAAGCATCAATACACCAAATAATAACAGCATGTTCATGAAAGACGGCCTGGACTCTTACACTGTGTAGAGACATCATAAAAACAGAAGGATGAAGTGCATGTATTGACTCCTGAGTCTAAATACATGTTTGACCTTTTAACAGCAGGTCCAAGCACACATAAACTCGCCATGCAAGTTTCAGGAAAAACAGGATTTGGACAAATCCATGTCTGAAAGGAAGTGATTTGTTTTGTGGCATAAGTTTGTTTTGCCTGTTCAGAAGGAGATTATGCTTTGAATGTTATGCAGCCACTGCTCCACATCACTCTGCTGAATCAGCCCTACATTCAAGTGTATTTTGTTTTGTTTTTTTTCCAAACTCTTTTTATTGAAACTATAAGAATGACAATAAAAAAAAGTCAAGTCATATAAAGTATGTAATATATGTGATGTCAGAACAAGAACACTACACCTGCACTCACATGTACACACATAAAAATGAAATAAAATAACTTACTTAACCCTTTCATGCATGAATAATGAGAACCTTAGCCAAGATATTTTTCCTGTGTTTTTCTTCCTCTTTAAGCATGAAAAAAACAATGCGATCAAGTTTTTTTGTTTGTTTATTTGAGGAATTACAAAAATGTCCACTCAGCCAGACACTATGTTTTTCATTTTTGAAGCAAAGAAACATGTATTTAAAACCTAATATCAGAAAGTGATATGGAAAACTATGCAATAAAAACATTTTTGCTGCTGCTAATCAGATGTTTTTTTCACATTTTAACATACTTTAATACTACAGTAGCTAGTATTCACTTCATAGAGATTATATGCAAAAAAAAAATCTCTTCATTTAAAAAAACTAATTACAGTCTACAGTTAATTACAGTCTACTAACAAATAGCTGTTGATTTACACTAAAACATGTCACTGCAGATCAGGTTGATCAAGAACGGTAAAGTTGCAGTAACGATATGAACTGCACTATATGGGATGTTGCCTGAGTATCCACTATGTTGGCTGATATGGAACTGTACATACAAAACTCATGAATATACAAGAGAACAGCTGTAGAATAACCGTCCGCTGTAGTGAACACTATGCATGAAAGGGTTAATATTAACGTAATCTGTAAAAAGCTGCCAAACTGAATAAAACAACTTTACATGATCTTTTAGTAAATGTAAGTGTTGCATAATATGATTCAATAGAGCCTAATGAATTGGAGGATTTTTGTTCTTCTAGTGAAACAGACTAATCTTTTTTTTTATTTTATCAGATATGTATTCTTCAGTGGATTCTGAATAAAAGATAAAAGCTCAGACAAACTTTGAACAGACTATGACTGGACCACTCATCACTCTGTCACCCACATCATGTTTGTTTAAGGGAACACAGAGAAGGCAGGAAACTGCACAAAAATGCTGTGACCATTAGAGAAGCACTTTAAGCAAATGACGACAAACACTCATGCACCCTCGTGTCCTCAACACAGACGGACACACAATCATTTCTACATTTAGGCCCCATCACCAACAACAGTCGCCCCAGTAGAGGAAATGCCAGAGTCCTCTGAAGTGGAGCATAACAGGACTACAGTTCACATCCACAGTACTAAGCTAAGAGGCTGGAAGGCCAGGGGAGCCTCTAATAGCAGGAAGTTGTAAGAATAATAGCGGTATGGGGATGTCATGCCCCCTATTCCTCTGGCATGCGAGCTTTAAGAACAGTAGTGTTGGTGCATGTCCATGAAGTCATATAATGTAGTTCACACCAGGGTGTATCTGCTGCCATGCCTCTAAAAAACAAAATCAAGTCAAACTTTAAAGGAATAAGACACCCAAATGTGAAATTAAGTCAGTCCCGGTCAGCCCCAGAGTTAGAACAGTGAAAAAAGCAGTTAAAATCCGTCCAGGCATTGTCCTACTTTGGGAGCAGTGCTTTTAGCTTTAGCTTAGCGCAGTTGCTGTAAACCAAGGAGGTCAGTTAGCATGTCCTCCAAAAAAAGTGGCCGAGACATCTACATTTTTTCTAAATATATCTTGGGAGCCGTGTGTTCAGAACGAGTACAAATCATAATGGAATATTGAACAAGGCCATTACCTGGGCAGATATTTACTTGGATTTATATTCGGCCTCATCACAGGCAAAGCACTGCTTGATAGGCGCAAAGTTCTAACGTAGCACTTAAAAACCCACAAAACCCAAAATCCATGACGTTGTATTTACAGAAGTTGGCTGAATATAGTTCCAAGTAAATATCTGCCCAGGTAATAGCCTCGTTCAATTTTGCGTTATGAGTTGTACTCGTTCTGAACACATGGCTCCCAAGATATATTTAGAAAACATGTAGATGTCTCAGTCACTTTTTTTGGAGGACATGCTAACTGACACCCTTGGTTTACAGTAACTGCGCTAAGCTAAAGCTAAAAGCACTGCTCCCAAAGCAGGACAATGCCTGGACGGATTTGAACTGGTTTTTTTTTCACTGTTCTAACTCTGGGGGTGACCAAGACTGACTTAATTTCATGTTTGGGTGTCTTATTCCTTTAAGGCTTGAGCATCAGAAATCGTCTTGAAATTCCATTTTGTAACTGATCTTGACCCTGAACACATGAATACCTGTGACTCTGATCCTCTACAACCCTCCTGGATTATGTAAGAAAGGCTGCTAAGTAAATTACTGAGCTCAGGTACCCTCACATAATCCAAGTTCTTTAACTGCCATGGTGCTGGCCCACATATTCCAGTGTATGTGTGGACGGATGCTTCATATCCTCTGTGTGTGTGTGTGTGTGTGTGTGTGTGTGTGTGTGTCAGCGTTTGCATTATTACTTTGTAATGTTAGTGAGTGTGTAATGGTGTGGTCTTTCAGTGTGTCACTGTTGGCCAGACCCCCAGCCATTCTTGAACACTGACACAGCCTCCACTACACTTTTTATGCGCTGCCTGCTTCAGACTCAGTTCCCATGAAATTGGCCCTTCTTTTTTTTTTTTTTTTTTTTTTTTATTTGGGCTGGTTCATAGATTGCCTGCACTGTAAATGGCGTCTGTGGAGTCTGCCAAGGGCCAGTGGGGGCTGATTCAAAGACAAAAAGAGACAATAGCAAGACTGACAGATGCAAAGCTGCAGAGCTGCAGCGTTTCCCCTCTAACCCCTCTAAATCACTCCACAATAGAAGTTTGGCATCATCATTCCAGGAAAACAGAAAGTATTTTAATTTTTTTTTTTTTTTTGCTTTTGACCTACAGACCTCCTTCATCTGCTGGGATTTATGTCAGCAATAGTGATATGAGGCAATAACACCAGGACTGACTTTTGGTCTCAGTGGAGGTAAACTGACAGATACACATTTTAAACAGTCTATCCATGGTGTGATGCATGCTTTTTCTATATGTAGTTTGGAGTATGAACACTTTTCTTCCAGATGACCCAGCCAGTGAAGTCATTATGCTTTCCACTCTCCCAACAGGAGGTGGGGCTTTTTGTTGAAAACTTATTCTACCCCCGTAGCACAAAGACCAACGTGCAGTCTCAGTCTCCTCCACGCTGTGTGTGCGCAGCGCCTGCACAGATCTCTCCAGTTTGGAACTTAAGCCTACATTGCATGAACCTGCTCACCTATACTGCTGTTTTCTTAGCCGTGAACGACCTTCAGCGTTTCGTTCTGGCTGTTTCCAGCACTTAATCCGACCCCGAAAACCGTCGGGACTTGTGAAGAGAGAAACTGCGGGAGTGGTCTGGAAACTTTTGCCATGATGAGTACGCGAACGGTCAACCTTGATACCTACAGCCTGTCACTGCTCACGGCCAAAGAGGACATTCTCAACCCACGGTCCTCCACTAACTGGTAACACACAGGGCTCTTCTTCACTAACATTACCTCATTTATTATCCAGAACAGGACCTCGTTTCTTCGCATCCTAACATAACAGATTAAATGTGACTTTAATAATTACATGTCATTTAATAATACAAGAGCAGGAACTTTAGAAAACTTTTATGTTCTCCACGTTGTTTTATTGTAAGAGCTGCAGACGTTTACTTTTTTTTTTTTTTTTTTCTACCGGAGTGGCTGTTGCGTAAGCACAGGCTTACCCACTGGATTGATTTCGTTTAATCCAGTGAGTAAAAGGGATAATGTGGAGGCCAGTAGAGGCACAGCACGCAGCCTGGACTATATTTACAAGTCCATCAGTGATAAATGTACACATGAAGTTGTCATAAGGGAACATGTGGATGCACTGGCTCCCTGCTCCCCATCGGAAGGCTCCGGGGAGGTGTGGATTATAGCTGTCCATTACGCACGCCAGGCAGCTGGTGCGTCTCAGAGCGCAGCACCTGGCCGGCGGCCCGCTGCCTTCACCCGGGTCCGTGCGCTTCATGACTCTGCTATTCTCTCCGAGGATCCGCCAGGCTTCAGTCTTTGTGTTGAGGATCGGGTTTCTGCTGATGAGCCGATCTTTGACAGGGGTTGTCTTTCAGGGAGAGGCTCTTTAATTTGACAGACAGCCACTGTGCAGGCATGACAAACCAATAATACTAATTAAAATGCAGAGCTAGAATTGAGATTGATAACTAGTCAAAGGTGGTTAAGGGATGGAATTTCAAAGCCCAGATGGAACCTATTGAAATATATGACTGAAATTCTGCAAAGGAAGCATAGTGAAACAAATTATGTGGAGTGAATTCAATTGGAAAACTGTCACAACTGTCTAATAGTTACATTTAACAAGTTAGAAGTCTTTATCATCATCTTCATACATTTCATTAATGCTGCAGTAGGGAACATGATACTGTAACACTGCCCTTTCTGTGTTCTTGTCACAGGATTTGGGTAAGCCAGCACTATACTGCCTTATACCTCTTTTCCAAAACTATCCAGTTCCCAGCCTGTCTCATAAACATAATCTGATTTTCACCCCATTATAGGCATGTGTTTACTATATCATACTCAGCTTCAGCTTCATACTCATTGCTATTACTTACAGTGTAGGACCCCAATTTGTCCACTCACTTCCATGAACTTTTTTTTTTTCTGAATTATGACTCATACTTTCTATAAGTAGGTCAAGGAAAGCTAACATGTGTGCTCACGTGTTTATCTAAGACTACATCTCCGCTTTCTTTCTTATGTTTCTTGTTGGTTTTCATTACATTGAGCAGATTTAACAGAAGTACATTCGCAAAATTAACTCACCTGACAGCTTTGTGAATGAAAGATGTTTCTCTACAGGCTCAACATGGTGCTTTTTTTTATCTCTTCATTTTAAATGTACGGTCACAGGTCACATTTTCAAGGTTTGGCCGTGCCATCACAACACCCACCATACCTCTAATCCTGAAGTTTATCTGTGGCGAGTAAAACATTTTTAACCTAGCACATGCACAGATCTCATCCATCTAACCACCATAAACACTCAGATGTTTGTGAGAAGAAAAAGAGACCGAAAGAAATCCCCCAGCAGTGTTTTTTAGCCCACTTTCGAAGGATAGAGTAGCAGGGTGGGACATGATGATGTCATAATTCTCACTGTCAGAAGCTGCTGCTTGTTGAAGGGATTTTATGTCCATGCATGTCTTCAGGTTTGCATGTGAATATATCTGATTCCTGGTGTGCATTTGCATCCTGCAGGGACTATTAAAGTGAGCAGGGAGGCGTTGAGAAGTTTGCATGGAGAGGGGATGGGGGCTTGTTTTGCTGAATGATCCCACCCCCACTGTGTGGCCTTGAGGTCCCTGTGTGTATTATCTAATGACCTTGTGTCCTGAATGGGAAACAGACCTTTTGTGGTGAGACTTTGAAGAAAAGAGAAGCAGTTTCAATGCGTCCTTCATTCAGCTTTTTCTGCTCTACATAGAGGCGCGGAGGTTTTGTCCGCACTCCACCAGTGTCTCACTTAAAAGCTGGAAACCAATGCATCCTCTACTTGTGTGAACTACACGATCCATCGAATTGCTTTTTGAAAAAACTGAAATAATGTTGCTTGTCAGTGTTTTGTTTTTTGTTTTTTTCTAAAAATCTATGCATCATCAACCTGGACTTATCTTCAGCCAAGTGTTCAACAAAGTGTAACACTAGTTTAGTCAAGCATATAAAAAAAGAGAGCCAGAATTGAGTTCGTAAAAATGTTTACAGCATTGTTTCAGTCTTGTAAAGCATATCAAATGAGAATTCCTATTGAGCGTTGGAGCAGTGAGATCTCTATTCATCAGAGTTGGGTGTGGGCTGCATGCAGACATCTGTGGGCCCTGGTGACTCTGAACACTGCCAAACACACCTTCTTCTTAAAATTGCAGTCCAAACTTTGGTGCTGTGCTTGTGTTAAGTGCTTCACTCTGTTCTCTTGCTGGGATTATTACTGTCAGGCAGTGACTCATAAAGTAAATATGTGATTTCATTATAGTAACAGGGATTCAGTTTAGATAAAGCATTTACAGAGCAATCAATCTTTTCCCTCATTTATTTCAAGTTGAGGATGGAGTTCCAGAAGCTTTAGTTGTGTATTTACATTCTCATGAATGATACATGTAACCAATGCATCATCAAAAGTACTGATGTCAGTTTAGAATATTATTTGGATGGATTTATAGAGACACTTAAGCGACTGTTAGCTAGCTTCAATTGTACTGCATGAGGTAGAGGGAAAACGTGAAAGAGTGAAACAGTCGGAATTTCATGGGAAGTTGAGTTTCCTGTTGAGTGATGTAAAGCATTTTGTGCGACATTAGCAAAGCAAAGTGACAACCATCTGTTAATAAATGGTTTCAGTTACTGATGTTAAAAGTCTTAACAGTTTTTTGGCAGCTGTTAAAATACATCTGTGGTATTTTAAAGCACAGACAGAAATAACTGAATTGAATTTAATTGAATGCTTTTTTCATTTAGGATGAAAAATGGAGTAATTAATCATGCCCATGATTATTTAAGAATAAACTCATTATGCTTTGCCTTCAGTGATCTCATGAAGGGACTCTCCTATTGGTGATAAATGAAGGAGCTTTTATTTCATAATATATAGGCCTGGGGTGTTTTTGTTGCTACTACTTGCAAGAATTTCTACAGGCTCATGCATGATTAACTGAGACTTAAAGAGTTTTGGGTCTAAAGTTACAAGCCAGATGAAATACACCTGTGGGTGTAGGAAGAGGATGGGCGGTGGAAGGTTAAATGCAGGGCTTCCATTGTCCATGAAGGTACAAGCTCGAGTGCTTCTTCACACGCCCCAGTGTCCTTCTTGAACCTAGAGGGAGATCATGAAGCCAGACTGTACTTTTTAAAGATAAAACAACTAAAATCACTCATACTGTTATCTAGAAATGACTTACCTTGCCTCTCTTAATCTTGTTTTAGACCTACAGCCCTGCCTGTCAAATGAGTCTCTCAGCATATTAATCAGTCGCTGCCACACGATCTGTTGTGCAATCCTCATCTAGGTGAAGGCTGTCCTCGCTTCTGCATTGAAACAAATCCTTCTGATCATATGACCCTGGGATCCCAGAGAGGAAAACAAGCAGTCGGGTTTTCTTTGGATGTTGAGGTGAAGGTCTCAAATACCTCACACAGTATTGTTGTCAGGAAAAATGATAATGCAGCATGTTTGATTGATCTTTGATATAAATAGCAGGACACCGTGGAGGGAATGTCCAAGGGCAACTGCACAGGATCAATGCACAGATCTGTCTCTCTTGCGGTACTTCTTTGTATCTATTTACCAGTGGATGCAAAATAGATACTCAAAAATAACACTGAAACATTGATGAAAAAAATCTGCTCCACCCAAAATGAATGAGGATCCTTTATAATTAAAGCAACTTATGCTTCTGCAACCCACGCTAATATCTGGTTGGTGCAGTTGTTCGCACTTCCACCTCCTAGTAAGAAGGTTCTGGGTTTGACTCAGTTGGACCAGAGCCTTTCTGTGCTGATGTTACCTGAAACTGCAGATTTCTCCGGGCTAATGCTAGCTACTGTGCTAAGTACAGCAACCTTTAACTTTAACTTTTTTTAGTCGTATTATTATCAATTCTGTCCAGCAGTGAGAGGAACAGTGACAACATTTCCACTATATTAGACTCATACAACAGCTAGCTAATCTCTACTTCAGCAAGAATTTTAGGGAAGCATTAAGCACACACATTCACCATCATTAAGCCTCTAGTTTATTAGGACATAACACCCCAACTTAGTTCCCAGTTGTTTATTTGGATAAGCTGCTTTAGCAGTAAAAGCTGCAATCGTCATGCAATTATTTTATTTACATGTGCAAAGCATTCTTACTCAGCATGCAAATATTTGACCTATTAGACGGAGCCCTGGATTCATTGGTTATCCTTTTATACTATTTCAGTCAACATGTTCCTCTAGTTCACTATGTTTCTCAAAGTCCCCTGCACACCTGTATGTTGTATATTTAATCTGTTCTCTTATTTGTACATGCAACCTGTGCTGCTTCTCATCCTGTTTGTGTGCTGCCTGCTGGCCATGTCATTATTGTAAATGAGAATCCATTCTCAACTAATTTACCTGGTTAAATGAAGGTTAAATAAATAAATAAGTAAATAAGCAACTATGAGAAAAAACAAACAAACAAACAAACAAACAAACAAACAAAAAAAACTTCTGTGGTGTAACTACACCCTGAACATGGCAAATTTTGGTACACTTTCCATGTGGAGTTTAGTTTTATTCATTTTAATACCATTCAATGCTTCTTTATGTGAAAATACTGAACCAAAATCAACCCCAGACACTGTTTTGAAAACACACTGTTGGTTCATACTAGCCTAACAACCCAAGGAGTTATTTTTCCTATTCTAGAATGATCGTGGATGGTGTCAGATCTTTTTTCATCTTTACCATAATATGGAGATACTTCTGTTTATGTAATGCTAACAGCTACTCCCAGATGAATTGGTGACTGTGAGGCTAGTTTAACGCAAGTCATAATATCCTAGCAGTATTGAATAATAGTAATTATACACTGCAGTTTTTCTTCATTTTGGGCAGATCTAAACCCTCAGTTTGCTGAGCTGCGTGTGTGAGCAAGTCTGTGGGTGGCATGCTGAAAGATGATGACAATAATGGGTATAATGGCTGTTATATGTAGCTTTGTTTAGATGAACTTAGACAATAACTTGAACAGTAATCACTAAACAACTGCTTACTATTCACTTAAACATTGTTTAGATTCATTGAGGGCCCTGGAGAAGGCTCTGAAGTAATAGCAGGTCTCGGGCATGATTAGACATGACTGAATATGATTATACTTTATGTGTTTATTGAGTTTGTGTCCCTGTATGTTTAGGTTTCTTAGCAGGCTAACTGTTGGGTTTAAGTCCCACAAATTGACACCGTGTTGGAGTTTGAGTTGTAATTGACCCATAGAAGATGCAAGACAGATGGTCATTAATGTTTCATGCCTTGGGGGCTGTACAGTGCTCTTGTAATTCTTAGTTTTCCATTTGGAATTAAATACCTTATAGAGAGAAGAGCTGCTTCTCTGGCAAAACAAAGGATATTTACCTCACCATTTGGATTTTTGGTTAACACTGTATAGAGTGTCTTGGACAACAACAGTCAACATATTCTTTTGAACGTCCTCACACCTGACCTTTCTATTGAATCGTCCTACAGAGGAGTTCAACTCAGAGCAGTTGACCTTAATCCAGATGCCCTCTGAAAATTGTTTCCACTGGAAATCTGTCATTCACATGCCTACAATAGTCAGCCCAACAAATGCTCTATTGTTTCCCTTTTCAATTCAGAATAATGGCTGAGATGCTCTCTGTGAAAACTTGGGGAAGTTTTCATGCAAATGCTAATAAACATAGAAACTGAACTGACAAACAGTCCTTGTGGTTCTTCCAAAGGGTGTGTCAAATAGCTGTTGAAAAACATCTGTACCTTATGAATATGGTGCCTTGGCAGTGTATGCAAGGCTTTTTTTAGAGGATGTCTGTGCAACAAAGGGATATCACACAGATATTCTTCTGGTGGTGCGTACATGTATTTGAGTTGGATAGTTTGTCAAAAAATATGATCTGTGAAATAGAGCTTTTGGCACACATTTGGACTGAATTTTATGCTCTAGAATTACAGTTATGTGCATGAACAAAGTGTGTGGACTGGACAGTAGAAGTAACTAACAGAGACTCTGTACTTCCTCACACTTCAGGGTAGTTCCCACATACTGTAGTTTCTCATCATTAAAGAACTAACTGAAGCGGTAAAGTAAATGATGGTCAGGTTATGTTACAAAAGAGCGTCATCTCTTGTTGATGCAGTCTCTTAAAAATCTGTTTTGTGTCCATTTCTTGAGCTAAAGTCATTGACGTGACACTTCTTTGAAAGTTTGAACTATTGACTGTAAAAATTTATTCACGCTACAAGAATAACATTACAAACTAGAAAAGCACTGGGAGAGTGCAGACCTCCGCCAAGGTAGTGTTTGTACTTTTTCTTTTAAGGTAGTGCTTGTACTTTCCTCCACTACATAGCGCTGAATTACCTCATATGCAGATTAGTGCTGTCATGCCCTTTCTCACAATGATAAAGAAACCTTTAAAAAATCCTTGGATCCAAACAGTGATCTTGATCACCACCAAAATTTAATCACTTGTTCCTCGTCCCATTTCTAACAATTCTTGAAAATTTCATTCAAATCCGTTCTGAACTTTTCAAGTTATTTTGAACACAAACAGGCAAATGGATAAACGCCGGCAAAAACATAACCTCCTTGGCGGAGGTAAAAATAAAGAAATTTCCATCCATTACAGGAGATCACTGAGGGCCATGTGGTCACGGTCAAAGCCAGTTGCGCTCTGAGCCCACTACTGGCTGATACAGCTTACTGTTTTTAACAGAATAATCCAATACAAATGTTAATAATTAAACAATATTCAATTTAAGATTAACATTAGAACTTAGGTAACAGTTATTTCTTTCAAACATTCGAATTAAGCATTGTACTTTACAAAATCCAATTCTTTTCCACTTATTTGCATTATGGCTCTAACATTTCTTTCTGTTTTACTGTCCTGTGACAGGGTCAAAACACAGTATTCAAAATCTCTCTGACGGGATATTTTAGAGACAATTTGACAGTTTAGTGTTGCTAAATGACCCATACTTTTATTTTTAAATTCATTTTTGCTTTCGTAGGACCATAAGGGATTATCCAAACCAAGGACCTACTTAATATTCAGATAAATATTGGAATGACTATCAATTAAAGTTTGCTCTCTGATGGGACATTAGTGTGTTGTAACCCTACAATTAAACCAACCAATGTAAAAAAAAAAAAAAAAAAAAACTTCTCTAAAAAAGTGAAGGTTGTTTATGCAAATCATTTTATAGGCACCTGAAACAGTCAAAGCCTTAAGTAAAGTGTGTATAAATGTTATGAAACAGTATCCTGGTTCATGCTGAAACCTCTCATCACATTATGTTGCTGGGGCTCGTCTCTTTGCAACTGTGCCAACCACAACAGCAGCTGCCTTTGACAACTACAAATCTTTTTTACAGATGATCACATATTTATTGTTATTTCCCTATTAATTACACAGTTGTGAGATCATCAGACACATGCACCAACACTTGCGCACATATTTTACCCACAGCTGCAAGCAGAAATGTCCACATACGTACTAGTTGTATAGGGACTGAGCTGTGGTTTTCTCTTTCCCATAGCTGTCCTGGCACCGTGAGGTATCATCAGCTGTGTTTGCTGAGTTCCTTATGCAATTAGTTCCTCTTCACCATGGTTACAAGCGGGTAGCGTTGGTATAATCATGACATTCTGAGGGTTAACTATCAGTGTCGTGCAGAGAAGTCACACTGGATGCTGGGCCGTAACTGGGAACTCCATGTTCCTTTCTCCTGCCTTGTTTGTTCACTTGCTGCTGGTAGGATTGGGTTGTGGGTGGGTGAAGAGAGTCGGTGGGCTCTGTTGTCCTGACGACCCTGGTGGGAAAGCCTGGTTGTTTGTTAAGAGAGAATAAAATGGGGGAGGTGAGTGAAGAGAGGCTAAGGAGGCTGGGAAGGGGGTGCAAATGAATGGGCAAGGACACTTTGGAAGAAATATAGAGGAACAACCGGACGGGAAAGGAAAACAGGTGTAAGGGAAGAAAAGAAAGATGTAGAGTGAAAATCGGTTTAGTAGGGGGGTCCGCACAAGAGGCTGTTGAAAGGGAGAAACGGCAAGTGATGTTTGAAGGGGATGATGGATCTGGGAGAAGGAAGATGAGAGGACAGGTGGAGGCCTGAAGAGCAGTGGAAGAGATGAAAGCATTTAGAGAGGCTGCAGACAAGACCGGGCTAAGTGGACCAGTGATACTTAAGACACTTAGTTTCACAGAAGGAAATGCTCAGATATGGACAGATAAGATGCCATCATGTTTGTATAGTTCTATAATAATTGTGATCTGGAAATGGGAGGGTGTTCCTGTGTGTATGTAGCAGTGTGGGATAACATGAACAGGAAATACCAGAGTGATCCCAGTGGAACACAGTTTTAGGGTTTATCATCTACACTTTCCTCCTCCCCCTCTCCTCTCCTCTCCTCTCCTCCCCCTCTCCTCTCCTCTCCTCTCCTCTCCTCTCTTTACCCTGCCATCTTTAGACAGACAATATATCTCTCTCTAAGGGTCCTTTTAAGAGTCATAACAATTTACCCCATAGTGACTCGTGACATTCACCCAGTAATACTCCTATCAGGCCACTTGCCCCCAATAACCACATACTCCTCTGCCCCCTTGGAAACCTCCCATACACTCTAGCTGTGTGTCATTGTGAAATGTGCCCCTCTTAGCAGGTCCATTTCGTTATCGTTTTCTCCAGTGTGAACCCTATCATTCAACCTGAATCTATTCCCCTCCTCCTGGAGAGCTTCTCTCTCTGTGTCTGCCTCATTATTCTTCAAGTACACATCCTCCCAACATTCCTTTTCATGCACCCATGTTTTATTAAACCTAATCACATACTTGCCAAGTATTTGTGAATTTGTCTGTATATTATAAGAAAGGCTTTGCTTGATCATATTTTCATGTATTAGAGGTGGGCAAAATATAGATAAAAGAGTATTTCATGCTATATATAATGTTGGATGCTCAGGTTTAGTCACTGAACTCAGATAGAACTGAGTGTGTTTCGGTGCAAATGTGTTTTGTGGATGAATTGTGTGGTTTCATGGTTTGTTAAAGTGTGTTTCCTGTTTGGATTTTAGTATTAATTCATGTCGCTGGTGCTGGGATAGTAATTATATA
>JAQQZY010000029.1:25198257-25211117 GCA_030068375.1 Ostorhinchus rueppellii
ACTCCAAAAAAGTACAGATACTGCATTTTAGTACTTGAGTGGTTCTACTTCATTACTGTACATCTCTGATTGGGTGTATTTTATTCATCCCTGCCTTTGTCAAATTGCATCATTTTCTTTCTTTCTTTGTGTTTCAGGAAGCACATGTGTTCATTAGTGCAGAAAAAGAGGAGGATGTGACAGAGGAGAGAATAAGAGCTGAACTTAGCAAGGCCCAAACCAATGCTTCTACACAATGGGTAAGGAGGAGCTCCAGATCTGTGGACAAGGAGGAGTTAGTGGTAAGTCTGCTGCAATACCAGGAATTTCCATAAGATGGCGACAGAGACTATCACATATGCATTTTCACACCCTGAATTTTCACTGACCTCAATGTTATGCTTTAATTTGCCTGCTTTTGTCATTAATTTAATGAAATTGATGAATTCCACATGTTATCAGGTTAAAACACTGAAATATATTTAGTGAAAATAGTTCAAGCAACGCTAAAATGGCTGTATTAAAAGATGTAACTTCATTGTTTTTCGAAATAGGGCACAAATTACAGAAAAACTAATGCTGCAATGGAGATGAGACTAATAAACAGAGACTCCTTTTGGGCGCGTGCAGAGGTATGCAGAACTATCTGTTTTTCTACCTGATTGTATTTCACTGACAGAAAGGCTGGATGTTTGCTGTCATCAAGGAGGAGATTAGTTGGCTTTTGAGGTCTAATCTTTACCCTCATTTCCCCCCCCCCTTGTTTGCCAGCGTGAAGAAGAAGAGAGGAAAGAAGAAGACAGGAGAAAAGCAGCAGAGGAGAGGCGACGGTTAGAAAGAGAAAGAGTTTTAAAGGAAAGAAAGGATGCAGAGGAGAGAGATCGAAAGATGAATGAGAAACTCCAGATGATAGAAGAGCAAAGGTTGGATCAGTGTCTTGAAATAATGCTAATACTGCCCTCTAGTGGCTGTGTTTTGCATTGACTAGATTCAAATACCTATTGAAGTTCTGTGAATAAATTTGTGTCTTACAGGAGAAAACAGGCCGAGCAAGAAGAAGTACTGCGCAGACAGGAAAAATTAAAATGGGTACGTGTGGATATTCACTAGAATTACATATTTTTGTCTGGAAAGAACTCATAGCATGTTTTTTTTTTTTTTTAAACTTTTTTTTATTTCTTATCAGCAACTTATACATTCCAGTACATACACAGGGTCTACCGTTTTCTACCTTTTCCATCGGACAGGTTTACAACATTTAATCAGCAAAGCAAAAGAAAAGGACAAGGTAGAGAGAAAAAGAAATAAAAAGATGATAAGGTTAAAAAAAGGAATGTGTAGGAAAGGAAAGACTTTTCATTGCATTAATCGAGCCATGGCAGGGCTCCACCTTTTAATGAAGAGGGGTTTTTTGAAGTCTAAGAGAATACGTTATCTGTTCCATCTGAAATAACAGCATGTTTTTGCAGGCTGTTCTCTGCTGTCTGCATGTTTTCACCACATAAATCTGAACTCAGTGAAAGTAAGGCAGTGGATCCGAGCTGACACTGAAGCTGTTATTGTTAATGGGGACATTAAATGACATTATGACGGCACAGAACATTATAACGAGACTGACTATTGGATCTATGCGACGGTCAAGGTTATCTGCTCGTGCACGGAGACTCTTAATGGCATACACTGGCATAGAAAATACAACAGTGGAATACCTTTAGTGCATAAAGCTCATCTGTGTCCTTTGGGTAATAAGAGTTCTATGAGTAACACACACAGTGTAGACGTTCATCTGTGTGCATGGAAACAATAGGAAAATGCATTACAGTATAATAGGCCCGCAGTTTTCTTTCTTACTTTGTTTCTTTTTTCTGTCTTTCTTTGTCTCTTTCTTTCTTTTTTCTGTCATTCTTTGTTTCTGTCATCCTGTCTTTTTTCTTTTTTCTGTCATTCTGTCTTTTTTCTTTCTTTTTTTCTGTCATTCTTTGTTTCTTTCTGTCATTCTGTCTTTTTTCTTTTTTTCTGTCATTCTTTGTTTCTTTCTGTCATTCTGTCTTTTTTCTTTCTTTTTTCTGTCATTCTTTGTTTCTTTCTGTCATTCTGTCTTTTTTCTTTCTTTTTTTCTGTCATTCTCTCTTTTTTCTTTCTTTTTTCAGTCATTCTGTCTTTTTTCTTTCTTTTTCTGTCATTCTTTGTGTCTTTCTTTGTTTCTTTCTATTTGAATGAAACTTAATTCTTCCATGCTTTTTCCTTGCTAAGTACCTGTCCTGTAGTTATGTCCATGTCTATCATGAAGATTGCTGGTATTTAATCACAACACCTGGTCTAACTAACTACATGATATCAACATCAAACTCATATTACGTTATGTGGTCTTTGATCTGGCTAATTAGCTCAAGTGATTGTACTTAGTGTGCTTATACACTTCACAACTTTGTAATTACTGTTAATAAACACAACTTCATGTACGCAAGCTGCAGAAAATCTATGACAGTGTTGGCTAGTGTCAGCTGTTTTAAGACAGGTGGGGGTGATGATTGGGGTTAAATGTGTGACTGACAGTTGTAATAACCAATCATTAAATGTTTCACTGTAAAAAGTAAAACATGAATCAACTTTTTAAAAAAAATCAGTTACACATAAAAAAATTAGTTGAGAGAACCAAATTCATTACATTGAATATAATTTAATGTAATTTAATTCGGTTCACTCAAATAATTCTATGTGTGACCAATTGAAGAATTTTTTTTTAGTCGATTCATGTTTTACTTTTTACAGTGTGAGATGTTGTTGGCTTGTTGTATTTCTGTTGCTTCACACAGAAGCTTGAAAAAGTGGCTTTGCTTTTCCAAGGCTATTAGGTTACTGATAACAGAACATGAATAAGACAATCACTGTACAGGAAGATAATTTTAGATTTTCTGAACATCCACCCATGATGCAACACATAACCCTGCCCAAACATGGACAAACACAAACAACCGCTGAAAAAATTGTGGAAAGACAGAAAGAAAATTATTAAAAAAAAAAAAAAAATGTGAGAGTGATGGTTTGTCTCTATATGTTCAGCCCTGGCAACATGTCCAGGGTGTACCCCGCCTTCACCTTTAAGTAGCTGGGATAGGTGATAAGTGACCCCGTGACCCTAGTGAGGATAAAACGGGTTCAGAAGATGAATGAATGAATGAAAATATTACCTGTGTTTTATTACCTGCCATCAGATTAACAACCTTTCAAATAAGAGAAAATGAAAGCCTCTACAAATATGTGCCGTTTGTCCATTTAGTACTGTCCAGATTAAATATGTAAATAGGACATCTGCTGTGTGTCTGTACTGCAGGAACAACAACAGAGGGAGCATGAGGATGATATGAGAGCTCGCCTTAGAAGGAGTGAATCCATAGAGAAAGCAGCAGTAAGTAAATGCTACAATCCCATATCATCCTGAACAGTGAACGTAGCTTTAAGGGCTTACTATTGTCACTGAGTTTTGAAAAACTACTCACTGAGACTAAATCTATTAATTTATGACAAATTACCTGTAGGAGGCAGCAGCATTAGTGTCCCAACGCTCCATGAACCCTAGGGAGTTCTTCAGGCAGCTGTCATCATCATCATCACAGAGTCCCACCAGCCCTGGATCATCTCGCACCGGTGTGTGCTTTGTTTGTGAACTTTAACAGAAAGTATTCCTAACAAATTTACTTGAAGATTCAGACAAGTTCTCAAAAAAAAAAAAAAAGAGAGAGTGAATTGCATTACTTTCAGTTTGATGTCTTTGGTTCTGCGCCTCAGCTGCACAATGTATTTTCATCAACTCTGAAATGTTGAAATGTTTTACAACTCTCCAGGCAAACCATTCAGACGATACCAGCGCAGTCTGACAGACACCGCCTTCATCTTCTCTAAGGCTGAAGAGAGCACATCGTCCTCCCCTCGCAGTTCTCCCCTTGTGTCACCCTTTTCCCGTGCCCCTCCCTCTCCTTTCTACCGTACCACATCTCCCCCCACGAGCCCAGATTTCCGTCCTGTCACATCGCCGCAAAGGCCCAGAGCCCCCATGTCCCCGCCTACATCGCCACTCCGCCCTGCCCCTCCAGCTTTAGCCCTGCCCAGCGTTCCACAAACCGGCGGCCAAGTCAAGGCCGTGTTCGAGCCCAAAGCGCCGTCGCCAACAGAGCCGTCTGCACCTCCAGCCTCCCCGACTCTCTTGGCTTCCTTTTTGCCCTGTTCAGAAAAAAACACTTCCTCTCAGTCACATCCAGAAGCTCTGCCAGCCTCACCCCCAAATTCCCCAGCCCAGCCAGAGCACTCAACTTTCTGCTTTGAGTCTGGTTTAGCTCTGCAGGCTCCAACAGCTCCTCTTCCTGAGAGACCACAGCCAAACACAGGTAAGACCGCACACCACTCGCAGATACGTCATCGTCTTGTTGCTTTTTAAAGTAACCATAAACAACAATATAGCCAATTAGGGTAATGATATATAAAACATATAAAAGACGACATATAAAAAAGCTCATAATACCCTGTTCATTACTCAGTTGTGTTCCAAAGGCATTAAATGTTAAAATCTGGGTTTTAAAATTTTATTACAGGCTAAAGTGACTTGCCAAAACCTACTCAATGTGCTCCAAGTTGTCTAAAGTAGCAAAAGGGAGTATGAATCACTGTGTTGTTATACAGAAACGACAGACTATATTTGTACATACCGTTCCCTAAAATAGTCACTTACTCTTTACAATAGAAAATTCAAAGTCAGTGCTCAACAAGAACTTTATGAGCTCATGTTTCAGACATATTTGACCTGTGGTGGCATGTTTATAATGTACACTGTAAAAAAAAGAAAAAATCACCAGTTGTGTTTGTAGTTTTCTTGTATTGTATTATTTTAAGTGAATACATCTTTTCACAGTGTCTGAGCAGGTGGCGGATATTGGCTACAAAGTGCAGGCTGTGCTGGTGGAAGAGGATGAAGAGGAGGAGACGGAGATACAAGAAGAAGATAAGGAGGAAACGCCTTGTGCAGTGAATATGGGAAAAGAAGCAGAGGAGCTGGAAAGTGAGGAGAAGGGAAAGAAGGAGCAGGAGGAGGAGGAGGAGGAAGAGCAGGAGGTCGAACAAGAGCAGGAGAAGAAGGTAGAGGAGGAGGAGGAGGTGGTGGACCAAGAGAAGGAAGAAGAGGGATTGAAACAGGAATGTGAACCTGCAACACTGGAGGAAGCAGTGGAGTTAGTTCAGGAAGAAGAGGAAGAGGAGGAGGAGCATGAAGCTGAGGAGGTGAATGACCAATCAAAAGACAGTCAGGCCCCTGCTGAGCCTGAGCTTCCACAAGAAGATGAAGACACATCGATCACAGGTAGCTTCATTATCCACATGTTGACATTATACACTGTTGCCCATAAAGGTGGAATAATTCAGATTCTTCTTTTTATACTCATCAGTAATCACCTTTGTTCAGGGGCAATAACTACATACAGTACTGAGTCCCAGTTACACTTTATCTTTTAAGAATGAATCACATTGTCACGATCATTTCACGAGAAGAAGTAAAAACACTTTCTTCCAGCTTTATGGGCAACAGTATATAAGATGCACACATTGTAAACAGTATAAACACATGCTTTTGATTAAATGTTGTACACCGATGAAAGGTTACAGTAAAACTTTTATTTCAGATGCCAAAACAAATTGTCAGGAAATCAAACTTGGAACTGTAGATGTGTCAACCAATGTGATCACAAATGGAGACAACACACAGGAACAGAACGGCACAGGTTTGACAACAAATGGGTTTAATTACACAGTACAAACCTTACTGCACATTTAAAAACAGCTGAAAACTACACTGTTGGTGCGAATATGATGAATGTTTTTTTACGCTGGTGTTCCCTAGAGCACCCTCCGAGTCCATTTGACACTGATCTCAACTCCCTGGAGCCAGTTGTGTGCAATGAACTCCACAGCACAGAGGAGGAGGAGGAGGATGGTGTCACTGAGAATGAAGAGCAGCAGATCTCAGAAAATGGACAAGAGGTACTTCATCTACAAACACTGCAAAAGTCCAAATCTTCCCAAGTGTTTTTTTTTTTTTTCTCATTTCTCGTCAACATATCTCATCACATATAAAACTAGAAAAGCACTTGGAGAGTGCAGACCTCCGCCAAGGTAGTGTTTGCACTTTTTTTTAAGGTAGTGTTTGTACTTTTCTCCACTAGATGGTACTGAATGACCTCATATGCAACTCTGTGCCGCCATGCCCTATTTCGCAATGATGAAAAATCCTTTAAAAAATTCCTGGATCCAGACGGTGATCCGAATCGCCTCCAAATTCTAATCATCTCTTCCTTGACCCAGAGCGGGCATATCCTGAAAATTTGATCAAAATCCATCCTGAACTTTTTGAGTTATGTTGCTAAACAAACAAACAAACAAACAAACAAACAAACAAACCCACAAACCCTGGCAAGAACATAACCTAAGACAAAATCACCTAAAGAGTAAGTTTTCAGTGAGATACAAGAACTTTTTCTAGACAACAGGTCTTGAAAATTTTATTTCAAGAAATCTTACAAGATTGTCTTTACCTGTTCCAATGGCAGATTTGTTTTGCTTAAATCAAGATTTTATTTTATTTTATTGCTTGATTCAATTCAATTTGATTTTTTCGTTTGATAAATCTTGAATTAAGCAAAAAAAAAAAAAAAAACTAAAAAAAATCTGCCAACGGAACAAGTGAAGATTATCTTGGCAAGATTTTTTTTAAATCAGATTTTCAAGATCTATTGTCTAAAAATAAGTTCTTATATCTCACTGAAAAGTTACTCTTTTGGTGATTACGTCTTATTTTAAATGTGATGAGATATTTTGACAAGAAATGAGAACAATATATTTGATAAGGTTTAGATTTTTACAGTGAACACCTACTGCAACAACTAAATGTTATAGCTCACTTGTCCAAAATGTTCACTAAATCTATATATAAAAAAAAGCTCAAATTCTATCATTGGATATTCTGCGTATATTGGTTGTTAGTTAACTTTTTTCTTCTTGATTTGATTTCAAACATATCAAATATTGTAATATCAGCAGCTTTGCCATTTGACAGAACAGTTCATATGAAGGCAGCACCCGTGAAAATAATGTCATAGTAATTTTCCAATTTTCTGCAGCCTTTCCTGATTACAGCCTTCTTGTGTCTCCGTTTCCTTCCCACTTCCCACTTTACCTCTACTTCCTTTCTATAGGTTTTAGCCGAGCAGCAGATGTGTGTAAGAGCTCTGTATGACTATCAAGCAGGTAAGCTGCCTTTTAGAGGACGACTGTGAAGCATGTGCACATTAAGTGCCTCCACTTACAGTGATTGCTCTATGATTAGTGGGTCTTCACCATGTTATCTTGTGGCTCCCACAGAGGACGAATCCGAGATCTCGTTTGAACCTGGTGACATCATCAGGGATGTGGAAACCGTGGACAAAGCCTGGTGGAGGGGATGGAGCAAGGATGGCCGTCAAGGCTTGTTCCCTGCCAATTATGTGGAGACAATATAGACACACACGGAAACACCCATTCACACACTCAGGGAAACCAGCTCCCCTTTACGTTTATGTCTTCACCTTCATCCTCCCACTGAAACTTTGTATTTTCTGTTGTAAGAAGCATTAAGAAAAAAAAAAGCAGCTTCCTTTTTTGACATTCTCTGAGAAAAACAAAATATTTTCACAAGTTTGCAGGAATTATCCAGCCTCATTTGTTTTGTACAAAACAGTTGAGACCTTTTCTTGGACCAAAATAACTTATTTTCCTGTTGAGATACAGTAGAAATGATGGTGGGAGTGAACAAAAAACAATGACAAATGATCACAAACTTGCTTTTCTTATGAGCAACACAAACGGATTTTTGTAGTGTATAGGCCTTTTTTGATCCACTCATATAACAAGCATTACATTCAGCTCACAGTTTGCTTTATGTGTTACGTTAAAAAAAAAAAAAAAAAGGAAAAAAATCCTGCTCTTGACTGGTATATATGTATAATCAAGATACATGTATCAGACATCATCTTATAATCATCCCATATTTCCTGAGTTATTTTGCTGCACTGTGTTTGTTATTGGCACTCACAGCTATTTTAATTTACCCACTGAAAACCAGATGAGCAACATCATAATGAGATAAACAAACAAGGTAAAAAGGCACTGTACTGATATGTGTATGTCTATCACTTTTAAAGACTGGGTTATATTTTTTCATAAGGCGATGCCGTTTCATTTATCATGTGATTAAGTCTTACCTTATTTTCCTTAGGTCTTAAAATATTAAATCATGTTGACACAAACGATCCAACAAAACTATCAACTTTAATCTCCTGTAATATCCTAATACATTACACTGTATATAAGAATGTATAGAAACATCAAAGACCTTCTCTTTTTCTATACTTGGCTTGAATGTTTGTTTTGTTATATACTTGTTTGATGGTATGTACGTTTCTATTTACTCCAAACTTACAAATATACCGCATCTAAAAACCCACTTATTAAAAGCTTTTGACTCTTTATTTAAAAATGAATGTACGTTTACTGTTTTCTGTTAATGTGTTGTGTCTCAGTTGCCTCTCTGATGCATTTATGGACAAAATATCTGGAAATAAACAAATTCAGTCTTTATTTTAAAGGAGCAAATTCTAAAAACTTACATTTTTTGCGACTTTTGTGTCGGTTGTTTAGTCATCTTAAAAAAAAAAAAAAAAAAAATTCAGAAATTGTCCCAAAAAAAACCCCCACTTTTTGATTGTCCTCACAACTGTATAATTTATTTGCATCTTTTAACTGATTTTTGGTGTATTTCTTTATTTATCCCTCCGCATTAATGTGAAGTGGTAAGAAAAAAAAAAGTTCATGAACTGCAGTACTAAACTTACAGCTATAGGTGGAGACATCGTCTTTCCCAGTGTACCACTAATAACATTGTTTAGAGGGAGCTCACTGAAATGAACGGATTCCTCAGGACAAAAGGCAAAATATTTTGACAGGCAGAGAGGAGGCTCATTGTTACACACATTTTAGAAGTGGGATATCCAGACGTTTCCAAAGCTAAAAATTGCTAATGCTGCTACACCTCAAACAGGATTTTCCTCAAGGGTAATAATGATTGATTAAATATGACATTAATATTTCTTAACCATACACCTTTAATATTTTTGGGGAGGGGGCCCTGGTTATGCTCTTGTCGTGCCAGTTCAATAACAGTGTTTGGCAGCTCCGCGTCTGCTTTGAAATAGAGAGGTAATGTTTGACATGGGTCTCATCCCGCTTGAACTGATGCCTGTTGACAGACTGACTAAATCTATCCAGGAGACTCTTCTGCTGAGGTTATTCCAGAAGGCTAATCGTCAGTGATATGTGTGAAAAGGTGATGAGCCTCTTATGAAATACTAATTGGAATGCAGGCAGAAAACCATGAAAAGCTTAAATGAGGAAGTTGAGAGACAGGGGGAAAAAATATAGTTAATTTAAATGAAGGCAGAGAAAGGCAGATCCGAACACTAACATGTGTAATTTTACATTTGTATATGTAAAAATATAATAAGACAGAATAAGACATGGGCTAGGACAGAGTGGACATCTGCGTACAAACGGTGTGAAGGCAAATCAGTTTCGACAGTTGTGTCCCCCCTTTGTCCCGTTTCGCCACATCCCCGTTCCCATGGTCATCCCCACAACTCAAGTGATCCCTTGTCTCTTAAGATTAAGCAGAGTGATAGAGAAACACCAGCTAATGTGCCACTCAAATTTCCCTTCCCCTTTGTCTGTAGGCTGTTCCTTCTGTGACCCTCGTCAGTAACAAAAACCTTCGACTAGGGTGCTAAACTAGCAGAGACAACCCCCCTCCTCTCCTCCTGACTTTCCCTTTATCTCTTATTTAACTGACAGACCCTATCTGACCGGTGGAGGGCTGACAAGTGTGGGATGGCCGAGGTGAAGTGGCGGTAGGGAAGTGCCACTCATTGTAGTGTTATCAGCACAAAGGCCAATGACAGAACCCTAATCTGACCTGGCTGCTGATGCCTTGTGGCTGATTGGCTGCATTTCTGCTCCGGAGCAAATCCTAGCAACGCCAGTGATGCTCGGAGGAGAGAAGAAGCTCGGACACACACAAATGTATGCATGTGGGCACAGATGCGCACACGTACATGTACACACAGCCACCGACACCCACTATTCTTAGACTCCGTTTCAGAAGCAACCTTCTTCTCCTTGCCACTCTTCAACCCCTGCCTGTCATCATCTAACTAATAGTTTGCCGCAACTTTTTGTGATTAATTACATGTTTGGGAGAGGTGTCAGTTTACTGGAGACAAAAATCTTACCGCAGCATTCTTATAACCCTGTGTTCTGACTTCCCTCGCTACTAGAGCTGCGAGCACCTGTGTGCAAGTGAGTGGAAATAGGACTTGTTTTCTTCCTGGCTCACTCTAAAAGCAACGAAACATGTGAAGGATAGGGTTGCAGTCTCTCTTCAGGGCTTCAAGTTACCTTCCACTGTCTTTGTGCTAGAGATGCCTGGTTGGATGTTACTCACTCCAACATTTACAGTATCCACAGAGGTGTGCTTTCATGAAGCTTTAGCAGAGCACAGGCATGCAACGGCGCTCTTAAAATAGCTCAAAAGCACCTGTCTTTTCCCTTAAATAAAAAGTGTGAACATCTGTATGTTACTGAGGACACTTACTATGTAAACGGGCTGCATTTTCTTATTCCTTCATAATTTTTACAGAGCAGGATTTATTTATTTTTTAAAGATTTTATCCAATAGATCAAATATCGCCTAGCAGAAACTCAGACATAGAAACTACTGCACATCTTAGTGGTGAATCAAACATACAAATGCTGTGCTCATTTTGTTTGGTTTCCAGACAATCTCATTGCTAAATCAGCTTTAGCCTGGTGATAATTCCATCTGGTATAAGTCTTGATTAAACCATTGCTTTTAGACATCTCTCTTGTTCTTGACATTGTCATATTCTCATTTCCCTTTAAAGATAATCTTCAAAACCGCTCAAGTAGATAACGCCTTAGAAGCTCCTGATGGTTCCAGCCAAGATTTTACTGTCAGCGCAGAAACCGACCCATTAACTTCTGAAGCCCTCTTTGGCAAAGCTCCCTTTCCCCTCCATTGCCATCAAAAAGCTTTTTCCCTCGGCCAGTCCCACACAACCCTAACAATGAGCAAAGGATTAGAACATCTCTCTGTCTTAAAGCAAAAAAGTAAAAATGGGAAAAAAAAAGAAAAAATCTCTTTTACCAGTCATTGGTGAAGACCAGTTGGCAGCATTTCCTCCCTGGGATTTTTCCTGACATGATTCCCAAGAGGCGGTTTTTGCTTTTACGATACAATTTCTGTGCCTGCAATCAGCCAACATGTGGCATTGTGATCCAATCACAGGGAATTTTTTCTTCAGTTCGTAAATGGTTAAGTCTTTTGGTCTATTGTGAAAGAATCTTCAAAGTGGTTGGAAACCACAGGGGAATATTGGTAGTTGTTAATTAATGCAACAGACTCTCTACAAATGCTTTATTTTCCTGATTGTAAAGATGAAAACAAAAATTCATGCTTTGAATCTTGCAACAGGCATGATCAAATCTCTTACCTCATCTTCAAATGGTTATCCTGGACAGTGAAATTCTGTTGTTTCTCTCAAAACCATAAGTGCTTTTTATTAACTCTGCTGTGGTTCCAGAAGAAATATGGTTCTTTCTGTCTTAGGTTTATTGGATTTTGGTTCATACCAATCATTTATGTTCCCATTCAGTAAATTGATGTTAAATGTGTTTTGCTAAAATAATCTTTTCTGGGCTTTGTGACTAATATCGAAATTGAAAGAAATTGGACACATGACAGGCAGTGGTAACCACTGAAAGGCAACTGCAGTAGAACTGGCCAAGATCAATGATGGATAAAAGAGCTTAATCTGTAGATTATCTAAATTGCTTTCAATCCAGTAAATGACTTTAAATGTTTTGGAGAGATTTTTTCATATTCTTTAATAACATGCAATAGAAAACATCAAGAGCTGAGGAAAATGTTATCAAAATAACCATGACTCTAAGCTTCAGGTTTCTAGAAGTCATCAGTGGAAATGTGTAGGTAAGTCACTAGTCACTTTTCCATTGGGCTTATGCACAAAACTATACCAATATTTAACAATAATAAATGTTGAAAAAACAGAAGTGCCTCATGCTGATTTTTCCATTGAATCACAAATGCGATGATTTGCTTATTTATTATTGTGATGACACAAGAAGTCATTCCATAAACATGGCGACGAACATAAAAATGGTGTCGATTTACAGATATATTCATCATTATTATATATCACACCTCTATTCTGCACTAAATGAAACTTTTTTTGGTTTAATGGTGTGTCCTCACATACCGTACCATGTTTCTTTTAAAAACTCTTCTTCTTCTTCGCTTGTTGTAATGTCCATCCACATCTGTTTTTTTTTTTTTTTTAAATTCACAAGACTCTTTGCAAAAAAAAATGTCTTTCCATTGGAGTTTTGTGTAATATACCAATTCCGCAACATCCAAAAAACCCACCTCTTGAGAGGGCAAAAACTTTCAATTGTAAAACAAGAGTTTTGGTGAAATTGTTGTTTTTCCATTAGGTAAATTTTTTATGCACAAGTTATATTTGGGATATTTGAGGGTCAATGGGAAAACGGAGGTTGGGGTGATCTGTCTCATACCCTAAAGACTGGTGTGGACGAAAGCCCCCGTGCCCTGGTGAATCACACACTGTGCTCCGGGTTTCTCACACACACACACACACACACACACACACACACACACACACACACACACACACACACACACACACACACAC
>JAQQZY010000029.1:25217095-25245690 GCA_030068375.1 Ostorhinchus rueppellii
GTAGACAGCCCGGTGATGCTTATTATTGATAGGAAACCGCTCAAAAGTCGATTTTTCATAATATGACCCCTTTAACACTATTTTAAGGCATTTACTCCTAAACTACATTGTTTTAAAATCTTTTAAACCGTGTGTTAAGCAATCAGTAACAGAACAAGCAGTCAGTAACAGAATGTTAGCTGCTAGCAGCAAATGTAGCTAGCATCTACTTCAGCAAAATAGCGTTAGAGTTAAGTAAACTTTATGTGAATTTACCTGATATCCTTACTAGCTGTCGGCACAGACATCGCTCCGGAGCTTCATAGCCAAGCCATTCCTCGGGATATGGGTGCTGGATTGTAGGTTTCCCATCCACAAATTGAAACGAACAGACATATGACTTTCTCTGTGTTTTTTTTTTTTTTTTTTTAAGTTAAGTACCCTCAGCCAAAGACGCTGGTCTTCTTCATTGTGAGGAGGCGGATAATGATTAAACGGACTACAACATTCACCCCTTCTCTTCCTCTGAGTAAAACACTCTTGTTGAAGAGACAAACATTTCTTCTTCTAATTATTGTGGTAACCACAGACTGCACAAATAATACTGGTCATTTTACCTCACTTCTTTTGACCCTTGCTGACCAATGACTGCGCTGCACCACTGGAAATTCTAGCACAAAATAAACAAGATGGCGCCACCCCAGTGACAACAGAGAATAGGGTGAATAGGCCCTGGTCAACAGTTGTCAAGCTAGCCAACCGTGAAGTACCTGGGGAAATATGACTGTTAGTACGTTAGTCAGAATGTACTGCTATATTTACTGTCAACTTTCGCAACTTCCGCATCTGTTGTTTGTCAAAGGGCAGGTCACAGAGATAACTGTTTGACCAATCAATGCAGTGT
This sequence comes from Ostorhinchus rueppellii, assembly GCA_030068375.1. Classification (NCBI taxonomy): domain Eukaryota; kingdom Metazoa; phylum Chordata; class Actinopteri; order Kurtiformes; family Apogonidae; genus Ostorhinchus; species Ostorhinchus rueppellii. The sequence continues at coordinate 25,217,979 of JAQQZY010000029.1, forward strand.
TATACGTCACGATTTAGAATCTATTGGAACCTTGGCGGAGGCGATATCAAAAAACTTGTACCAGGTACCAGATTCCAGGTCCTTTTTCGTAATGGAAAAGCAAAAAGTGGAGTCGAGCCGGTACCACATAGTGGAAACACGTCATAATAAGCCAACTATGCGTTGAGTGAAATGATTGCTTGGGCCGGAAAGTCATTCAAGGAAGGCGAGTTCATCAAACAGTGTTTGTTACTAGCTGCTAGTAAAGTAAAGAAACCCTTTTTTTGTAGAGTACTTAATGTGGCCCAGCCTGAGCCAGACTCCACTTCCAGCGGCCCCCAGGTAAGTTGAGTTTTAGACCCCTGCCCTAAGTCACTGAACAATTCCAACATGATGTCTAAAGGGGAAAATAAAAAATGTGATATTTAGTGTAAAGGCTAATTTATCAGATTTAGGTGGGGTTTCTGATTTTAGAATTTTGCATTCAATTGTTTTCTATCAGATTCCTATTTGTGTTGTGTTTTTTTTCTCTACATTGAAGCTACTCCACGTCTTTGCTCAGAATTATTTTCTTCTGCCATTCTATGTCTACTTCACAAAAACAAAACTAACTAACTAACTGACTAAAAAGGTCTTGGAATACTTTTCAATACTATTTACAGCCGCTGTAGAGGAGAGCAACACAAGAGGTGCTCAGTTAGCTGCAATGTGCAACCTTGGCACTAGATGGTATTAAACATCACCCACAGAACATTTAAAACATTGAAAAGATAACCTAAACAAACAACAATTTTGTCATGGATATCAGTGTGTTGTGTATATATCTTCTGAAGCCCATTAATCACATTTCTGCGAGACCCCAGGTTCAGAGCTCAGACAGAAATATTTTGTAAATAGCACATAAATACAGCTGTTAGGGGGGAAAAAAACAGCAGAGCATTTTAAAAACATTTTTATTTGTTATTTATGGTAACTTTAACTAAGTTTTTTATTTTTTTTTTTATTTTTTTTATATCATTTGATATTTGCAATAAACAGTGTTTACCACATAAGTAAGACAGCAGTAACAGTATGATCAGGTTGTTAGCTAGTACTTTTCTTTTGAGTAGCCAAAGGATTATTTTATTATTTGTGAAGGCCATAACATGAAACATGGATATTATAGTCCTTTCTACATGGCTCTGATATTTTTATCACAGAAATATTATATTATTTCCTTGAGAAGATGTGATGATCTAGCGACTGTAGTTTAATAAAATTATATAAAAATCTTTTTACGTGTTTTAAGATATCTTAAAGTACATATATTAATTCAGCCTATGGTAAAATGCTGCTCTCCTCTTTTGATAATATAAGTTAATTTTTGTATCTTAGTAGTAAATATTGGCACTTTAATAATGAAAAAGAGTCTTCTTTTGTCAACATGATCATGTCTGAATCAGTAACAAAAGTTGAAGACTCATTTTTCTCACCAAAAGTCACGTTTTGAGAAATAGACTTATGCTCAATGACCACATGTTAGCACGAATGAGGAAAACATCATTGCCATGGTAGCAATGGTTTTAAATAAATAAATGACTGCCTGTTATTGCCTATTAGAGGCTGGAACACTGCACGATTATGTGATCTGTCTAACAAAGACCATTCTGTAGTTTAAACCGGAGACCAATCATATTACATAGAGAGCAAGTATGGAAATTGTGATGGCCTCATGCAAAGATATGAATAGTAGGCCTATAATAGTGTGGCTTTGCCTGAATGATCCCTTTTGAACCAACAGTTGGTTATGGCATTGCTTTCAAATCGTTTTAGCTGTCTTCCTCTGTCAGACAAAAAGAGTACCACCTACTTTCAGTGTTTTGGTCAAGATATAATGTATTTCACAGGTGTAGGAGTCTTTGGATAATTGGTAATGGGCAGCAGTAACAGGGGCCCCCGTGTGCCACCTGGAGAATCACACTACCCTTGCCAACCTCCAACCATTTACTCCCCCAGTAAGTACCCCAAGACTCAGACACACATGTACACAAATGCACACACAGTAGTCACAGAAGGATGTTCCTTGGAAGCAGAAAGAGCAAAAACTGGCTCTCAGTGTGAATGTATAAATAGTCCTCACGCTGCACAACATGTTCTGTTTTGATGTAATTATGGTGCAGGAAGAGCTTGGTTTAGCAGCAAACTCTCTTGGGCAAGCGTTGTGGGGTCTTTAACAAGGGATTTGGTAAGGAAAACGGTTGCACCTGGCTGAGCTTGGTGTGATTTGGAGTTGAAAGAAAAAGGAAAGAAAAGAGAGAGACGTAAAGATCGGCAGAGAGCGATACAGATGTAATGGGAGAAAAGGTGAGAAACAGAGAAGACAGTCTCAGCAACACACGGTCAGATACCGAGGCAAATCCACTCACACTGTAGCGGGAACACCTGGACTTGATGAGGGCCAGATGTTCCTGCTAGTTAAGCCTGTTGTAAAGTGGAAAACAAAGGGGATTTAGGGTTAACGCAAGCTGGGACATAAAGTCGTCGTTTTATCTTTAATCTCATTCAGACTCATTCATTCAGGCCCCCTATGACAATTTTTGTCACTTGCCAACATGTTGGATTGATTCCGTTTACACAAATCCCAGAGGAGTGATAGGCCTGTTAACCAAAAATTTGAGGAGGCAGATATTTCACTGGCAGAATCTTTTCTAGACAAACAAATAGAGGATAAAATGAGGTAACACTCATTAAGCAAAGAAGGAAGAGGCTGAAAGTGATGTACAAATCATTGTTTTGATATTTTTAGTGACAAAGTGCAATGTCTTTTAAATGTGACACAAAATGTTACGCTGTCCTACAGTGCATAATCACAATTTATGAAACCAGTGTGAAACAGCATCAGAAGCAGAGGTTTGAGAGCTGAACACAAGGGGGAGCACTTATCCTTTCCCTATGTCTTTCAGACAACCTGCTGTCACTTCAGAGCAGAGCAGTCTTTTCAGTCCATTGTTCCCTCTTATAAATCATGAAGTCCTGAGTGTGTGTGTGTGTGTATGTTTGTGTATGTGTGTGAAAAATACTGAACACAAGCTATCAGTATAATCAATCTTATCACACCAGCTCCAACCAGAAACACAACTTTGAAATATTTTAAAGGAGAACAAAACCTCCTTGCAAACTTTTCTAAAAATGCTGAAACTGAATTATTTATAGCAAAACACAAAACAAAAGGTAACGCAAATAAGAACATGAAAGAAATAACCTTTTCAGGACATGTAAGGGAACTGTAGTAATTCCAAAACACAATGGAGCTCAACATGCTCCCTCTTAACACTTGTTCAGGCCTGTGGCATTGAATGATTTGAATTCTTACTCTGGTGAGTTTCCCCCCTTCGTGAATTAATTAGTCTTTGCCAAAGCGGGCCACATTTGTCATTCGAATTTATGCTAATGAGTGCCGAGGTCTCGTGGAAGAGCTGATAGGCTGGAGCAGCTGCTCTGTCCTTGCGGGGCCTAACTGTCTCCCCCTTTTTAACTGCTCCATCTCTCTGTCTACTCCTCTGTCTGGCTCCTCATCCCATTTCTCTCTTTCAGGTTTTGTCTGCTTCTGGGCCCCCTCCCCCTTCTCCCCTGTTCTCTCTCCCTTCAGCTCCTTCTCCCTCTCTCTATCCTCCTTGTCTCTCCTCCTGTGGCCTTATCATCCCACCTCCTCTTTTTCCTCCAACCTCCCGCTGGTCCTGGGCTCCATGACCTGTCAGTGGAGAGGAGACTGCCCGTGTCCCAGGCTGATAAGGCAGCTAATTATCCAACACTTCACACACCGGGGGAAAGTGGATTGGCAAACAGACAGCCACACACATACAGAACTATATGGGCAGTAAAAACACTGTCAGGCATATGCAAACACAGGTGGGATGCACCACAACAACACAATGAACAATACAAGATAGAGAGTATTACACAGAATAATTTACAAATGAGAAAAAAAAATTCAACCGAATATTTTCTTTCTAATCACACCATGAAACAGCAAAAGAACAGGAAGACTCATCTCTACTATTGTATTTTAATGTAAGTGAAAGCTCATTGAAAAGTCAGTGACAAATCTTGGCAGCAATTTTAGGAGCTGAACACTCCAGTCCAGCCTCCCTGGCTCCCTATTTGATGGAGTAGAAATAAGCACTTTGGTGCTGTTTCTGCACTGTTCAGATGTACCGTTGGTGGAGGAGAGGTACATATTCTGTAATGCTCTATTTTGAAATTTGCGTCAAGTGGTGGTTAAGTGGTTGAGACAGTGTGTTAGAGGACCATCCAGCAATATTATGCCTTAAAAAAAAAGGCTAGACAAAAACCACTGAAGTGATCTTCCACTAGTACTAGCTGTAAAATAATCCAAAACGTATATTTGGTTGTTTTTTTTTTTTTAAATGATCAGGATTTACTGTAGACTTGCTTCATTTTTTATTTTGCCGTGCTGTTTCGTCGGAAATTGTAGTGACCAAGCAAAGATGATGGGAAGTTTTACAGAGTTAATATTAACTATTTAATCTGATACCCTTTGACTGCAGAGGAAGTCAAGTCAAACTATCATATGGACCAAAATTCATTTACTGTAAAGCTTCTAATTGGCTTAGCATGGAATGCTGAGCAGACACCATATTTATACTTTTTAGACTTAATCAAATTACATTGAGAACTTTATGTGTTTATCACATCGTTCCCAACACCCTAGAGTGTCTTCAGTAATTTGGCTCAGATACATTCCACCTACTCAAAGAGGAGAGTGAGGACTAATGTCATTTCGAGGGGATTATTGTGATCTTTCAACACATCTTTGGGGAGTTAAGCATGTTGTTAAAGAGAGGAAGGGAAGAGCAAGAAAAGTGATAAAACCCCACCATACAGCCTCTGTTTTAACTTTCACATTTTTTTCCTCTCTCTCCTCCGATCTCCCTCATTTTCACCCTCACAGCACCAAAAGCCATATTATGTGCTTGTCAAGATGGATAAACCCCTCAGCCAAACGTTTAGATGAAAACAAATAAGTAGGAGACGTTCATGTAATCGCTTCTGCCAGAGAAAGGCTTTAAGAAGAACATAAACACTTTCTGGAAATGTGCCTTGCATGTACTAATTCCCTCACGCTTTTGTTTGAGTCTCATTCAACTTCAGGACCATTTCATACTGCGCCATGATGAGATGTCACCATTGGAGACACGCTTAAAAGTACTTTGCAACACGGTTAGCAGCCCTGAACAAAAATATGAGATCATATTACCTTGCTGCTTGTAAAATTGTCATGATTATATTCTGGGGAATTAAGAAAAGAATTCTTTAATTAACCTGGCTTCGAGTGCGAATGTGGGGAAGGGAAGAAAAAAAAAAAGAGGGGGGGACTGCCACTACAAACTCGGAGTGCTTCATTATCAGGTCACGGATGCTTTTAGTTTCTAGTGGTGTGTTTTTCTATGGCACGGCCGGACCCTTTTCACATGAGAAAAGTTCCACAACTGTCACTGCACTCCCACAATCTTTCCAGCTAAGACTTAAGTTCCCATGGTGGTCTTTGGACAGCTCACAGAACAGCACAGCGACAGAATGCCTCAGTCAGATAGAGGGTTTGCTAGGTTGTCTCAGCGTATTGTGAGTTAAAAATCAGGAAAAAAAAAAAATCTAAACATATCTTGCGTTTGGTTTAAGGATGTGATATTCAAACCAAAATAAGAAAGTGCTAGGACAGTGTGGAAAATGCAAATGAAATAGTAATGCTGAGATTTTAAAATATACTTTGACTTGTACTTCATTGTAGTCAACATAAATACAACACATTTGCATTTTCTATACTGTTTTGTTAATTGGAGTTGAGGGAGTGGTTTTATTCTTAATCCAGTAAAGTATAGAAAAATATCATATGTTCATGATTGGATCAAGATTGGAGGCAGGCATATATGTCAACATGTCAAAAGTGCATTTGCATTTAACTTCAGTGATTCCATAACAGGAAAATTCACTGGTAAAGGTAGCAACAGGATAACATTAAAAAAATGCACATGCATTAAGGAAAAAAAATAATCAAACAATACAATAAATTCTAATAATAATAAAAATCTATAGGCTATATACATTTTTATATTAGAAGTAGATTTGCAGTTAGTATTTTTCAGTGTATTCAAAGTTGAATGCTGTATAAACTGAAAATCCATAAAGTTAAGGACTTTTTATCCATTCTGTAACATAAAAAAAGCTAAAATCCTTGCACAAACTGTTGTCATTAATGATTGTATTTTGTCCGAGGACACTGAAATAAAGATCAGCACAGGTTGAAACCTGTCCTGTAGAGGCTACTGGTTAAAACTGGTCATGATTAAACTACTATTTCATACTTGCTCCAATAGAAGCAGAATAATATGTAAAAGACACAGCTTTTAGCCAGGTGAGCTTTAAAGCCCAGTGTGTATGAGCACAAAGAACAAGACTTGACTAGATGGAAGTGTAATGGTCTTAATGGAATGACGCATCTAAGTGGAGATACACCCATTTCAATATGTCGCTAATGAAAGTAGGTATGGAGGATGGAGAGTGTTAACTGAAGCCTCCAATTAAAGCACAGGATCAAGTCACCTGATCCGAAGCTGAAAGCACACAGATTCACACAGAAAATAAATAAGTACAGTTTAAAGCTATTTCCCCAAATATGTTGGTAAATAGGACGTAATATGACACACACTTCCTTGTGATACCCTTTACCTAGAGCTGATGCAATGAATTTTTTCTGCAGGAAAGATATTACAGAAATAGAAAAAGGAAGCATGAGCAAGAAAGAGAGAGGAGATGAGATGAGATAAGAGAAAGAAAAAAAACATTGTGACCATAAGGATGCTGTAAAGTTTCAGAGAAAAAGCTCTCCTCTTGTTAAATATTAAAGTGAAAGGACACGCAACTTCCCTAACAACTTCCCTGAGTTTCTGAAACTCACTCAGCGTACATACTCCACATCGAGTCCATTTCTCATCTCAATCCTGCCTTTAAACTAAAAGGTCTGTGTCTTAGCCGTGCCTCAGTGCCCACAATTAAAGCTTTAGTGCAACGTCTCTTTCAGCTAAATGTCACATCTATATCAACACATCAAGTAAACCTCATAGAACTTTTAATGCTAAATCTACAATAATTTTGTGTTTATATAGTGAAATGGAGCTGTACAAGAATCGATTTATCCTCAGCAGTCAGACCTCCGAAAAGAAAAATAAGCCCATGTGATGTGGTTGGAATCTTAAGGAAAACCATAACGCTTGGAAATGGCTAAATCCCAAAAACTAACACTAGGTCTATTAAAAGGGAGCATTGAGAAGTCAGGGCTTTCGACTAGTGTGATTTCAAAGTGATGTAATACACACAGCACAAATAGCAACTGCACGAAGGGCTGTGGCCGTGACCTCTGTGTCTAGGGAACTAATTTTCATAGTAACTAAACACCAATAAAATGTCTTCCCTTGAATGAGCCAAGCCAGAGCACCCATTCAATAAAAGGGATGGAATATTTAAAAATGAAGAACAGGAAATAATACTGGGAATGTAAAATGAAGCTGCTCAAACCTGCACTGATGACCTCTCTATTTCCTCTGAATTCAATTTCATCTGTCATTTATAGATGTACTGAGGATGTTCCGGAGAATACTCTGGACATTTGTTTAAGCTTTAAAGTATGTTATGCTCCCCTGTTTTGTGGATGAATACAATTTTACACAGCCTTTGCTTCTCATGTTGTGTTAATTTGGCAGTGCAGAGCAACTGCATTTAACCTGCTGAACCTCAGGTTTCCTGTGGTTAATGAGATAAAACGCCATGCCTTTCCAACAAAATGTCATTATCATGTACTGAGAGCATATCACAATGAGAGCATTTACTATGATTCACTTCAGTTCAATTAGTCCTCAATAGCACAGCCAAAAGAATTAAACTGTGGACGGCCATGTAAGCCTGGTTTTAGGCCTGTGGCATGTTAACTGATAAGCAGGCCAGCTGGCAGGGCTCTGGTGTTTGTGTTGTGCTAGTTGGGATGTCAGGGCTAGAGTGGGCTGAAGGGGGCTGGAGGGGCTACAGAAGGACCAGGCCTCCTCCAGACTTGGCTGGTCTGACTAAATGGACTAGATCAATCACAGTGGACGGCCCTGTGACAGTGAGTTAAGGTTCTGTGGCATGGCACAGCGTTTTTGGACACAACGCCCCTCGGCAAGGCTAGCTGACTGGCTGGAAGCCGCATGCAACTGTTCCTCTCTCTTTCCTTGGACTCACTAAGCAGATGGCGATGGCAAGGACGAAGGCAGCAAGCCTGCCGTCAATCCCAAGTCCCCATCCATCGAGAGACAAGTGATGAGAGAGATTAGGGTGTAGGAGATGTGGAAAACCATGGAGTGGATGGACTTATGTCAGCTAGGTCTGCATTGGATCACACACAGCTGGGTAGGGTTGGCCTGGCCTCAGGCTGGATCTATGAGGCGTGGCGCTGGATAGTGGTTTGGGGATACTGTGGCAATGAAGGTCCTAGACAGTGGTGCAGTATGGTAACATGTCTGTGGTCTGCCTGGCACAGCTTCTGTCGGAATGTGTGTGTTGAGTGTGTCCCCTGAGATAGTGCCAGCTCTGTGTTTGGTGGCATCCAGAGATGGGGCAGGGCTAGCCTCATGTTGAGACGCTCAAGAGACAGAGTTGGAGGAAAATATGACCTACATTGCCATAAGGGATGCTGCATTTTCACAAAATACACAGAGGCAATTTCAATATTAAACGTATGCTATACAACTACATGCAATATACACTTCATAGCCACAATGAATGATGCTCTTTTCTCTGTGGGTTTTCTTATTATATCTATGAGCTTTCAACATTTGTAAAACTAGTGACTCCTGAAAAGACCTAAGGAGCTGCGTGCTTTATACAGACTAATTTATACCATGTTGCTAAGTACGCTTGTGAAGCTTACAATCCATACAGTTGTAATGTGAATGTAAAATGCCACAGGCATTTTATTCTTAATCCAGATTTGATCTGATTCTTTCTTCATGTAACAAAAGCAGTGGGGAGGGGTATTGGCTTGTCATACTGCTTTGTTTACTTGCTGACAATAAATCCTCCCACTTATATCTGTGGAAGTGGCAATAAGCATTTTTCCTCAGAAGCCACATTTCTGTATTATGGAGGTTTCTCTGAAAATCTGCAATATTTTTCGTATGCACAAGGCTTTGCTGTATTCATTGATTTTGTTGAAATGTCAGAATTATAATTATTATTATATCCATGTGTATCAACAGAATCTAATCCAGCTATTGAGCATCCATCATTCCTCTCAATGTGCAGTACATCTGTTTAAAATCATTAGATGGACTGAAATGAATAGCGTTTCAAAATGATTATAAACCATGTACAGGGGATAGAATTTTCAATGCTGGTCATAGTTATGGCTCTGTTACATAAAAATACAAACTGACACCACAAATATGTATTCTTGTGTGATTAAGGATGGATGAAGGCAGAAATGGAGGCAAAAAGGTAATTTCAAAGCGCCAAATCATATAAAAAACACATCTACGGGGCATACTGGTTCTATCTTAACTGCAGTCCAACTCTTTCATAAGTACGACTTTATTGTTTTTACACATTTTCTGTGCAGTTAAAAATCCAATCAAGACTGTATGGAAAAGTATTCAGCTCATCTCCTCCAATAATATTGGATGATGACCAGCACAACCCAATGGGCTCTGCGACACATTACAAATATTTATCAGAACCTTCACAGCGCCATGAGTCTCGCCCATGCTCTGGACACTGTAACTAATTGGAGATCCTTTTTTGTTATCACTCCTCTCTTGGTGGTTGAAATGTAAACAGGGTGTTATGAAAGTGCCCTTATGGCGTGGAGGGAAGCAAGCAAGGCCACTCTGGCACTTACACGGCATGCCTTATAAATAAGTAATGGTACTGGACGTGTAGCGGTTAGTCATAGAGGAGGAAGGTCCGCGCATCAACCCCACCTCTGTTTGCCTTGTACATATTTCATAAGATGCTGGGGTGGAGGGAAGTGGGAGGTTGTGGGGTATATGGGAGGGTAGCTGAAATAAAAGGCAGCTCACACAAGCTTCTCTCTGTTCACTGTCATGGGTCTGTTACTATTAATAATACCAAGTGTCCTCTCTCTCTACTGATACAAGTTCAGGGTTTTTTCTCCTTCCTGTAGTTGACAACAAAATGGAGCCAGCTGCCGTTGTACCCACCGTATCCCAGAGAGAACACAGCACAGGTTACTCAGTGTTAGTTTTCACAATTAAGACAAAGTTTTCTTTACAGACTCCAGAGTACCGTTTGTCTAAGACCTTTGATCAAAGTTGGCATGGAAAGGTTCACACAAGCTTTTCTACATTACACTCAGAAATAAAACAGTCTAAGTCATAGAAACTGGTGTGTGTGCTACAATATCTGCTCTTTTATAATCTGTCAATCACTATATGTTATTTTCATCAGTTCAAAAACATACAGTATGTAATGTCTGAGCAAACTTAGATTTGATTGTTGGGGTTTGGTTACAGAGTCATGTATCGGTGATTAACTGCAGGTTCTAGTTGATCCTCTTACTGCTACATCCATAACCATGTTGTCAATTAAATGGAGTTGCAGATGAGTTAACGTGACAGTTGCTAATGATATCCCACCGATCAATGACCTTCATGCCTTCATGATGACATAATGGAGGTCATGCTATCTAAATAGATCAGGATCTTGTTTACTGTTTACTCACTCCTGAAACAACACCTTGAATTATTGATTGGAAGAAGGAAGCTCTTCAGAGCAGTAGAATCCATATAATGCGTAAGTGTAACCAGCAGCATAAAAGCCGATTCTCATTTATTAGACACTTTATGATGAAGAAAAAGGAAAAAAACCAAACCAAAACAAGAAAAAAAAAACAAGTTTAACCCAATTAGTGATCCCTGACACACCTTAATGTGACATGACAGTGGGAGGACAATATCTGATAAACTCCACGATAATCAATCATTATAATAAGGCCTGTATTTCACATATTATAAACAAGTGGAAGATGTGCCTTCTTGTCCTAGTCTTAAACTCCAGTTCATGCTATACTTACCAGCATGATAAATTGCCAGTCCACCAATCAATCCCACACAAAAGCATGCTTCCATACAAAAGTTGATCTTGAAAAATGTTGAGGATAGGATTTCCACCAGGGGAGAGTATATAGAGGGATTATGAATAGGGCAGATATCTGAAAACCTATGCTGCTGAAAATGCTCATCCAATATCACAGGCCACATTCATATACAGCACAAGTTCCTATTTCCTTCTTTGTCTTCCTTTGTTAGCTGTTCCAATCAAAGTAACTTTAGTAGCATGTATTTTTCCTCAGTGAAGTGAGCTTACCTGATTTTCTCAGCTGTGTTATCCAGTCATTTTTCCCCTTTTTTTTCCCCTATTCTTTCTTTTTTTTTTTTTTTTTTTTTAAATATATATATAAAAGGACACATTAAGTAAAGAGTACCTAACCTGTTGCCAGGTTACAGCTAGCCTGCAAGCACTGCCTTTCAAGGTGGAACAAAAACGGAACAGATAGAGCAGATCCTCAGCAGCACATCTCTAAATATAAAGTCTTCAGCTCTTGTCTGTTTGCAGTTCTCTCCCCCCTCTTTGGCAGGAGGTTAATGGGAGGCGATGGTCGTGTGGTCTGTTGCTACAGGCAAGTAAGCCTCAGGCCAACACACATCTGACTGTCCTTTGTGTGTGTATGTGTGTCTATGTATGTGTCATTGACTAGTATATGGCCAATATGGGATTTAAACCTAATTTGAGAACAAAATGCCCATTTAGTTCGTTCATAGAAACAAACTCTAACTCAGCTGGAAGCTACTTCACAAATTATACAAATGATTCACAAATAGGATGATTATTTATGCCATTTACCGTCATTCAGTTCTTAGGTCATTTGAGGACAACTAAAGCTATAAAACCATAACACACAGTAACTCTCTTTTTGTTTATGCAGCACTCCACTAAAATAGAAGATGTATCTTCTAGTTTATCGCAGATATTGTGTTGGCATATAATACCATATGTAGTTTAACTGAAAGTACTGTAAAGTATTGTTAAACTTAATGTATGCTGCTGCTGTACTGTATAGTGCTTAGTTTTGTGGGTCAGACATTGTGCTCCTGGGGGCCAATTCCAGCCTGCAGCTGAGGGATATGGCTGAGTCAGCATCTCCAGTCCACTCTCTGGGACCAGGATGCAGCGCTGTGTTCCGCTGTGACTAGGCAACCAGCCTCAATGTTATGTGCACACATGCAACTGCTGTGCCTCTCTCTAAATTAAGTCTGGCTGTGTCCCACTTTTACCTCATACAGTGAGGACAACACAGCTATACTTCATTGTATCAGTCTGCAAAGGTGACTTCTGCAAAGAAAACAACCTTGCATCCAGTTTCGTTCCTTGGTCCCATTTTAGGTGCTGCATTGTTTTTTGACATCCTCTTTTCTCAATTCCTGTTCATTCCAGTGTTCAGGAATCATACAAAGGTGATTTCTTATATGTATGTAGCATTATTTCTTATGTGTTCAATAAATGAGCATAGACTGCCAAATATTTTTTTTTCTTTGCTGAAAAATACAAATCAAACACAAATGTTCTCATCCTGTCTATGCAAAGATCTGAAAGGTGCTGACCAGGGCTGAAATACAGAGCTCAATTCTTAATGCTGAGGGTGACAGAGGAGGATGTTGTTAGGTTGATGCAAATGGATATATTGTGTTCAGTAGTTCACGCTGCCAACCTTGTGATGAATAATAAAGTTTTTATTCATTTTCTCCATCTTTGGTTGTATGTGATGAAAGCTCACACTGATGTTTCTCCTTTTCATCTTTAAGGACAGATAAATGCAGGAGTCCCCAAGGTCTGGAAAGAAGGACGGTGTGCAGAGTTTTTTCCCCCTCTATTTATCAACCAGATAGATTTAAAATCAAGTTTTGCGCAAACAGTTTTGAATCAGACTATGTGAGGAACACATGGCATATGCAAAGACGTACCTTTAACATTGTCTCAAGTTGACGGAAAGATTAAAACAACACTGCACGTTAGATGTTCATAGCAGTTATGTCATGTAAAGCCAATAATTGGTGGATTCCAAGTTTTCAAAATTTATCTTGGTCATTAGATGCTTGACATCTTTGCTGTTGTCTCTCTTTCTGTGATCACATGGGGCCATATTATACATATATTACTGTTTTTCAGAAAGGTTACCGTGGATACAAGACTATTATTTAATAGCTGTGCTTAGGGCATTTGGAGCCACTGCTGGATGCCCCTATAATTACTCAATTCCAACCATTCCATCTATTGGTCTTTTTCATCTGTGATTTACATAATTGTACACCATTTCCAAGCCCATTGGAGTGCCTTGGATGCTGTTATGGGTCATTGTGATTAAGACTCAGTAAGTAATTGGTTCAGATTTTAGAGTCAATTGACGCTGATTTCCATGACGGTTACTGACCATGTATTTCTATCAATGAATTCACACATGGATTAGGGGGATGAAAGGGCTGTATAGCCTAGCAGAACAGCGGTCTTTATGTGGATTGAGTAGTTTGTTGTATTGACCTTGATGTTCAGCCGACATAATGCATTGTACTTATTATCTAGAGACTAACAACTACTTTTCCAATATGTGCAAAATCAGATTTCCAGACTCTAAAGTGATTCACCATGCTGAAAACATAAAGCACAGAAAATCCTCCTCCTGCACACACTGTGTACACATTAACACACAAGACACATGTACGTAATCTCGGAACACAATGTGATGAAGTGAATCAAGACAACAGCAAGCAGCGGTGTTTCATTACATTTTATTTACAACTGCCGCTCTATCATTATGCCTTTATGGGCCCCTGAACTCCTTTTTTGTGGCTTTGCTATTACATACTTTTTGTACATTTGTGTATGTGAGTGTTTACAGATCACATTTGAGAGGCAGCTTGCTTTTACAGTAACTCTTGATGACAATGCCATGGTACATAAATTACATACACATTTTTTCAGCCTTCCCCATAGGAATAACAATTTGTTTCGCCTAACATAAACACAATGCCATAATAAGGGCTCATTATGAGGCGACCAGATTCATTTTGTCTGTAAAAGGGAGAAAACGCTTGGGAGATTTAACATGACAGCTCCTTTACAAGGATAAACATTTTTCTAAGATGCATTGTAGAATTTTTACATGTGGTCTATTCAGTCGAATTTCACTGCATTATTTGATACGTAGACAGTATATCTGTACAGAACATGCCTCTTCTTTGATGGGAAATGAGTCAATAAGTGTTTTCTGTTCTCATGGTTAAATATTAGATTTACTGGCTGAGTAAATGTAAATGGTGTCGTGTCTTTTTTTTTTTTCTTTTTTTTAACTGTATATTAGATTGTTTGCATGACTGCTTGTTTGGAGAATTATTATTTCAACACTGGGTCAAAGTAACCCAGATATGGTGGGTGTTAAATGCTCTCATCGACTCCAGACCTCCATGTCTATAAAGACTTGGACGTCTTCAGTTGGTGAAAATGAAAGAAACTGGTGCTTTCTTTAGAACCCCCTCTGTGCCTTTGTCTTCCTCTAAGCCCTTGGTAGTCCTCAGCAGACAAGAGCAGGAGGCCGCTTGCTGTTAATGCTCTTCAGCGGAGAATTTATTTTAGCTGGAATACAGTGCATCATGCCAAAGGGAGGACTTCCTGACCCGCAATCCGCTTAAGCCCCAACCAAGGGCACAGTGAGTTACGGCTCCCCACAGCATGGTGTCATAGAGAGAAGCATGGAAAAGCAGAGGTCTGGGGAACAGCGAGGCGCGTGGCAATCGATTTCTTCTCGGGGGAATCCAGCACAGACACTGTCGTCGCCTTACTGATTTCTCTCGTCCACCTCTCCCCTGCCCTCCATGCCACTCTTTTTCCTCACACGTAGATTCCTCCACTCTTCCCTCTCTTTTTCTTACTCTTTCTCTTACTCTTTCTCACCTCAGTTAGACCCAGCTGTTGGTTTCAGATCTGGACAGGTTACTCCAAAGTATCTGCTCTCTAAAATCCAACATCCTGAACCTTGTGACTCTGTCCTGACCCAGCCTTAATTAAACACAATTAGATAAATCCCATGGACTCCAGTATAATCCTCTGGACTGCAGTAGGAGCAGCAGAGAGCACAAGCAAGAGAGATAGTGCAGGGAAAAAGGGAGACTTGGCAGGAGAAGGGACAGCACATCCCTGCAGAACAAAGCCAAGCAGAGCGTCTAATGTATCAAACACATGGATTAGCGGTTAGCTGGGAGAGCTGGGGCTGAGTGAGAGCCTGCGGTTTCCAGCTTTCTTGGAGGCTGACTTGGCCCAGAGAGAGACAGGGGGCCCAGTTAGTCTTGTGGGAGGCTGAAAATCCAATTCTGCATGTGTAAATTGACAACTGCATAAAGATAAGTAAATATATCATAATTCTGTCTTGGAGGATTTATTTTGTGTTTGGAAAGACAGGTGCTGTGATTATTAGTTTTCCACATTCATGTAACCAGAATCCGGTGATGAAACATCGAGAGAAGAAAAGGGAGAGAAACAGGACTCAAGTATTACTCATGCGATGCTGAACTGAGGATCACGATTAAGTCTGGGTAAATGTTATGTTCAATGCCGGCTATTTGTCCAATCAGGTTCCCTTTTTTTTTATGATGGCAGCATTTGTGATCTTTTCTCTTTACATGCAGCTCAAAGTGGGATGCTGCGACATTTCAGGAACAACTTAAGCACTCAGAATAATTTGATAACAAATTGTTCACGTTAAACACTAAATGCGAGTCTTCTTTGTACAACCAATCTTCTCACCTTTCCTATTGTGTTACGAAGGCTGCAATATTTTCATAACCGTGGAAAGATAATCTCGCACTTGACTCCCAGTATTGAGTCATTTCAACAGACCCACTTTTGGCCATGTATTATTCACGGGTATTCAAGCCCCACTCTGGCCCAGGGAGGAAGTGCTCTCTCCCAGTCTCCGTCACAGGATATCAGCCCCTAATTCATTATTCAACATGCTGGAGCAGGGCCACTCAGTCTAACTCACTGAGTTGCTGCCTGGACATGAGAGGAAAGTGTGGGACTACAGAGGCTGGTCTGAGGCCTCTAGTGATTTCTCCCCTTGGCTCTTAAACATTTCTTTACATTTTTGCTTCAGGATAGATGTAAACATTTGGGTTGTGCAGAATCTGTATTTTATATCTAGCTACAACTTTTTTGCTGTCACATTTTCCTTACCTGATAATAGTTATGACATCAGTGGCAGTGTTTATGATAATAGTGATGCAGCTGTTGTTGTTGCTAATACACTGCCAGCCAACAAAGACAAATATTTCAGTCATTATTGAGCTTTAATCCAAGGTAGAGTGTACACATTTCCGTCATCAAAATCATCTGACATTCATCATTTATCACAACCTCACATATGCACTCAAGGAGACATTTACACCATCAGTTTCATATTGTCGAGTTTCACACTCAAGCTGGGAAACATGAGTAGTTTGGAGATGTGTACAACTTTTAGAATAGTTCATCAAACACATTCTGTATTCATGGCATACTATAAATTTGTCAAACAGTAATTTCCTTTTTGCGACAGTATCTAACTGCAATTCCTGAAATCCAGTTCTTCTTTTTAGCACATTTAACCTTGTGAAACTCCCTGGCACGGTCGCACATTTTCTAAACGCTACTGTCGACTTTTCTGTAGCTTTCTGCTCTTTTGATATTAAACTGCTCCCTCATTGTCAAGCACAAAAGCCATGAAAAAACAATAAGAATAAACAGACAACAGTCCAATTTTTTTTTTTATTTTTTTTTAGAAATATCTATATTGAGCATTAGTGGTGCAAAAGATATGGCCACAACTGGGTATGAAAGTGATAAATCACCAATAATGTACAGACATGTAATTTGTTTTGAGTGATTTTGTGATTCTAAATCTATAAATACCTCACACTAATCCATCTTTGATTTAATGCACCACCCAACTAGCATGACATGTGGCTGAAGTCACACCGATCACCTGGGTTCTGTGTTTTGGAGCTGAATGTGGAATAAATCATCCAACAGTGGAGTCTACCTTCATGTAGGTCTGCATACTTTATCTGACATCTGTGTGTATTCCTGTCATTGTTTGTGAAGGTTTAGTAGTCTTCAAGTTAAAACCTATTTGAGTAGTGCAATGTGATTAAACATACTGTTTATTCACTGAAAATGAGAGTGCAAAGAGGTTGAGAACATTGTCAAAGACTATTCATTGTGAGCTGCAGAACAGTATTCGGCTGATTTTGGCAACTATCGTATTAACATTGAGACACATTTCTTGGTTTCTCAGGAATGTCTATATACGATACACATTCAACGGTAAATCTTTAATAGGCAATGAAAATCGATTTGAAAAAATAATTTACAAACAAAAAGTTCCAATCCAGATAAATAGATGTGAGGCAAAAAGAACTGGTTGAGAGGTCAAATTCGAGGGCTTGGAAGAAGATCAATCAGTGTAAATTAGGTCAGTGCCATGGAGGTCTCGGGAAGTGGGCGACAGCGGTTAGAGTTTCTGGTTTTGGGTCATCTGTGCCCCTGACACAGCTAGCTGTAGACCAATGGGCACACCACCGACCACCATCAATTTCCATCCGTTTCTGGGATTTCTCGTTGCTTTCTCTTTCCGAGCCCTTCCTTTGCTCCAGTTCCTCATCACCATCTTTCATTCAGCTTTGGTTTACTGTACCTCACTTCCCTTTCTCATTTCCCATTCTACCCTATTATAGTAACTCTGTCCCTATTTTAATCACTCTCCGCTAATCTCCTTTGTTCTCTCTTGGAACAATAGTATAAAAATAAAAGAAAAAAATATGTTCATCCTTCTGTTTTACTCATTTTTAGACATGACAGTGAGTCCTTCCAATTCTGAGTCATGATAGGGGCAGCCGAGATGTGTTTTTAGTAGGCAGGCTTTCATGTTCTCCTGGGGGATACTGGCAGTGTTCCTCAGATAAAAAGCAAAACAAGACATTGTACACAATAATATATTAAATAGAATAAATACTTCCACTATTCTGAAAATTGATACAGCATTAGGGCATGTATTTTCCATGCCAAATGCATACTATACAGTCAGCACACAGAGGTAGGTCAAGAGTGAACTCACTTTCGCTGTTACACTAACTCATGCCATACTCTAATGGATGTAATGCCAGACAGATCTTTGCAGTAAGGAAGTCTATCGGATATCAGTACGTACTCACTCACTGCTGCATTGTCTGCCCATTTGCAAACTGCTGTTCTTGTAGCATTCGGTAAACAAGCATAGCTGCCAAGAGGCTAAACATGTTCCTGCCATATTCCCTACTAGGAGGTGTTATCTTTACATCTTTACTTTTGACTGCTGTTGCATTACATGCCTGTTTTTGTAGTAGAAGTAGTTCACTGTGTAGGGAGTAAGGCATCATTGTGTTTGAAATGGTCTCAAATCTCATTTAAGGAAAAGTGTAACATTTGTGGTAATGCACTCTTTTCATTATGTGGAAATGATGTGCTCTCAGATGACTGTGTAGTAGATGGGGTTTTGGTTTGTTTCTCTAACATTATGCATTCAGTAGACATCAGTTAAGTTCAAATGGTGTAGTTTGCTTTACAACTGTCCCTGAGCATCCAAAGCACAGGTGCAGGAGGGAGGGGGGCAGGTACCAGATGTGTCCCAACCAGATCCTATCTGTGTGCAGGATAGGAGAGGCATTTCCACATGCCTCTCGTATCATTCATGGCTCATTAAGTCCACACTGTACACTGGACATCTGCTCCAAGTTCTCTGTTTTCATACACATTCTGTATAATTCAACTCAGTTCTTGCTGTTCTATGAAAGAACAGACATTTCACTCCTTGTTACATTTTCTGCACGTGATGAAGCATTTAATTCATTGTAACAGTGAACTAATAATTATGCAATGATTTAATGATCTGTGTTTTTGAAATCAAGTACAAATGGAAATTTCATATAATGTGACTCTTAATGTTCTCAATTGACAGAACAGAGTTGTTGTTTTTTTCTTTTTATGAATTGACACTACCGTGCTCTCTTTGTCCTACTGAAATAGTTACATACAGTCAGGTATGTTTATGATCATTCAGAGTTGCAGTGTGTTCATTAGTGCTGTCATTATGTAATATTTTAAGATTGGGTCATGAAGAGTTCAGTCACTAAAGCACTGACACAGCTCATAGCTTATATTGTTTTGAGCACAAATACTTGTATCACAGTCAATAATAAAATAAAATAAAGTAAAAAGAAGAGAAAACTATGATCCTGTAAACAATATGATGTTACCCCAGATTCTGAAATGTTTATTGCATGTACTGAACTCTCCTCTCTGTTGCGGTGTTTACAACCATTTCGTTTAGCATATCATAGTATACTATTTGTACATCATGCACAAGATGAAGCACATTTTCCTCTGAAAAATAAGTTTTCTTTTTCATCAGACATGCTTTAGTACTTTAAGTCACCTTTTTACCTGTTAACATTGAGAGAGACTGCATAAAAATATATTTAAAAACAGTATGATATTCACAAAATATCATCAATGTATTAGATCTGAGTTAGAAAATGGCTCTGTACATTTTTTTTTAGGTAATGCTCAGTGAAGTGTAATAGCTTTTAACTTTAAGGTTTCACTACCTGAACCAACAATAAAAAGTCAGTGATGATGTCATTTCGTCACAAAGCAGGTGAGAGGAAAAGAAATCTGACACTATAAACTTTGTAAATCTTAGAGCTCATTAAATAACCAGCTCTGAGATATTTTTATAAGGAGCATCTTCGATTAAGTGCAAATAGACTGTGAAATTATAAATATTTGGTCTTTTTCAAAGACATGATAATTAGATACATCAGCCATACATTAATAAATTGTTTACTTGCCTTAGCAGGTTCCTTATTGCGCTAATAGGGCATGACAGATTTTGCTTGTTAATAATTCTGCCTGTTGCCTGCTAGAGATGATGGATGGGGTGCAAACAGCTGTGGTATCAACATGCATTTCATGTAAAACAGGGACATGAAGACATGTGGTGTGTGTGTGTGTGTGTGTGTTTGTGTATGTGTTTGCACTATGCGTTGTTTGGCACATTTTCACGGAGGGGTGTGTGTTATCCTTGTCTTTTGGAGTCAGACCCGAGGCTATGTCTAATTGGAGTCTTCACACTTTCAGGCTTGACTCACACTGACATGCTCGACCTTGGCTCTCCTCCCTTTGCCATGAAAAGGGAAAACAGTGACACAGAAACATGCCTTCTTCTTTGCTGCGAAGAGAAACTTTACTGTGACTTATTTTTCTTTTTTTGTTTTCGTTCTCTTTGCCTTTCTTCTGCTCTTGTTGTCTGTTTCAAGACACCGCTACAGTGTGTTCATTATTTGAAGTGATGAACTTTTCAACCACGGAGGAACATTCTCAGAGACATGCACGAAGGTCATAACTGTCTCTAAGCACCACATTACAGCTGGACAGAGTTTTATCTTTATCTGCTCAAATCCACATTATACTAGGCATCAAACAGGCACTTGTGTGAAATAAATGAAAAATATAAACTGTAAGGTTTTGTGGCACATGCGTATTACAGTAGAGAAAAGTGCTATAGGATTAAACACCTCTTCTTCTCGGAACTCAGCCATCAATATACCTCTCACCATACATTTCGATGTTTGGTCCCTCAGGCTTCACTCCCCTTTTAGCATTCAAGGGCCTGTTTATGGGCTTGATTTTCCCTTCCCATCAGGCAGCATTGATCAAACAGCACACTTACTTTTTCAAGGTGGACATTACTTCTGATGGCAACCTGTACTGCCAGCAATGACTAAAACTATGGCCATTATGCACCTGATTGGCCTCTCCTCCATCTCTCAGTGGAAAGCATTTTTGATTCTGCAGGTATTTATATCCCCACAGGACCAAATCCCCCCCAGATCGTCAAAAGCGAAGTGCATGCTTTCTCTTCATATCAATTTACTTATTTTGTCCTGGGGAAGAAGCGGGGGAAGGGCACAATTGTAATGATATGTAAGTTCACTTTTGGAAAAAAAACTTTTGTGGAGGGGGATTTTTTTCATTTGCAAATTGTTAGCGTTGCCTTAGGACACACACAGTCTGACCATATTTCATACATTTATGTTATATTGCTATTTGTGGTTCAGCCAACATAGACCATTATCATGGTTGGATCACACACTGAACAATAAAACATTTACTCTATGGTAACAAGGCACAGGATTCAATAATTATACTGAGGGTAATTGTTTCAGTTTAAATGATCACATATCTTTTTTTGTAACGTCTTAATTAAATCTCTCAAAAAGTTAAAAAGTGAGGCTGCACACTACTGTTGAAAAGTGAAACCGCTAAAAACATAATACTTCTAAATACTTGGTTAATGTGCCATAACCACATGTGGCTTTGTGTTGTTAATCAATGCCAATTATTCACCAACTCACAATCCTACATCGCTGCAGAAAATAAAAGCTGAACTGCTTATTCACATGTTTGCCTTGTTGGTGTAATTGTGTTGATAATTTCACTGATTAAAGCAATTAAATAGTTGAGATTAGGCTTTGGCAAAAGCCTGTTGTTACCAAGGAGACTGTGACTTTTAAAACCCTCCCTTTGTCAGTGGTTGTAACTCTGTCCATGAACAGGAAAACAATATTTCACTGCACCCCATGCCTACTCCAAGTGGAGTCCTATTGGGTGTACACATTTGCTCTGTGTGGGCAGATATGCTCTGTAAATAAAGGAGCAACATACAGACGTAAAAGTCTTCAGATTTTAAACACAGAAACAGCTTGGTTGAAACAGAACAATGTGTTTTTCTTGTGGCCCCAGGCCCTCGGCTTAACATCCCAGTCTAAGCATCATGTGTGAAAGAGATTGACAGACAAGCAGCTTCAAACAAACAGCTGCCTCCTCAAGCAAATCACATGCATGCGCCATGTGATGTCCCCAAAACACAGCCTCTGCTTCTTCTTCAGTTAATATAAAGTACATGAATGCAGAAAAATATGAAGCCTCCCAACACTGGACTTATGCTAAATATACAATATATGTATTATTTTGTGCATAATCTCCTATTTTAGAATCAAGCTGTGGTGGATAAGGGGCTGAATATCAGTAGGTGTTGATATCCAGCATGATGGGTCACTTGTGTACCCTTTTGTGCAAGTGAGACTCTCATTAGCTCAAATGGAGATGTAGTGGTGGTTGATGGACTTGTGTTCAGTTATAGGTGTGAAAAAGAGAGCAGATGGGTAAAGCAGACCTTTTCTCTCTCTCTCTCACTCCATGTCTGCCATCTAGGGTGAGTTAAATCATTCCAGGCATAGAGTCTCTATGTCCCTAAATGTGTCCATGTAACCAGGAGTTGGCATAATAGACCCGCCTCATTTGTTTCCTGGGCTTACAGTGACACAGTTCACCATGACCTCAGCCTTGACAACGTGTGCTGGTGCCATGAACTGTCCTTTGTAGCAGGGGTGTTTTTGAAGGGTGCCCAATTTTTTCAGAGGGCATTGTGACACAGATTAACATTGTGATTCTTTGTAAGTATGTGTGAATGGGCGTGTGTCTTTTGTGACTTTTTGTGCATGTAGACAAAGCTGTGTAAATGTCAGGGCATCTGAACAGTGACCCGTGGTTGTGGCGAGCACCCCTTTAATACCTATAGGAAGACTAAGATAACAGTGGAGCAGGGTTATTTGTCTGTCTCCACCTTTGTTAACATACATCCATTAATGGACTTGTACACACACACATGCATACACGTACATACCCAGCACATGTTCGCATTCTCATGGACAAAAAAACTTGTCCTTCACAAGAAATGGGGTAAATTAAATATAAATAAACTACAAATAGTGTACTAGTATTCAGTAAATAGTATACCCTAGTTAAAGCAACTACACAACAGGATATGAACAGAGTGGTAAAATATATACGAATGAAAGATACATTAATATCACATGTCGCATAATTGCTGTGACTTTGCTACGTTTTGTCATCTTGTTATAAACATAACATTTTAAGTCCCATTCTTTCACCTACATCAGATTCCAGACAGGAGAATTAAAAGGCAGTGATGTTCTGCAGTAGCACAGAAAAACCTTCTTCATCTCCTCTGAAAAATGAGAAAATTGAGTTAACAATGTCTCATTACATTTCCGACTAAAGCTTGGGACCTTTGGGGTCTGATCCATAGATGAGGATGAGTGCTCTTGTTCTGTCGTGTCTCACAGAGATGCACAGCGAAAAGGTCCTTAAGAATATCTTCCTCACACTTGGACAGGAGGCGCAATTATGCCTGCCACAATTTCAGCAGAGACGCACATATACCCGTCATGTTGAGTGGGTTTGCAAGCTGTGGGCGGCGTGCCAGGGGAAGGTCAGAGTGCCCATCTTGTATCCAGATTTGTCAGCTCTGCTCCTACATGTGTTTTGTCAGTGCTGTGTGGTCCAGAGAAACCCTGAAATAAGAGTGCTGATTGCTGTGATTGCTGTGCTGTTATACAGCTAGTGTAGTATTTCTCAAGGGACATGGAGGTAGAATATCTTTAATGTTTTGAATTAAATTGAATGTCTGAATAAAGAAGAAGGCAACTAACTTAATGTAACAATAGTTATGTAGTTTTTATTCAGTTGAAAGTCTGGCATCACAGGCCTACTTTCTTTGTAAAACATACTAAAATAAGCTATTGCACAGAGAAAAGCTAACTACTCTATCTCAGTGTTACCACATGTGTTAGAACATAACACACTTTGTATTCAGAGTTTTACACAATCAGTCTCTGAGTCTGTTCATAATTCATACAGAGTAGGGCACTAAACACACCATGAAAGTGGGTGCCAGAATAAGGAGGGTGCTCCCATGGGGATTCCCGTTCCTGCATTTGTACCTTATCCATACCTTTTCTCAAGTCCCATCTGTTTGCCTGCTCAAATCCCTCTGGCCTGTGCTAAACACAGTGCTGTGCACTCCTCCACAATTGGATAGGGAGAAACGAATGGGCAATATTTGGTATTTAAATGTGGTCTCTGTGATGCATGGTATTGCTCTTATGAAGCTATATCCCCAGAGTAACATTTAGCTACTGCTGAGCAGGTTACACATGCGGCTGGGTGAGTTAGCGGCACCCACACACTGTAAGTTGAACTGACTGGAAAATGAATAGCAGAGGAAGTTGAGAGGGAATAAGTAATGCTTCACCAGCAGGCTCTAGTTGTTGTGTATATGAGTTACTTTGTAAGACAGATTTTTCTCTGAGGATGCTCATTTCCTCATGACTCAGTTTACTTTGTGAGGCAATTACCCTTCCAAAACCCCAAGCACCCAATCACTTCAGCTTCAACACAACGCAACATACAGCCGAAAACACAGTGCTTCTGTCAGGTTGAAAGAGTGATTATAGATCTGAAGGGAAGCCATGATGATTACTGTACACGTACACCTCAGGAGAGGGGCGTTCTCTTGTGTTACGAGTGTGACACCGTCAAACCACCTCCCCACAGTGCCTGACAGGTGCAGGGAGTCGGAGTTTGCTGGATCCTCAGCGGGGGTATTGGACAGGATATCACGCCCTCTGATCCCACACACTGTCCCCTGCCGACCAGGAAGACGCCTGCCTTTTGTCTGTAACCCGCTGCTGACAAGTACCTCTTAGTGCCATTTGGTCTCCTGGGGCAGCTGTCATGGCGAACAGAGCCCCCGTCACAGAACTACACTGTATTAATACCTACAACACATTTTACACTCATTAATAACACGGGGAAGTTGTTCCCAGAGGATGTGTTCATAGTTACTGCAGCCAAGATCAGTTTAAACATGACAAATACATTCAAAAGCGGCTTCATTATGCGACCAATTAGAGAAGTGGAGCTTATCTCAGTTGTCTTAGTTATGTTATAACTTTGGCCATTTTACTGGACTTTAACCTTAATCCTACTGCCTGGAATACTTGTAGTTTCTGTCATATTGTAGACTTTGCTCTGCCAATTCAGTTTTTCAGTTTAATGACTTCATATCATCATTCTTTCTACATTTTTTATTTTGTGATTTGTAAAACTACTATTGTACTGAGATTCCAAGAGACTACTTTCTAAAGCACCCTAGTTTCACCTATGTACAGTTTGTTTTTCATTTGTGGAAGTGATAGAAATGAGAAAAAAAGAACAGGCAGTTAGGAGAGAAGAAATGACATCCAGTAAAGAACCCAGGCTGGATTTGATTAGACTCTAGATCGCTGCAGGAATGACTGAGCCTCAAGAAGTTACACACACTGATGCAGTTTTAACCATTTACTGAGGTCATGTAGGGCTGCGCAATTAAACGAATTTTGATCATGATTTCGATTTTGTTGTCAAACGATCTCAAAACTCGTATAATCGAGTTGAAATTATTTATTTTCCATTTTTCTTTACACAATTTCTGAGAGACGCGCATGTGCAATACATTCCATTGCAAAACAGCTGTAAAGTACATATTAGTAACCAAAATTTATTTTCAATTTCAATGTTTTGCATAAAGAATCAATAACAAAGTGTTTTTTGAGAGAGAGAGAGAGAGAGAAATGCTGGATAAATGCATTGTGAAACTCAAAATTAATCGTTTGAATAATTGTGATTTCAATATTGACCAAAATAACTGCAACACTGATTTTTTCCATAATTGAGCAGCCCAACCTCTGAACAACCAAAAGGCAATATCTGACAGTAAAAAGCTAAGAAACTGCATTTTATCTGAATTTTTACATGTTTTGAAAGGATTAGTGGTTCATAAGTTATTAAACATTTTGGTTTTAAGGCTCTTAACCCTTTGATGCATAGTGGTCACTGCAGTGGACATCTATTCTACAGCTGTTTTCTTCTATATTCATGAGTTTTGTTGTTTTAGTTCCATATCAGCCAACACAGTGGACACTCATGCATGAGCTCATACACTGTCATTCATACCATTACTGTAACTGTGCTGTTCTACATTACCCTGATCTACAGTAACATGTTTGAGTGTAAATCAAGTGTTAGTTGTTTTAAACTGTAATTAACAGTTTTTTGTTTTTTTTGCATATTATCTCCATGAAGTGAGTCATAACTAATATGATAGTAGAAGTAGAGGATGTAAAAATGAGAGAAAACATCAGATTAGCTGCATTAAAATATTCAAGTATATCGCTTTCTGATATTGTATCGAAAATTAAACACATGGTGGACAAATGAGTGGACATTTTTGTAACTCCATAAAAAATAGTGTCATTCAAAAAATATCAATCATGTTATTTTTTTCATGCCTAAAGAGAAATAAAAACACTAAGGACAAAAAACTTGATTAAGGTTTTTGTAATTCATGCACCAAAGGGTTATGGGTTTAAAAAACAGAAGAAAAACATAGAATGTAAATTATAACCTTGACCATTATATACTTTACCATATGATATTTAATTATGATAATGGAAAAATCAGGACGGTTTAAAGAAAGATGATTATAACGGAGGCAAGAAGCAGGACGTCCACGCACACACAAATACACACCTACACGCAGCTACACACAGCGCAGGAGGGATGTATGTGAATTATTAAAGGTGCCAATTAGAGCAGCTGACATTTAGATCAAAAACACCATGACATTGGCCTTTAGCGGGCTCTCTTTCACTTTGCCTGTCTTTCTTACAAAGGGCATTGAAGGTACGCCTTAATAAAAGAATAAACCACAGAAGGAGGGTCAAACCAAGCAGACAAAGCACGGCAGGGGGACATCGGGCAGAACGGTCACTAATGTTTCATATTTGACATTTGACATAATTGGACAAAGTAGGAATCTTCCTGTGTGCGTTTACAGACATATAGTGGTTGTAGCGGCTTAGTGGGAGAGGGTTTGTGCATTTTAGCCAGTTATCACTTAGATTTAAAGGCCTAATGTCACTTAACAGTAACCTTAGTATAAAGTGTACAAAAATAAATAATAATAAAAGGAAGTGTGTCCCCACAGTCTGAGAAATTAAACTTGGATGTTGTTCGCATTATAACATTATTTTAAGTTAAAATGAATAAATATTTGCATGTTTGACGATTAAATCAAGAGAGTTTCGTAACAATAACATAACAATACCAGGTGTTGGAATTACAAAACTCTTCTGAATTGAATCAGTGTAATCAAGCTAATTAACTGAATGAAGGCTGTCCCATGCTTCCCGTACTTTCTGGCACTTTTATTTTGTTAAACTGTTTGAAAAAGCAGTTTTCCCTTTTGGATAAATACAGTTCATCCATACTGTTATCTGTTTAATCCTAGTAACAGACTGATGAGGAATAATGAGGATTGACTGGATGATGAGGATTTTCTGAATGGTTGTAAATGAACACATTTTTATCAGTTGTTTTTTTAAAAAAAAATACTTTTTCTGTGCTTTTTTTTTATATCTTACCCCCTTATTTAAAAAAATAAATAAATAAATATATATATATGAACACCAGAGCAGGCCGGGGTCTACCACACCAGACAAGACCCCAGGTGTAGGCTGTGGAGAGAGGCCCCTGAGACAGTCCAGCACATCATAGCAGGGTGTAAGATGCTGGCAGGCAAGGCATACATGGACCGGCA
>JAQQZY010000029.1:25245790-25256358 GCA_030068375.1 Ostorhinchus rueppellii
GAAACTCAAAATTAATCGTTTGAATAATTGTGATTTCAATATTGACCAAAATAATCGTGATATTGATTTTTTTTTTTTTTCCATAACTAAGCAGCGCAAAGGCCATGTTACATTTATTCATGTTTCCTAATTTTTTTTTGACAGTGTCATATTAAGATTAAGGTTCTTACCTACTGTTGAACAGACTTCTGCAATTGGGTTTATTTAGATTATTTTACATTAACAAAATGACCTCAGTTGCGTAAAAAATAGAAATATAACAAATTAAAAAACTAAAAGTATGGGAAATATGCTCTTAATTATGCATTAATGTGTGTTGTATGTGTGATAAAAGCTGTAAATTGTATTATATTAAAGTGTATAGTTTCATTTTTAACAATATGCAAATCAGCTGTAACTTTCCTAAGACATTAATTACATAACTAATATTGTTTTGAGGAGAAATAAGTCAACATTTTGCTATGTTAGTTGTTTTCTTACAGTGGTTTATTCTTGGTGTCCCCGGAGATCACAGTTGGTAGTCCTTGTACATTAAATATGTTAGTAGATTGAAGGTTAAGAAAATGAAGTGGATTATTTGTATGAGGTGTGTAATTATAATTGTAAATTGTTAGTCAGGGCCAATATCAAAGTGTGCGATTCGGATATCAGAAAGTCAATGTATAAATGTCTGTTTGGTACACATTCTGCTGAAACAGTTTTGTTTTCTATTTATAAAAAAAACAACAAGAAAACCCAAACAAAACAAGTCCATAATTCCCAGAACATGCAAGACTGATACATATCACAAGCCTTTCAGGGTAGGTATTCCTCCTGTGTCTTTCTCTTTGCTGATTCCCAGCGATCCATTTATGTGGGCTGTTCCCAGTTATTGGAGGCTAATGAGGAGGAGAAATGTGGTTTCTGCCCATCTCTCCTATCTGCCTGCCTGCCCCCCTGTCTCGGCTGCTCGGGGTTGTCACGGTGCTCTGAGCTCCTGATGTGGCGTATTAGGCAGGACAATCGTTATTAAGCACATTTCAGGCTCAATTACCACTCAAATGCACAGCCATCAAGGCTCCACCACGGGCTCCCAACAGATGGTTGCGGGTGTCAGATAGACAGGACTTGTGATGTCTTTGTCAGGCTAGGTGCTGTAGTGTAAAAAGAGGCCCATATTGGCACCAAAACACAGTCAAAATGGTGTCAGTGATTTGATCAGCAGAATTGTGTCATTTTTTTTTTTTTCTGTCTGCATGTGAGTCATCTTATACAATAATAGTTATGAGACCGTTCCCTTTAAATAAGTGCAACCTGTCTATCATCTGCTTTACTATTTGAATAACCACCTCCACATTCATCAGATGTGGAGTGCTTTTTTTTTTTCCACATTGAAACTCTCTCAAGGTACTATTTTTCCACTGGCTTTACAACTTTGATGCTTATTAAAACAACCTGCTCTGGAGGTTGGCAGAAGATGATGGCCTGGCATATGTCAAAGTACAAATGGCTTCTACTCTAAAACACCAATGGGTAATGTAACAAGTAATAATAGTTGATTTCTGTGGTTATTCAATGAATTATCATTCATGTTTCAATTGCAAAATTATTTCATGAATAATTTTCTTTATGAAATTATTTTTACTTGCCAGATCATAACATTTATTTTGAAGCATTCTGTTAAAGGGGATATATGTAGTATTTCTACTTTCAAATTGGGGGGGGGGGGGGTTCATACTGGGTTCATTTTGGTATCTGGCACTTTACCAGCTTTTTTAAGACCCAATAATAAAAGAGAAATTCCCCCCAAGGATGTACCTAATGACCTCAGATAAGTGCCAAAAAATTTATATTCTTGCTCTGAGCCATCCCAAAATTAATGAATTTTCAATAAAATATTGGGACCAAAAATATGACCCAAATTAGGACAGGAAACACTACCTAAGTGTCAGTACACTTGATCTGAAAACATGGCAGGAAATGGTCTTATATACTGCTATAAAGAAAGACACTGAATTAAATTTGATGATCCTTGTCGCTCCAGACATGCATGTTTTTCATGAATTGGTAGTATCATTCTAGGTTTTGCATGTAACCCATTGTGTCCATTCATGTTACGAGTTATGTTACGTTACGTTACTTTACGTGAAACCTGCCTATTTAAACACAAATAAATCATGAGTAATTTTGCAATAGCGGCCATTTTTGTGAAACACTCTGCATTGCATTCGTTGAATTCCCAAAATGCATATATGAGAGAATAAAAAGACATTCCAAAAAACAGTAGTCCGAAATTTTCATGTCCTTGTTACCGTGTTACATGCACGTTCTTGTATAAAAATTATATAAAAATGTGTTTTATCTGAAAAATAGTCTCTCTCTGTTTTTCTCAGTAAATATTTATTTTTAAATAGACCCAAAGTGCTTCCAAACTAGCCTCTGCCCTGTTTTTATGGACCAGTTTCATAGCAGCACCAATATTTTAAGAAATCATCTAATACTATAATTAAAATGACAAGAATAATAAGCTATGAAGTTATGCTAAAGATGCCAATGTATTGGATTGCACGGATATGAACTGGATCTTTTCAGACCATTTGATGGATATATGAAGCCCCTAGAGGGAGTGGTGAGTTAGTCTGGCATGATGAGGAAAATAATGCAACAGACCTCTGAGGAAAATATCAAAAAGTGATGAGATGGGATGAGAACTGCTAAGGAACAGCTTTTAGTGTTAAACAAAGGGATAAAAGCTAAAAGCACTCTTGCTGTTTCCACCACTGGACAGAGTTCAAAATGACAAGAATTGAGTTTGATGATGAAATCCCAGCATTTGTCCTACATAGGTGAGTTTGATTATGAAGATTAGGAAGGTACAAAGTTAATATTTTATCCACATTTCAGACTAAACTGTGACATTTCTGATCTTGTTTGGATGATTCAACAGAGATACTTAGTGCTACTATTGAGAACACAAACTGTAAAGAAAACAGACTATATGTGGTTTTACTGTAGCTGTTTTATATCCAATAGCTGTAATGTAAACTATCAGCTGACACAGGACATGGAGATTTTAAGACACTGTTAATTGGACCAACCGTCAAAATAACTGGCCATGAATTTTTGCTTGAAGAAGAAAATTTGATCCCATAATACAGATGTGTAAAAAGAATGACCTTCCGCTTCAGTCATTGAGTGATACAGTCTGTTAGCCTGGCCTTTCTCAATAAGAAATCTGTCTGGAATCGCATGACTTGAATTCAAATATGAAGGCGGGACTAACAGATGCCAAGTGAACCAATCATGGATAAGATGGACGTGACGCTTTTGTCAGAGAAATTTAAGAATACAGGGTGTAATCTGTAATTTAAACCTTATTTTTAAATTGAACAATCGACAACAGTTGTAAAGAGATTTGCAGACTTCGAACTGGGGCATTATCAGAAAAGCCGGTTTGTCGATGAGACGACGTCTGTGGCACAAGTTGATGTTACTTTAGAGGAGTTGACCAGTTGTGTGTTATTCTGTCTCCCTCCCATCACCCGACAGTGTGCAAGCCTTCATTCGGTGCATGTCGCTACTCTCATCTTTCTACATGGAGTGCAAGGTAGTGATGTGTGGATCAGTGGACCCGGGTCGGGTTGTTGCGGATCCAAAAAAATGTCACTTTATTTGCAGGGTGGGTCAAATAATTCCACAAAAGCAGGTTGGAAAAAAAAAAAAAAGCCCAACCCGCGCATCACTAGTGCAAGGACTACGAAGGAACAAGATGACTCAGAGTAGGATTAAACTGACTGTGATCTAGAAAAACTATGGTCTATGTTCTGTGAACCATGGAAGCACCAATACTGAACAATAATTTGAACAGACAGTGTGTTTGGATTATTCCGTTCAGTTAATTTCATGAAGACTATGCGCTCTTTTCTCTAACATACTGTACGTCCTGGTTGCTGTTGTTGTAACCTTTTCCCACTTTTTGTTGTTCACTTGCACTTAAAAGAAAATTCAAGGTGTTAGCCTATGTTTTGTTTGGTTAAAATGTCTGAGAACGACTGCTGATGTACAGTTTTTTATTCTTTGCATTGCTAATATTCCAGTAAATGTTGAAAATGACCAACTGTGTCTGTGGTGTTCCTCTGCTGTCAATGTGATGATGTCATCATTAAACGAGTCAACTTGACTTTGACTTTATTGACCAATAAGTCAATCTGAAAAATGTGAAGTCCCTAATGTCCTACTTAGAACTGATTTTAATTCGCGACAAAAAGAAGTCAGTGCGTATGACACATTGCGAAACACCCGCCTCCAAGACTTGTGATTGGTTCAGAATAAAATAGACTGGGCATAATTCACAGCGAATGGACCAGTTCCAGACTGTTTTCTCAGTATTGAATACACTGAGAAAACTGGATGGCTTCCCAGGCTAACAGTCTGTGGATACATTGTGTTGATTCGTGGTCTTGAAAGTCATGATTAACTGCTGTTTAGAGTTCAGATTAATATTACATGGAGCCCCATTAACAACATTTAGTAGTTTTTCAGCCAAGCTAGAAAAATACTTTTGAATTTTGAATTTGTATAAAAGATTAAAAAGTATAGGTCAAGAAAAATCTAAAGATAAGAGAGCTTTATCATTTTAGGCTTCAGAATGAAACACCTCAAGGGCCCTTATTTCAGAGGAATTAATAATACAAAGTGTGGCACTTTATTTCTAAAACAGTCTTGAAGACTATAGATGGCTTTTCAAAGTCTAAATTTCCTGATCCTGAAAAAACTGGTACAGATTTACTGATATAACTTTAAAAAACGACTTGCCTCTTGTTATAATACTGAGCAGTACAGGGCTATTTGAAATTAATTCACAAAGCATTATCTCTGCACTGAAGTTTCACTTAAGAACACTGTCAGTCCACGGTAAAAGTGTCCGGCCTCGGCTATGTGTGTTGAGAAAAGAGACATTACATAGCCTTCGGAAAGTGACTCACACTTTGCTTTACAGACAGCCAAATTATATGAAGATAATCACGTTCAAAGATAAGCCAGTTGCACTTTCCCTCAGCGCATGCAATGTTACTTAGTCACTTTAGCCTGTCAGGGAGAATTACCCATGGTAGAACTGAAAATCTAAATCTATTACTTAGGGCAAAATTTAAAACTCCTCCACTGAGAGGAAAACAGCTTTGTTGTCTGTCAGCATCTGACTTGTTGTCCTACAGAAAAGAGCTTTTCATATCCATACATTCATATAAAATTGATATACTTACATCTATATAATCACGATGAGTGTGTATGCTTTAAAAAGTGGAGATGCTTATTATTTTTTTTTTCTGAATCTATTGGTTGTGTAATGGTGATATTTCCGCATTATAAGCTTCATGTTTGTTTTTCTTTGATTAGCTCTATCAAATGAGTGTGGAGATCTTCATAAGTATTTCCACAGCCTCCCCACTGATTCCCCAACATCTAATACAAATCAAATATTTAATTTTATACACACACGTCCCAAAACACTTTGTTGTGATGTGGCAAATATGAAAATAACTCAGAGAGCTGCATGGTTTGGCTGATTATGATAATGCTGATCTGCTAATGTCATTTTGACTCTGAGGCTGAGGAAGCTATCACAGTAAGTAACAGTCATCCCAGCAAATCAAATCAAAAGCTTTGGTTTGTCTCCAAAACAACCTAGAGATATAACTGCGACGATCTTTGAACTGTAAATCACATTTGAAAGCTGTTCACGTCTCCAATTTGCTGTGTTTTAGCTACTTATCAGAATATCTCTCGTGTGAAAGTGAGTGCGTTGGAGAAGCTACAGTTAGCCTATTTAACCACCCACCTGGGCCCATACCACCCACCTTTGCATCTGAGTCACTCTCTGCCTTCTCTTTCAGATGGGCTGAGCTGGAGAATCAACAGCGCAGCACAGGACAGCTCAGCTCAGCGTACGTGTGTGGGCGGAACAGCCTTATGGCTTCAGTCATTCAACCAACCATGAGGGCATCAAAGAGACACAAGCAAAGAGGGAAAGAACGAGAGAAAGAGAGAGGGAGGGAAAGAGAGAGGGAGAGATGGTGAGAGAGAGACAACAACAACTCAAAACGAGATGTCAAACAAAGAATATAAAAATATGAGGGGGAGGTGAGGATCCATAGACAGAAAGTGAAATAAAAAAGCCAAGAAGGAGCAGGACAGACAGGCCAGACATAGAAGAGCGAGCATATAGAGAGGAGAATGCACAGCAAACAAAGGAAACATGACAAACATCCTCTACTCTACGTCCATAGCCTGACACACAGGCAGCGGTAATATTACCTGCACCACAACTCAACTCATGTGCCCAAGAACTTCTTTCTGCAGGATCGTTGGCATGAGCACTGAAGCTTTTGTTCTGCCAGATAATATTAGGAAATGGGCAGGCAGAAGAGACAGGACCCGCTTCTGAGATGGCACAGATGCCGGCAAAGAAAGTGTGAGACCAGTTAAACACACGGAAGAGGATTGTACAGACGTGACAGTTCCCGTGGACACTAATGCTACTGAGATTCTGTCTCTTATGCATTTTTTAAAGATTTACAGTGTGTCAGCAAAGTTTCAAGTCAAGAGTGTGATTTTGGAATGTTTGTCACTTGAATGGCAATTAATTCATCATGCGAGCAGTGATTAAAACCAAGACAGGATGTTTTCCCCAGTACTTTTCTGCTTTGTTGCATTTCAAAACTTTTTTTTTTTTTTTGGACATAATGCTAAAGACACCAAGCAGTCCATATCCTCCATTTCATGCCTGCAAAGTTGCCTTAAAATCATCATTCTCCAATACATCAGCTGTTTTCTTCTGGCTATAAGTGAACAGACATCCACCGCTAAGCTCTTCTACACATTGAGCCTTTCAGTTCTGAAGACTGATGCTGATCTTACTTTAAGTCAAGCCTCGTCTTGCTGTCAGCAAATGCAGTTTCTTGCTCTTTTTCATAGTATATATCCCTGCATTGTTTGTTCATTTTCAATTTCCTCCAGCACTAAACAGATGATAAATCTTTTCAGCTGTAAGTGTAAGACCAGTACTTCCCAATAGCTCCTCTGATCCCATCAAGAGATCTTTGTTTTTAAGTGCTGACGCTATAATGCCTCTGTCTGGGCAGAAAGCGGATGGATTCCTAAGCCAGGGAGAGAATGCACGTTGTTCCATCCCCATGACTGGGTGAGCGTTGTGTGTTAATGTGATTAGTGAGACATTAACGCCTCCATGCTCAACCATGCAGACACAGTAACAGGCTTGCTATAGAACAACTCTTTCTCCCTTATACACTTTTCATAGAAGACTGCTATCAACCTTGTGGTTATTTTTGAGAACAAGAAAATTGAGTTGCCTATCTTGATCCTTGTAAACAGATTTTTTAAAAAAAATCACTTGTAAAATATTGATGTTAGACATGTTAGATAATCATATTCCTTATCAACAACATCATGAGGTAAAATATGTACATTTACACTGATATTTCAGGCTATTTTGTACTAAAATGGATGCTAGTGAAATCCTTTGTGTACTCATAATTATGTTGTGAGAATGATTGCCTGCACACAATAGCCCTTTTTGAACGCAGATGCTGCTGTATTTCTGTTAGGAAGACCCCTCATTATGGCAGCTTTTGTTGCACTGAACCATACAAAGATGGCATAATGTTGCCAAAGTGTGTGATTTTTGGTAGTATGCTGGTGTGCGATGTACAACATATAGTATACAGATATTCAAGAATGCCAGATGTGATAATATAAACAAACATGAATTCATTGTGAAAACGTGTTTTCCGTTTGTCCCCTATACTGTAAAATTTTTTTTTTTTTTAAATCCAGATTTTATGGTTAATGACTTAATTTTTAACAGTACTTTTTCTGCTTTTTGAAATAGTAAACTGTTAAATTAAAGAAATTTGTCATTGTAAAATGACAATAATTATCTGTAACTAAATATGTTGGTCATTATTTATAGGTTCATGTCCATACTAAGAATAGAAAAGCTTTTCTCTGTAATTTCAAGGTAAATCTTATTAATTTTATATTTATATGTATTCTTACACTCAAACTCTGTCATTAAATATGTACCTATAGAAAGTTTCATGTCCAAACTAACAACATAACATTTTTTCTCTGTAATTTAAAGGTAAATCTCATTAGTTTTATATGTATGTGTACATTTAGATTCAAACTAATTCTGTAAAAAAAATTAGCAAAATTTTTCATTATATAAACATGATACAATTAAAAGAAAATAGAGTGTATACCCAAAGCTGGTACGCTTTTGGGGTAGAAATTTCCAGGCATGCTACAGCTCTGACCAGCTAATCAGTGATGGCACAGTGTAGTTGACTTAATGTTTGCTAGCTCTATGACATTGCTGTCTGTTAACATTGTTATTCTTCTAAAAGCGCTGTAGTTACTACCCTCTCAGTTTAACAGCTCTCCACCTGTTTCAAAGGTGAAATTATGACCTCATCATCATCATCATAGTAATGCTCTAAGATCAGATTGACACCTGTGAAGCTCTGAGGAACCGTGTACATTGTACTGTACATTTACACCTTAATAAATTAAATAAAAGGGTTTTATAATTAATAAGGGTGTGCTCTTTATTTGTAAATAAGTTCCCCACCCAGTTTAACTGAAACAGTGGAAATCTTTAGATATATATGTTCTGTATTTTCCTAAGTATGTTTTCAGTTTAATATGTGTTAAAGTTTTCTTTGGCAGCCATTGCTGCTAGTCATTTGACCATTTTTTAAATGTGCTATTTAAGGTTTACTGAAGGCATTTGGGTGACACGGTGGTGCGGTGGATAGCACTGCACCACAGCAGGAAGGTCCTGAGTTTGATTCCAACACCAGTCGATGTGTGGAGTTTCCATGTTCTCTCAGTGTCTGCGGGGGTTATATCTGGATACGCCGGTTTCCTCCCATCATCCAAAGCCCTAATAGGTTAATCGGTTAATCTAAATTTCCCATACGTGTGAATGTGAGAGGGTTTGTCTCAATATGTCAGCCCTGTGATGAACTGGCAGCATGTCCAGGGTGTACCTGGACATGCTGGGATAGGCTCCAGTGACCCCTGTGACCCTAGTGAGGATAAAGCAAGTTCAAATAATGAAAGAATGAAGGATCGTGATAATTTAGGAAAAAATATGTAAAATAACGGTATTTTTCAGCAAAACTCTTAATGAAATTTTTTGGAAATTTAATATGTTTGCACTTCATTTGAATTAGGATATTTTACCTTAATTTTACAGTTTTTGTTTTTTGTTTTTGTCATTTACTGTTTTTTTATGAAATGATTGAGTCATTGTTATTCTTAAATCCTGTCTCAGGTCTATTTTATGGTCAAGGTAATAACCAATGTAACGAATATGGGGAATAGAGAATTGGAGTCAGATTTGTAAGGAGCATCCCAATAGGATGGATGCTGGAGTTGATGTCTATACAACTGGCAGACATTTGCAATTGTAGTCTCTTGATTCCTGTACGTTAATGGTTTATATTTTCAGAGATTTTAGATTTCCCAGGAGGTGGCTCACACACATAAAATGTTGCACTCCTCCTGCAGTGTCGACTCTCCTTTTTTTACACAGATCAATTCAGCTCCGTGGCTGCCTTCACTCCAAAACAACACCACTGGTATACAAGTAAAATGCCTCCAGCATAAATTTAGTGAAATGTTACCAAGTCTGAGTCACTAGTAAAGAAAAATTAAGTTAAAATGCTGATTGACTGTAGTTTCCAAGATACAGACTTGGGTCAAAATGTGAAATTGTGAGAAATAATGAGAGAATGGGTTTTACTCAAAAGGAATGTTTGTTTTAGATCTACTTCAAAACACTGCCTGCATATTACAAAGCATTCACTTTACAGGTTCTTTCTAGTGAGAGATTTAGAAACCAATTCTATAAATCTTTTCCAATTCATCTTATTAAAGTACATATGATTTAATACATGTTACTGCTGAGTGTATTGTATCATTCTATACTCATACATGGGATGTTCAAAGCTGAAAAATCTGTAACATTACTGTGTTAAACAGGTTATGAAAACAGGGTTATTACACTGCCTAGCAAAAAAAAAAAAATACTACACATGGTATTTCATTGGACTACATTTAGCTTTGATTGTAAGACACATTCACCATGGCACTGTTTAAACCATGTAATACTTATGCAATGGTGCAATAAATGTTACAATATTTATGTCTGTCCAGAGTTGCACATTTTTTTGATGATGAGCAAGTGAGGCCACTGTGTGAAATCTACTCCAGCACTTCCCAAAGATCCTCACTGAGGTGCAGGTCTGAACTGTAGAGGTCAATCTGAGTGAAAATAATGTCTGAGCCCAAACATATTATTATTATTATTATTATTATTATTATTATTATTATTATTATTATTATATTTTATTTTTTTATTATTATTTTTTTATTATTATTTATTTTTTTAAACTTGTCTTGTCCAGCATCCTGACAGCAGAATGGTCGTCTGGCTGCCTTTTGGTGCTAAACAAATTTTGCTTTGCCAAAGGAAGCTTCATAAAGTATACGAGGCTTCCCTT
>JAQQZY010000029.1:25283509-25299488 GCA_030068375.1 Ostorhinchus rueppellii
GTGACCCTAGTGAGGATAAAGTGGGTACAGAAAATGAATGAAAAAAAGAAACAAAGGACACAGTAGAGGTATAGAATGTATGTTTGTCATGCAGACCCAAATGCTGCTTGAATAGACAGTTGTCTATGATTAGACTTTAGTCTAGTTTAGATTGAACTCCCTTTATCATTTAGACTCTCAGTAGACCCCCCCATACAAGAGGACGGATAGCTCAGTAGGTCTATAATGTGGAAGACCTGGATTTGAATCCTGGCAAGCGCAATTATATCATTTTCAATATTTTACATATTGAAGGGCGAGGTGGCAAAATATGACAATAAAAACATTTATTGCAATATTTATTAATGTATGTAAATATAAAATAATATATGACTTTTATCATTTGAACCCCTCTTAGCTATGAAATGTTTGATGTGTTTGAATGTTTGTTATGAAATGATACTTATGTCTGGTCGTGTGTGTGTGTACATGTACATATATACATATATACATATATATATATATATATATATATATTTGCTATAGTGGGTTGTTTTCTCAGACATAATTTGCTCTATGTAAACATTAGATGTTTGCTGTCCCTTAGGTCCTTAGAGAATAAACCTGTAGAATATATAGAAGTGCAATGCTTGTGGTAATTTTAGTTTCATGCACATATTAAATTGATGCATTTTCTTATCATGAATCATATGAACCAAGAGTATAGATTTATAGTTATTCAGAATGAAAACTAATTTCTAAGCAATGGTTGTTTTGATATTTTGTGAATTCCCTACAAACCAAGAGATAAAATGACGCTGACTCAGGCTTGCACCCACTTTCCCCCCTCTGCTGTGTTCTGCTCTGCTGAGCAACAACCACCCAAATGATTCTGACATGACTTGACCTCGGACAATATTCTCTCACTGGGTCCAGTTCCACCTCACTGGGTGCATATCGCCACTTATGCACTTAACTGTAGCATGCTTTCTCTTTTTCCCTATTCATCCAGTCTCTGTCGATCTTAGAGTTATCTCTGCTTTTTCCCATTGCATCTCACACTCGTACCATCATTCACCCTTTCTGCTTTCTCTTTTTACTGTTTGTTAATCCAACTCTTTGGCGATATGTGTTTATGAATTCTGTACAGAAGGTCATTGTCATAATTTGATAATTAGATCTAAGAAGCAGAGGAGTGTTCTTTTTTCTATGTATTTGCTGTCACATCCTATCATTTTAACAGACATTTCAACATCATTCTCAAGAATTTGTATTATTTTGTGTATATATGTGTATGTATATGTATATGTATATGTGTGTGTGTATGTATATATATATATATATATATATATATATATATGAAATATTTAATCTATGATAAACAGTCAGGAAGCTCCAAACTAAAGTTACAGCACATACAGTAAATCCCTGACAGTTGATGTGAAACAAAACGAACTCAGATCATGCACTGAGACATGCATACGCACACATTAACAGACCACCTTGACCTGATAAAGACACATCAACAGTCCAAGCCCTCGCGGCTCAGGTAAGGACCACAGTGGCAAAGTCATTGTTGTATCTCCAGCTAATGGCGCTAATATTTGTGTGGGCCATAAATAATGCTAACAAATAACCACATAAAAAGAATTAATGAAAAGCAAACAGAAGTGGAGCAGAGAGATGCATGGTTATACAGAGTAGCGACAAATTACCCTGGGGGGTGGTGGTGGTAGGATGAGGGGCTTTGGTACAGTCATTACTCTGTACAGCGAGTACGGTCTGGCTAACACCTGTGTTTCCCTCCGATCTGCCTCACCCTAATTAGCCCACACACACCCCGGGGATCCTCTGACACACAAGACCTGGACTGGGGTGGGGAGGGAAGTTCAGACAGGGTGAAAGTGGGGAGGGCATACAAGAGGCAAAAGTTAAGACAGAATTTTATATATATATATATATATATATATATATATATAAGCATGGAGAGAAAGGAACATTATAGTCAGTGCAGCTGCTGAGATCTGATTACGAGTCAGCGTCAGTATGGCAGAAGTTAACTGACATCTGCTGACAGTGGTG
The DNA here is from genome assembly GCA_030068375.1 of Ostorhinchus rueppellii. Taxonomy (NCBI): domain Eukaryota; kingdom Metazoa; phylum Chordata; class Actinopteri; order Kurtiformes; family Apogonidae; genus Ostorhinchus; species Ostorhinchus rueppellii. The sequence continues at coordinate 25,285,571 of JAQQZY010000029.1, forward strand.
AGAACTGGAGGTTGAGAGGTGGAGCAGTCACGCTCCTTCTCAGTTTCATTTGCACTCACTCCATGGTTCGGAAGTGTGGAATAATATGTTTGTTAATTTCAGATGTCACTTTATTTCTTGTTAGAACACCTCCACACACTGTTTCACCGTCCTCTCAGTCTGTGTGATAACACGATTCTCTGGTGTTGACCTTGACATTTGCAGCCTTAGTGTGGTCAGGCTCTTTTACTGAGGTATGTTGGCAGTATATACATGCTGTTACACATTCAGTGTAACAACATTGAACTTTAATGATCGCAGTTTTTTTGTCAGAATAGGTTTACGTTTTATATATACATATCTTTTATTTTCAATGACTGACTATTTGTAATCATCTGTAGTTCCATTCTTTATTTGATGACATTTTTAAATAGAAGTATTTCAAAGTCAAATCACAAGTCAACAGTCTGCTACAGCATTATGTTTCATCGTGTTTTTAAACCTGTCTCCTTTACATTTTTCACTAGTAAGGAGCCAATAAATAAAAGAAAAGAAAAACAATCGATGCGATCGTGTTACAGCTCACCAATGCATTGATCCAGCCTGAAGCCCTCAGGATTCATAGTGAGGGGGAGCTAAAGAGAGAGATGTAAACCTATCATACAGTCAGGCTGGCCCCATTGAACTCTGGGTACAGAACATGCAAGTTATATTACACTAGATAATACCAAGAAAGACTATATATATCAATGTATATAAGCAATGTGAGTTAACAGTAGCTTGTTTTCACAGCTGTAATTGTATTTTTCTAAATCAATTACACCAATGCCTCCTGTATGATTTGCCGAATATAGCCATTTTGTTGCTCAGCAGAGTGTGAGGCACAGCAGAAGCAGATATTATGGAGCTTCTACAATGGTACCAGTTTTAAGGACAGATTACTGTAAAGAAATACTCATGTGCCTCCTTTCCCTTTCTGTCACACTCAGTTTACCACTTACCACATTGATGCCCGTGTAGAAAGAGGCACAGAAAGGCAAATACCACACATACACACGCACACACATATTAGACTGTGTTTGTGTGTGTGTGTGTGTGTCTGCAATGAGACATGAGACGTAGACACACAGGCATTCATTCAAATGAATTGAAGTTGACACTCAAACATTTTGTCGATCTATTGCTGATCTCTGCCAGGAAACTCTGCCACGATGGTGCTGTGATGTGTGTGCTCACTTACAGAGATGGGAGAGTACCAATCCCCCCCCCCCCACATGCTGACTCCAAAGACAAACAAGGATCATATTACTCTGCGCCTCAAGACCACACACACACATTCTCACACAGTACATTCTATCTCTTGCTCTCTAATATATCTTCATTAATCTGAAGTGACCATTTCCACATCCTGTAGAGTGAAAAGTGTTTGTTTTACTGAACCATGTAAAAGATTAACAAAAGTGTGTAATATTTGTATATGCATATATATTCAGATTACACAGTATTTTACACTGAAAAACACAGAACTACTAAGGAAGCAGTTGTAATTCAGTCGCCTCTGTGTTATACAAATCGTATGTAATTTTCATTTAAATGTGATTTTTGTAAATAAATCCAAAAGTCCTCATGAACTGTCGAGATGGGTGGTTTGTGGTGAGGAAAATTACTTGTTTCAAAACATACAAAGTGTTAGAGCAAGTGAAAGCGTGTTGATGCAGAATAGCGCAAGCAGAATAGGAGAAACTGTGGTTTTCCTGGGCCTCTCCTAGCTAAAGGAAACTACATCATAGCGGAATTTATACTGTAAAACCTCACTTGAAAACGTAGAGTAATGCAGGCGTCAACAAAAATCTTAAATTAAACAAATTGGACAAATTAAAATATTCCCACTTCCTCTTTGAGTCTTTATTTATAGTATGATCGGTCACTTCCATGTTTCGTTTGAGCTTTAATTTCCCCTGTAATTACTGAGAATTTCCCTCCTCTCCTCTCCTCTCCTCTCCTCTCCTCTCCTCTCCTCTCCTCTCCTCTCCTCTCCTCAACACTGAGACTGATCTGAGACTCCTCTGGCAGTGACAGAAGTAGGCTGCGCATGCCACAGCGCCAGCCCAATCAGTGACGATCTGCATGGTAATGTGTGGCAGGGGCGGGATAATGAAGTTCCCAGCTTGCCGACTGGAAGGCTATCCTCCGGTGTGCTGAGTGATTTATCTCCTCTGTCAAGAGCCAGGACAGCCAGGACTTGTCCTTCCCCATGGTCCCCGGGAACAGGAGTCGAACGGAGCCAGATAAGAGATGAGGAGAGCAGAGGACCCCGGTAGCTTGCAAAACCTGAAGCAGCATACATACATTACTGCACATAGCAAACAATAGCACATGCATAAGTATTTAATAAGACTATTTTAAAGAATAATATGGTAGTTATTAATATCTTAAAGCATACAGGGTAATCCCCCCCTTTTTTTGGATTTGGAGAGTTAGTGCAGTTGGTATGGTGTAATAGTTAGTGGGACCTATGACTCTCCCCATGTTCTTTCACTCATTTGTCCCCTACACTGTAGACCTATCCATCACACTCATCCTGCCCAAAGGGACAAAATGCAAAAAAACCATTCATGATTTACAACTCTTTTGTGATGTAGCCACAAACAAAACCCCACAATGTTGTTGTCCATTATAGAAAATGCAGGTGGAAAGAATAAGAAGCGGGGGGGAGGAGGAAAACATTATTCACATTTGCAGAACTTTGTACTTGTCCTTGATCTTCTTGGCGCATCTCACTCATGTCCCATCAGTTGTATGTTTTTTTTGCTGATTTTCTATCATAATGTCACTTGACTGATTGGCGAAATGACCTACAAAAAGTTTTTCAGCAACATCAGCTTTTTCAATCCCAGGTTAAGTTCATCAGTTTCAATGCGGAGTGGCACTATGATTGAGTGTATGTATTCACCCTGCTACTGTAGACGGACTGTTGCATCATCCTCATGCTTTAGTCTGTCACTTGAAAACACAATTAACTGCATATGCATAATGTTGTCAGTGCAAATAGCCATTTTTTACGTCTTGAAATCAGCTATCATGAGAGGTCTGTGCCCCTCATTTGTCTCTCTAAACTATGGTTTGTTTTCCTATTTTTTTTTTTACGACGTCGTCTCTTTCTTTCCCTCCTTTTCTACATGCTCTTCTTGGCACTCGACTCTGTTCCTTGTCTCTCAGGCCTACACACTGGTCAATTTAAATCTCTGTCAGACTTGACCTTGGACGAAGAGTTAAATTAGTCCAGTGAAGTACATAATGAGTTCATTTAGGTAATTAAGCATTCAGGTGGAATGAAAAAATGCTCTCTAAATATGCCTGAGGACTTTTTGTGTTGGTGAGACAAAATGATCATAAAACTAATTGGATTTTTATTCCTCAAATAACAGCATTTCTATGAATGGTATCTCGCCATGGGGAAATTCCTCGGACAGATGCTCACATTTTAATCCAATAAAACAAACCGAGGAAAATTTGAATGACCAAAATAAAATGACAATGTGCAATAGATGCTCCACAGCTTCCTGTGTTGGAGCCTAAACACATTAAATGAATGTGCGGTTAAATATGCTTCCTCTGCTGTCCTTTCAGTCCTGTCTCATTGAAGGGATGTTTACTTGTCAACTCATTTATTTAGTTATTTTTTTGGCAAGACACTGCTGTCAGTGTGATTCATAACAGCTTCTAGGTAGTGATCAATGATTTTGGGTTAAAAATGGACTGAATTGTGAAACTGAAAAGGTGTACAGTGACAAAAGACTTTTTGATCTGTAGATCTTTCTTTCCCAAAGGCAACCAGACTTTTTTTTTTTTTTTTTACTGTCATTACTCTCACAATTACAGGCATATATATATATATATATATATATATATATATTTTTTTTTAAGTTTATCCAAAATGGTTCAATGTTGGCAGCCTTAGTCACAGATACTGTAGGTTTTACATTGTAAGATTTGAAGTTAACCCCACTATGTTGGAAGACAACTATGGATCTTTGCCTAACATTAGAGGCATTATCACACACATAATGTACTAAAATTAATGTTTAATTACACTAACAATGTGCCCATGTTTTTTTTCCTCTCACCTCTTCTTTTCTGGTTAATTAAAACAAATGAACAAAGCCAGGGGTTCTCATAACCTGATTTGGCAAAGAGCAACCTCATTTGGAGTGAATTAAAATATTATACAGTGAATTCATTATCTCATTTCCACTGTGTATTCTGTAACCACAATACAGTATTTGAGGCTCACGGTGTGGGGGAAAAAATCATCAAAAAGAGAGTAACAGAATAATAAAATGTGTGACAGAGATTGACAGAATATTTTAAGTAATCAAGCACCCTCAATAGAGGAATTCTCCAAATACAAAGTGAAAAGAAAGCATTCTCTGAAGCTTTTCAAGTGTTTGTAAAATGATCATTTTTAGAGAAAGTGTTGCCACTTTAATTTGTCACACTTCTAATTTGCCAAAACCAGAGAGAAATCCAACCTATCAATTACTTCATTATTTCAGGTTTTCCATCTTATGTCATACTACAATGACATGGCAGGTGGGGAGTTTGCAAACACAATTTTCAACAATAAGTGGTTTATGTAACAAAGCCTGCCACTGCTGTAATACTGTCTGCTATGATTAGCTATTTTGATTTTACTATCAGCGTCATAACAATGAATAGGCACTGCTTACTTACTCTATATTGCATTTAGTTGATGTAAAATTGGTGGTAGAGTCACATATACACCTTTATCTTATACACGATTCGTACTGCTTCCAATTTCGTTGAACATATAGTCATGCTGCAGTGAGCTCAGTTTGTACTAAAATAGAACCTAAATATGTGGAGGTTGCAGTGGTGGACCCTGTCAGACCTCATGTACAAGACAAAAAGTACACATCTACTTTAACAATAACTAACAATAACAACAGCTCTTTCACATGAAGTACTTCATTTCCTTAACAACCATACTTTCAACCATAACCTGAACTTAAAAAAACAAACTCGAACCAAACAGGCTAATTTTTTTTATGTTCCTCTTTTGCAATGTTTTCACTACATGTCATATTTTGATCTGATATTCCAGCCACCTACTGAAAGTCAAAAATATTTTCAGACAGTTTCTCTGTGCTCATCCCTGAGTTTTGGTTCCTACAAGCACAATTTGACACATTGCAAATATTTTAGTATTAGGTAGAAATTTAAAACTATTACAGCAAATTGAACACAATGAAATATTTGCATTTTTTTTTTATGTTCCTTTATTGCGGTGGCAGCCATGGCTCAGGAGCCTACAGTGTCCAATAACTGTAGGGTTGGCAGTTTGAATCTCACTCTGTCCGAGGCATGTGATGTTGTGTCCTTGGGCAAGACACTCCAACTCGCCTCCAGTGTCACTCACACTGGTGTATGAATGCAGATGAATGTCCAGTGGCGGTTGGAGGAGTCATTTGGTGCAAATTGGCAGCCACGTCTCCATCAGTCTGCCCCATGGCAACTGCGGCTTCAAATGTAGTTTACCACCACCAGAGTGAGAATGAGAGAGTGAGTGAATAATGGATTGATAATCTAAAGCACTTTGGATGCCTTGAAAAACACTATAGAAACCTAATCTATTATAATATTCAATTTTGCGTTTTCCAGTGAGAGAGGTGGAGATTTTCATTTTAACCACTGCCACTTTTTATAACAAAAAAAAAAAAATTGCACGTTTTAAACCTAAAATAAGCCAATAATTTGTCAAACTTTGAAAAGTCAATAATGTTATTCTTAGCCAACATATAGAAATATGATGTGTGACAACAATTCTTCATGTGTAGATGTCTGTGTTGATGAACTTATGCATGTTCAGTGAAGAACAAGAAATTAGACATATATTCAACCACTTTTCAAGATCATAACTCTTTGAATTCTACTCAACCTCCATTCTTCTCTAGTAACCTCCCTCTAAACAAAACAGATATATTCAACAGAAATGTTTCTAGCAGACACCAACAGAAAATGCACCTGTAAATTAGCTAACAATGCCAAGTACTAAAATAAGATAAACCACTACTGTATTTTTAGCAGAAGTGTAATTTAGTTTACACAGGTAGCGTATAATGATGTAGATTGGGATTTAGAAGCTCCTTTTAGCACCAGCTAGTGTTTGTAGCCAATCTGACTAATTACAAAATGTCAGGTCAAGAGGACTCAGGTGTGAGTCAAGTCTTTTGGGGCAGCAGTGCATTATGGGGGGTGGACAGCTTTCACATAACAACAGAGCTTATCTTGGGCTCAAGTATTGCCATGACAGTCATACTTAAATACATAAAATAAAGGAATTACTGATGTACACCATTTGAATGATTTAAGAGGCTATACATAGAACCTTTAGCATTGCAAATATCAGTATGCTGCATAGGTAAAAGCATTGACACTGAAAATCATGTTACTTTTAAAACACAGTTATGTACACTTTCTCTAGTATATAACATCGCAAGCATTATTATATTTTAAAGAAAGGGCTCCCTCCACTTCCCCTCACTCTTTATTCTTCGTTTTATCTGTTGAAAAGAATAGACTACAGAGAGAATCGAAAATGTTTTCCTTATTTGTGAGTCAAAAGGACATGGTGTAATGCTCTTCTTCAGTGTAGAACATTATTAGTATGTTAACAAGTCCGTGTTCAAGCAGAGGAAGAAGTATACAGTAATTGACTCTTGGCCTCTCTCATCGCATTAGAGGCCCTATAAAACGGGATCTGCTTTCACAGGCGTGCAAGTTGACGGAAGGAACATGCTTGTCTCATTTGTCATCAGAACTGCCTGAAATAAGCATAAGACCTCAGCAGATGAACCATGAACTTGAACTTGGTTTTTATAATAGACTCACTGTGTGTCTGTCTCTGTTTCTGCGTCTTCATCTCCTCACTCTATCATCTGCCTCTGTGGATGAAATAGCATTTGTGTGACAGTGTTTCACAGCATAAAACAACATTTTAACATTCAGTTGCTCACACACACACATATATATTATGCACACACAAACTGTGACTTGAATGTTGAAGGCATGTCGTTGCCGAGCACAGTGGTTGGGTAGCAGCTGAGGCTGGCGTGTGTCTGAGCAGGCTCCTTAGAAGCAGGCGAGGGTGAGGGTGACAGCGTCAGCTTGGCTCTCCTAATGAATGTCTCACTTCCCCCGGCACACTCCCTTCACTCTCCCCTCGCAGGCACCTAGCACCCCTCCGCCTACGGGCCCCACATCTCACTGGTCGACAGCAAGTGCCATCACTGGTATGACCTCATGGCCTCCGAACCTCGCCTGTGGTGCCAGTGTCACTTTGGTTTTGGCGAAGGCTGGAGTACCGGGGGTGGTGTCGGGGCACTGTGAAGGGTAAATAGATTAATAGAAGCTAATGAGAGGCAGAGAACCACTATAGTCAATACAGGCAAATTAGTATTTGTCTTTGTTTACAATAGCAGTTTTGCAACACACTAAGCAAAGACTGTTGGGCAATGCAAAGAAAGAGCTGTAGTTCTTGCACTGTTGACATGTTTAGTTTCCCTTTCCTTTCACACATCACTTTAACCTATTTTGATAAATTCACATTTGCTTTTATGTTTTGACCCATTACTGCAACTCTCTCAGTGCAATAAAATGTGCTTTGAGGCAAATTAATTCCTTGTCACTAGTTGTGCAAAAGCATGCCATCATCACAATTACATCTTTTAACTGTTTCAGCTTTTTTAAAAATATATTTATGAAAAAGTCAAAGTCTGTCAGGTAACTTGCAATACTTAAAATTATTTTAAAAATGCATATATTCATGTCTCATATATTTAATTAACATTATATATTTTACAAATGATACGTTTTTGATTAAACGTTTTTTAGGATGAAAAGATTCAAAACCTTCATTCTGTCAGGATGATATGTACTGTGCATATACAACAAGTCCACTATGCATAACCACTCGCATCACACTTTTAGGCTGTTATTAAAGGGCACAGGAATTTCCACAGTCAAGCAAAACCCACACATTTAAGTACACTTCAAGTACAACATTTAGTGGCTAAATGATGCATAGACGAACTCATCCCCAACACATTGGTCTGGTTTGTTCAGTGGCAAAGTGGAAACACTAAGAGTGTTATTGGTCACTCAGGCACTAATAATGTAATGACTATGATCACTGGACAAGCACTGATTGTTACTCACTCTAGTTACTTCTTTCTCTCACACACACTCATACACACTAGCAAGCCTGCACATAGAGTTTGTTTGAGTGCACATCACACATGAGCTCACACATGTTGTATGTAATGTTCCACATGGGGTGTTAGTCATAGTCACAGCAGAACATCAGTTATAGTTGGTCAGCAAGATCTCCGCCAAATATTTTCATTTTTTGATCAAATCTGCTCATTTTTCTCCCTCTTGTTTTTCCTCTTGTTGCATATACCTTTCCCTTTTCTTTGATTGCAGGTTTTCAGTGTGGTATCTCTCCCCTGTACCCTACTTGAGCAAGGTGACAATTACAGGGTTTCCAAGCTGAGAGGAGATGCTCATCAACATCTATAATCTGTGGGGACCCCTGTCATACACACACATACATACATGGCCATCCCCCTTGTACAGTGTTCACATGCTAAACCACACACCACACTCACATACACACACATGCATACACGCACGCACTTCACCACCCCCACATGTCCCCTGCTGTTCCTCACTCATGAGAGCGAAGCAAGCAAATCCAGAGGCATGACAGACAGACAGACTCACAGACATATCATTATCCGAGCCTCTCCATCAGGGTGGGTTGTCTGACTATAGCAGGGCTGAGGACCACAGCTTTCAGACCCATGATACTCTAACACAACTCTCTGCATACTAACAAATGCCCGAACTCCCACACATTCTGTAAAGCCCATCTGTGCCATTCATTCCATCCTTTACTACCTATATATTGGTCTATAATGTGCCGAGTCTGTTATTAATCGAAAGTTAGGATACTCGTAGAAGAAACTGCAGAGTATCTCTAGCACTTTACAGGTCTGTATGTTCTTAAAATTAAAAACCCAATCAAGCCATCTCTTCATTTTAATGGTAGGACAGGATCTTTCTTGCTTAAAAAGCAAAATGAACTCAACTACCGCAACCGTTTTTCCCAGTCTTTCTTGACTAGCTCTCCTCATCTCGTCCCCTGTCCCCTCTCTCTCTCTCTTCCTTTCCTGGCGTAGTCCCTGTCTGGACCTAAACAGGAAGGGTGTGGCGCTGAGGTGGCACACCAGGGTCGCGACCTGGCCTCCCTCTCGTCATTAGCGTCTCCAGCTGGGCCAGGACTTCCGTTGATGTGGTCCACTGAGGAGGGGAGGCAGGGGAGGGACATCCCCTTAATTGTACCCTAGGTCATAGCGAAAGGAATGTCTGAGGTCTGAGGCCTTGTTACACACACACATCCAGAAAAACTCATATACACGCTCGCTCTTGCTCTTTCTCCTCTGTCTCTCGTTCTTCTGTGTTCTCCACCTCCCATACACCCACCCCTGCGGAGAAGGCCACTAATTGGCACATTGGCTGCCAGTGTGGGTGTGGAGGGAATGTCAAAGCGCCACGCCATAGCAAGGAACCCACAGACATCTCCAGAGCAATATGGTGACCCTGGGGATGAAACAAAAAAGATGAAGAGCACCCTGAATCACAGTTTCCATTGACCACTATGTAAAAGAAAATAGGTAAAGAAATAACATGCAGAACATTTTATGAAAATACATCTTTATCAAGATCATTTTTCACTGTTCTGTCATACAGAGGTGATAGAAGGGATGCAAGGGAAGAATTTGTTTACAAATTCCCTCATCATGTCTGTCCATAGGAACTTATATATGAGCAATGCTACATTTTTTTTTTAATCAAGTAAACAATTCTGTACTATAGTTTAATAGTAATAGTAGTAGTCTTCTAGTAATATGTATAATTTACATGTATGCTTTCAGGAAAAAAAAAGAAAAGAAGATCCTGTGATTAATAGTTTGACATCTTGTGGTTTTTATGGACCCCTATCCCTCCTTTTATCGACCACTGTCCTGCCATCTGGACTACTTTTGTCATTTGTGTTGATTTTTTTTACACACCACATTCAAATAGAAATATAGAAATATACAGTTCAAAGTCTGCACATTTAATTTCAGTGGCTAAGCATGATTTAAGGACCAATTTACAATTATTAGACTCATAATGTAAATACAGTTTCTCTGTAGGTCACTTATTTCTCCACTGAGAACAGTTGCAGAAGTGTATTGTAATAGTCGATGACTAAACCCATAATTGTAAGAGCTCTCAGTGGTGCCCTATTCTTGACATTTAATGGGTACTTTATTGGATTAAAGACCCCTCTTTTCACTTGAAAATTAATTGAATGAATTCTTAAATTTAAGGGCCAGCATCCCACGGCTAAATATGGTTTTGCTTATATTTAAATGGGCATATAACTATATTTAAAGACAGTGTGCTTTATTTGTTTGTAGCCGACGGAGCAAAATGGAAGAGAATATATGCAGATGATTTGTTTTTGCATTTGAGGGTTAATTATTCCCATTTCTGAATCTTTGCCCTTTACAATGCATGCTCTTAAAATTATGATTAATGTATCAAAGCATCTTAACATTACAAAGTCAAGTAAATCCATGAACCTGAAGTATGTGAAACCCTGATATTTTTATCCTGTTTGCCAGTTCCCACTCACCTTATGCAAACTCTTCTTTCTCTGCTGTGCTTTGTCTTTTCACCAGTGCTTTGTGGTATATTCTTAGGACAAAAAGATCCCCAAACAAAACATGTGACACATGCCTATCGTAAAACAATCCTGGATGATCACCTCTTACAAAACACCAGCTGAAGGTCACAGTGAAACAATAGTAATTCTTTAATTTGAGAAAGCATGGTGTTAGGTGGCTTGGCTGACATAAAGACAAAAATAGAACCTTGATGAAGGCTGGTTAGAATGGGTGGGTGGATGGGAGTGGCTGGCTATTGGTGCATTTGGACTTGTGGTGGGCTGAGGTACAGGGGGCCCAAAAGGAAGGGGGGCAGGTCAGAGACTGATAGCCCACAGGGCTGGTGGAGTCCGGTCCATAGAGCATGCAGCCAACTTTCCAGTCAACACATGAGTCAGTCAGCAGAGATGCGCCAAAAATAAATGGCTTCCCTGTTCCAGGAGGAACCACACCCTCTCGTGGTTTCTTAGAGGGCAGCGTGGGCAGGCTGGGCGACCGCCCCTCTGGGGTTTCTGGGGTTGGGGATGGATCTGAACGGAGGCGGTGGAAGAGGTAGCGAGGGGGAGAGAGGGAGTGGGTGGCGAGTAGGGGCTGTGAGGAGCAAGGGGGTGCATTTGAGTTCCTAAAATGGAAACATTAGGGCGAAGAGCTGGCAACCCCACAGTCTTTTCATTGTTTATTGTTTACCCACACCACGGACAGTAAACAATGGCACACCCTCTCTTTGGGCACTTTGCGGCAGAGGCTGGAGCTGAAGCTAACCCTGGAGATCGGGCTGTGGGCAGGGCTTCCTCCAACTTCCAACCTTCACTGTTACAACACACCATTGGGCCCACACAGATACACTTCAAATCACAGTCGCCGTCTTTTTTTATGTTTTCTTTTTACACACTTTCTTAATTATAAATGTTTTAACGGCCAATTTTCTTATCAGATTTTTTCCACTTCATCTCCTGTTCTCTTTCTCTCCCTTTCTCTCCCTCACCTTTTTTTTTTTTTTTTTTTTTACCTCTTTGTCTCTGAACTTTGTAAAGTAGGATACTGAATGCAAAGGCACATCTCTGTTCTGTCTCTGATAGGACACCGATCTGTTTGGTCAGCCAGAGGTTAGATACCTTGACAACACTTGCCCTCTTCTAACATTTTGTTTTCTCTCTATCTTATTCTTTCTCTCATTCTCCTTCTCGGAGTCTTTCTGTATGAGTTCTGTGTGTGCACGTCCCCGCCCGTGATGGGTCTCGTTAGCTGTCAAGTGTCATCTTTATTAGCGCTCTTGGTGAGTCAGAGGAGTGACAAGAGAGAGCTGGGAGTCGGTCTTTCATTACCCCTGGCGACGGAAGTGTCATTCTCTCCATCTATTATTCATATTCCCTTTAATTTAACCAGGTAGAAGTGGCCTCGCAGCCCAGCGCTCACAGATACAGTGAGTCACCTCAGCACCAAGACAAACATGGACAGGGAGTTTTTTTTTTTTTTTTTTTTTTGAAGCTGTTCCCAGTGAGGCAGTCTGCTTGCTGGCTGTCAGGAGGCAGAGCAATTATATTTTTGACTCAAGATTCAAGACTTCAAAAATGTAATGATATGAGTGCCATCTGTTAAAAATATTGTGTATAGTTGGCACAAAGTTATGAAAATATTACTGTATCAGATTATTGTCAGTTCAAACTTTAAATATATGAAAGGCTTGATGTGACATTTTATATAAATATGAAAGTGCTATAGCTTTTCTGTGTTTTAGGCTTGAAAAGAGAAAATGCTAATCATTGTACAATTAATTACATGAATATGATAAAACTGTTTTTCTTTTTGTTTGTTATTGTGTTTTTTTTTCTTTGCAAACATTTCTTAAATTTGCTCAGGGAAAAAAAAATAAATCTTTAGGGAGTACCACCTTGCCTGCTGTAGATAAAAAAGATCAAATACACCCTTTAATCCAAAACACACACACACAGATACACACAGACACACACACAATTCAAGCAAGCATAAACACATACTCAGAATCCACTTGAACCACCCAAAACACACACACGTTGACTAAAGCCTTTAGGAGCTCCAACTTCTCAAAGTTGGAATGATAAGAAGTACACGGAGAGCAGAAAAGAGTGAGACAAAAGAAGAGGGAAAGGGAGAGGAAAAAAAGCATTACATATGCTAGCCTAGAATTAGAGCGTGAATGTATTGTCACTCAACTGAATGTTGCAAACTCCAGGTTCCCTCAAAAACAGGGACGTCTCCCTCACCGCCTTTTCCCCCTGAGGACTGGGTGCGTTTGGGGAGATAATTGACGAGTCCCCTGGCATGCAGTGAGAGAACGAGCACCACACTCAGCGACTCACAGCCACACAAAGCTTGGCTCATTCAGTGTGTGTAGATCAGTGTGTGTGCTGCAAAACAACAAACTGGGAAAGAATGTGTGTGTGTGTGTGTGTGTGTGCGCGCGTTGCAAATATTTCCGCGTGCACCTATTTGTGGTGTGTGTTTATCAGAGAGGGAGGAGGAGAATAGGGTGATTATTCCTTTCTTTGTGTAGCATAATCCATTTCCGCTAAGCTTGAGAGAGCACCCAGGAGTAATGAGAGATGAACCTGAAAGAGCCAGCCTCCATGAATACGGTTCTGAGGAAGGCCGGGCTCTTTCTTCTTCTTTTCATCCCTCTCTTTCTCTTTGCCTCTTTCTCTTTCCTCTGCCTCTCCATCCTTGTGCCTGTGGAAGACTTCTGTGTTTGACTAACAACTGTTGTGTCTGAGCTTCAACTTCTTCTCTGCTTTCTCAAACTATAATTCTGCTATGCCAGATCCAATGTGACGGATAGACTTCTGCCTTTTCTTTTCTTTCCCTCCCTTTTTCAACAAAAGCACGAACTGCCTGCTCGACTAGAGGAATTGTAGGTATCACTGACATGTACAAAAGGAAAGTTTTAATTGTTTACAGGAAAAGTTCTGTTGAGTTGCAAAAGTAAAGTTGAATATTGAATCAGAGTCTTGGCCACATTCCTAAATCTGGAAGTTTGGAAAAGCGGGCTGTGAGTTGTGTTGTCTCATAATGTTTGCAATAATTCTTATGCAGCATACTTTGCACCAGAAGGCAAAACTTAGAATGAAGTTTGTGACATGATAAAGCACCACTAACATCTAATA
>JAQQZY010000029.1:25299910-25310687 GCA_030068375.1 Ostorhinchus rueppellii
CAAGTTATTTGTTTATTATTTTTTTCCCCACAAATATAACAATATCACTGTTGCAAGGGATTTGGAGTGGAAACTGCATTTTTAATTTGCTCCTTTTTTTTTCTTTTACAATCAAGGAACATTGTAAAACACTGTTAAAAACTAATTTATCCCTGATTACCCTAGATTTTATGTGGAATGTTGTATGTCACACATTCTAAATCAGTATTTACTAATAAATACAGCTCTTTTCTGTTTTTATGCCATTAAAAACATGCTAATTACTGTAAATAGCTCTGTGATCTGTGACAAAAAAAGACTGAAAAGTCAAAAAAATCACACTAAATAGAAAATGGCTAAAAGTGCTTCCTCAGGCAGTGAATGGGTGTTATCTCAGATTACAGAGCATTTTAAATTAAAAGCTGTGAGTTTTGAATAATGGCTAAAATAGAAAATACTCTACAGGTAAATGGCATAGGTCTAAGTGTTTCAGCAACTGTTTTATTTGTTTATGTAGTTTTTTAAAATTAATTTAGCAGGATTTGTAAAATGAAAATGAAGAAAATGAAAACTGAAGATGTAAAATGAAAATAAGTAGTGTTACATTGCTTAATTCATAACACTGGCAAAAAAAGTTTTCATGCTACAGTATTGAAAAAAAATGTTTTTGTTTTATTTCTGCTGTAAGCTTGAATAATGTTTAATAAGAAAAAAAGAAGTGTCTGTGTAAAATCATAACCGACTCATCAGAGGAAAAGGGAGAATCCAGTCAGACGTGACAAAAAAGGATGACACGGGCCAAGTTCCCTAAAATTGTGACTGGAACAGTAAATAGTTCCTCTGTTCTTGAATTGAGGAAGCTGTCACATCCACATTTGCCCAGGGGCAATTTAATTCAAAAGAAAATAAGAAGGTCTACACACATACAAAGATGTCTCTTATTGTGAGGCATACAGTACAGCATTTACAGAAGAAAACACTTTAAGATTATTATGTCACCAAACTGACAACAATAAGGTAAATAGCAACATGGAGAGTTAAATTAACTTTAATTTCTCTCTATTGTGTCTGATGAAGCAGGAGACTTGGTACGTGCTGTCGTATGTGTGATATTTGTTGTTTCTGTGTGGATTAGTGTGTGCATGTGCGTGGTGTGCTGCAACATATGTGTGTTTGCCAGGGAGAAAGTACAGGCAGGCAGAAGATTTTAGCCATGAGTGCAGTAGGCTCTCACACTCAGTTCGTCCCTGCTGCGTGCGCTCCCACCCAACGCCTCCATTCTCGACCCCCTGCAGAGGCCTCTGATTGCCGTGGAAACCGCACTTAAGGAGAAAATTAGGATTGCCTCCTCCCTAATTTAAAAGCACAGCTTAATTGGTTTCATTTATTACAGATGGAAATGCAAAATAAATGTTGTGCTATCTGATTTCATAGGTGTGCTTATTTGCTTAGAGAAACAAGATGAAAATAAATTAGTCAAAAATTGTAAATGTTAATTTAGATGAAGGGAATCTGCAACACGAATTAGACAAATAGAAAAGGAAGAAGCCCACAGATGCATAGGAACAGAAATGTGTGCGAGCCTACATACATTTCACACACAAACATGCAACCCATGCATCGGTTATCCTCATAGAAACAGCCTTCAAGGTAAACTCAAGTGGGCTGAGTGTCGATGTGGAAAATTACTGCTCTGATCTGACCACCCCTTGCACAATCAAGACTCTAGCCTGTGGGCTTGAAGCAGGTATATTTATCTCTTGTGGCAATGAACCTTACATACATACAGACATGCAGACAGAGCTCAGTACCGCAATGGCATAATACACATGGACTGTATAAATAGAAAATGTTAACTGTATATAATGTGGCTGTATACATCTTTTGCATGTGCCCAAGTGATTGGACATCTGAACATAAGCACAAGCACACAAACACACAGGGTCAAACACAATTTGAAAGATACAAAAACACCACTCTGCTACTCCGGTCATCTCTCTCCCTTACGGACATTCCCGCTGACCAGGGGTGTGTATGGTCCCACTAGTGGGTGACAGCGGTCAGTGGTCACCTCTCTTTCACTGACTGGTTCTGTGTTGAACCATAACCACACCATCACCACACGACGTCCTGGGGCCAGGTGAGCGTGCCACTTTCCAGGGCACAACACAAACATCACTCCAGTCTTGTCTCTGTACATATATGCACGGGGGGCAAGCAGCGGGGCATGAGTGGTTAAAGTTTATTTTTGGATGTATTCATTACACAGTGAAAGGGTTGCAGTTGGGGCTAGGCAATTGTGGCGCCAGCGTGTGATTGTGGCAAGACAGCCTGACCGCCCAAAAATGGCTGAGCTAACAGGAGAGCATGGGAGGTTTCTACTTGCACTCACTAGCCTTTGGCAAGTTTCATCTTCTAACCAACACACCTTAGGATGATTATTCATCCAACTGAAACCACTGTGCTCAGCAACAGTTTGATGAAGGGTGATGGGCAAAAAATTTTACAGACACCGACAGAAGACGCAGCCACCATTCTGGCTACCACATGATCTGTAACCAGAAAACTAATAATAACATTAATGATTAAAGAGTTTTATAAATAGCAAGACCTGAAATTAGGGGGAAAACATCAGAATTGATAAACAAAAAAAACGCCAGAACCACCTGTCTGCTCAACAATGAGCCTTAATACAAGGAAAAATACTATATGCACCTTTTCCACATCTGCAAAACCAGAGCTACTTTTTAAAAAAATACATCTATTTTTATGTTTATCCTTTTTTATCTTATGTGTTGCATGTCCTTTTTTTTTTATTTTACTATTGGTTGCAGGTATAAAAATACATTTGCATTGCTACTTGCACTGTACTATGTATAACTATGTAACAAATAAATAAATAAAGACATCTTTTCTTATCTTAAAAACATAACTGCTGTGAGCTTCTGCAGCTCTCCCCTCTCAGTCCAAATCAAAGTTGTAAATAAGTAGATGACATCCAGAGTCACATCCAGGTCAAAGGAATCTGGTCAGTGATCGGTAAAAATGACAGCTGTCAGTCACATATTTAACACCCCTCCCTGTTTGAAAATACCTGCAATATGACAAAATCGAGGAGTCACAGGGTAAATTTTCATCACATGCAAAGAGTAGTTGCAGAAGTCAAATGTCTGCTCTGACTACTAGAATTATAATGTTCTGACTGCTAATTATGAAATGTTTGCCCAGTGGTGCTGCGAAGTGGATTAAGTAATTGAAGAGAATTGGAGACAGGGAGAGAAATTATTTCCAAGAAATAAACGATAGCAGGGCATGGAGTGAGAAACGGATACAGAGTTAAGAGAAACAACTTCTGTGGAAAAGTAACTGTGCTCAACCTCTGAAGGCTGAGAGAGAGAGAGCAGTTTATTTGATGGCTCTGTACATTTGAAATGGTGAAAAACTTGCTCCTTTCACCTTTGCCTTTCTATGGCCTGTGTTGCTGAGGGTGGTTCACTCTGAAACGTTGTGTAGATGTTTTGTGATGAGAACACCCTGAGGGAGACACAGTGGGACACAGGGTGTTAGGGTTCAGCTGTGTTTGCTTGCTTACAACCCGAGGAGGAAAAAAAAAAAAACAGAGACATAAAATCAATGATGAGACTGTTAGTGGAGGTTTAAAAGGGAGCGTTTAGAAAGGATCCCTGGGTGGAAGGTGATGTAGTTGCAGTTTGTAAAAAGCATGTGATCCGACTCCACGCTGCAAAAGAGCGAGGGGCAAGACAGCTTCTGTGTGAAAGTGGTTTGTATGAAAGCATATAGGAATGACTGAGCCAGAGGATGAGTGTGCTCGAGAACATGTGTTGATCTGTTTTTTAGGTATTTATGTGAGGTGGAAGGGTGAAGGGGTGGGGAGTGTGTGCATGTGTTTGTGTGTACCGTCCATACCATGTGTATACACGTATATGGAAAAATGCCTCACACTCTGGTTATCAGTCCTGTGTGTGGTTCAAGATGATAAATCACATCCCATTCTTTAACAGTGACAGCTCTTTGTGGCAGCAAATCTGATTCTGGCCCCATAAATCAAGACATGTGGTTGAACGGAGGCTGTGAGATCTGAGGTTTGCGATGCCTCTCAAAGAGAATGTCTGAATGGGCCTTTTGATAAGAAAACAGCTTGAAGACATCCCACACATGCATGAAAACAGCATGCACCTCCTGTGTGAGAGCCAAACAGATTGGAGGGGATGCGATGCTGGATCTGTTCCTATTACCCAACGAGCCAAATGCGCAGAATGATTGACAATGATTAAGTGTAAGAGGGTATGCTTGTGTCATTCCCTGAAACATATTTCCTATGTGTCAGTGTGTAGGAGGGTTGGGCAGAGCCTGTCCATCAAAAAAGACAGTCTGAATATATGGTCTCTATCATTTGCAGATCTTATTGCTCTGGATCAAATGACTGCCTAACAGACACCTGTAGTCTCTACTGATGCTGTTCTTCCTGCATTTGTAAAGTATATACATCAATATACTGTATATATATTTAAAGTGTAGGTCAGCAAAATCATCAAAAGAGGTACGTCAAAAAATAAAATAGAATTGAAAACAAACTCCTCCTGCTTTGGAATATTATCATCCAAGTTACAACTTGGAATCTGCTGAGGAGTCCCTGCCAAGTTTCAGGAAAACAGCGCTTGTTGACAAGTTGGTTGAATCGTGATCAAGGCACCTGCCACATTGAAAACCTGAAACAGACACCATTTGGCGGTTCACAAGGTCACTCATTCTGTGTTGAAGAGAGGCAGCATGTGCCAAATTCTCCTTTCAATCATAATGAACATGTAGAGAATACCACCTACTTTTACACAGTTGGTTTTGGATCAGATGTAAAATAAAACAAAGAGAAAAAAAAACAACAACTTTGATGTATTTATTAGTAGCCACCTTTGAAGGCTGTACTTTCATTCACTTACATTGTACACCTCAGATTTGTTATTACGAGTTCACCTCCTTCTAGTCACTGCTGCTGTTCATTAAGTACCTGTTCCCTGTTACTTACAATATTAGCGTCCCGCTGGGTTCAGTATGCTGTGTATTTTTTTTCTTCCGTTTGTAATTGCGTAGAAAAACATACACACTAAATCGAAGTCGTCATAGAAATTTCACACTATCATTATAATATATTTTCAAACATGATAAGCTAAACCAAGCCAATGACTGTTTTTTTATTTTATTTTTAACAATGCAACAAGCAAGACATAAGAAATCACATGGCAAAGAGGTTTCCAGACCAGTGCCAATATTACAATATTCCTTCTTGTGTTTCTTATTTCCACACATGACCTTAATTTCCTGGAAGATGTTCTGTCAAATTGTATGAAAATAACATTTTCGCACCAGTAACTATAATATAATGAGGATACACTCTTTTGAAATAAAATATTATATAGTTACCAGAAAGTTTGGCATAAATAAAAGTCAGTTTATTGTAAGTAGAATAAAAGATACTCTACCAAAACCTTTTAAACCCCACCTTCATCCTAAGTATTGTGCAGAAAATTAAATCCATGCAAAGCATACTTTTTAAAATGAAAATTCATTGAAGTTTTAATGATATTTAAATTTCAATAAAAAAAATATATTGCCTTTGTGATTATTTTTATTTTATTTATTTTTAAGCTTCATGGTTAGGTTAAACAAATACGTTACAGTGATGAGGAATGTCATCATGCATTTGTGATGAGAAATTTGTTAAACAGTCTAAAACAATGGTTTTTTTTGTCTTATGATGATTTCAAACAGGTGACATTTTCTTTGAATTTCATACAGTACAAGTTATTGGAAATGTTGCAGCCTACGAATGGTCACAGCTTCTGATTTAGAGGAAATGTTTTGTATTAAGAGTCTCTGCATAACAAAGACTTCTATGTATGCACTATTTAATTAGGCAAAAAAAAAAAAAGAAGACACACCATCCAGGGAGCATCAGAGGAAAAGTGTGAAAGAAAGAAAGAGAGAGTGAGAGAGAGATACTGAAAGGGTAACAACAGTTGCAGAAATCACTTTGTGTTTTTTCTTTTTTTTTCCTCCAGGAGCTTCCTCTCAGGTACGCTGGGAAGCGGCATGCAGCAGCAGCAGCACCAGCAGCAGCAGCAGCAGCAACAGCAGCAGTGTGTCTTTGGCTGACCTATTTAGGTAATTGCACTCTTCATTAAAAAAACTCCATCTGCAAGAGAAATTACACTTCCCCAATGGTATCTAGGTAACATAATCTCCCTCCGGCGGACTAATTGCATGGCATGATAACCTCATAGGCTCGGCCTGTTTAATTTTTCATCTCTTTTCAAATAATTATGGATCAGTAGAGAAAGGTATTGATTTGATTCATTAACTTCATATGCTGAGCCAAGGTTAACGATTACACAGATCCCCAATTACGTGCCAAAGATCCACTGGTTTATTTGCTTTGATTGGCTTCCACTTTATTATTGGCAAAGGTTATGTTGAAACAGCGCACAGATTTTGTAGCGGTAGGATTAACAGGACAAGCAGGTGTACTGTAAATGCCTGCCTCACAGTTTTAGACAATTGCTGCGAAGGAAAAATAAAGGATGTAGCTTAATAATACCCCTTAAAACAGGACTGTGGAGATATTTTCACTAATGTAGGATTGCATTCCCACTGAGATGTGTCTTTCCACCGCTGGCATCTTTTGCTCTTGCTTAATGGAAAGGACACACTGTTGCACATTGTAGTCTAAAAGCGAGGCATGTTTTGTTGAGAAATTGAGAGCATTTCAATAAATGAGTCTCACAGCAGCAATGGGAGCCACATTTCCACCTTGCACTTTGCTCAAACACCTGCTGTGCTCTACTTGTGAACAAACAGGTCTTTAGAAGACACACGGCCTCGGGCAGGGTGAACAGGCAGAGGCAGCAGTTCAAGCTTTGACTTCAGGGTGTCTTACTTACTGTGCAAAAGAAAGGTTTGAGGGCATATGTGAAAGATACTGTAAAGATGTGATCTCAGATCATATATCTCTTTACAGTACATTGTTTGGCAACATTATATGGTGATGTAATTTTTTTATACAGCATATGTAACTTTAAAGCAACACTTGCTTTTTCAGTAACTTGTCCACAAAAGCTCTGAATCAAACCCTAACTCCATTTCCAAAAGTGCAGCCAATATGCATGGGCAATTTTGTTCTCTCAACCTCTAATAAGAAAATAATGTGTTAAAATACAATAACGGTCTCTGCATGTGTCAGAGGAGTGTGTTCGGCCCCTCCACAGTGATTTGAAACAGACATGACGACATTAAAATGACTGTAACGTCTAAATGATTTCCTCCCATTAAGTTTCCTCTCCTCTCTCGTTCCATAATCATTTCTCTTATTTCCGCCACCTTATGCCGGCAAAGAAGAGGAAGCTCGTCTTCACCCATCCACAGATGAATTACATTTCTCCTTCATCACATCAAGGATAGGGGGGAAAAAATTAATAAGAAAAGAAAGTGTTACAAAAAGTACTAGATTTTTTACATTTATATGCAAGTAGTGGCCATTTCTCGCAGCCCAGAATTGCAGCCGGCTGCTGGGGTAATTTTACGTCCACACAACAACATCCGCCATAAATAATTTTTTTTTTCCTGTTGATCACATTGGGGTATGTGCTAATCTACCCCCTACCACTGCTTCCCCTCTCAGTTTCCAAATAAAGTATGAAGTCCTGAGTATCTAAATGTCCAACTACAACAACAATAACAAGCCAACCGAGTGCTTACACATGTATGTATAGAATGCATGCGTGCCTGGGTTAAGTGCCATACTAGTTGCTATAATCAAAGGAAAAGAAAAAAAAAAAAACACGGCTACATGGCTGCTAAATTTTTAAAACTGTTGGATAGGTTGGTTAGAACTTATCACTTTCTTCTTATACTTTCAAATGAGTCGACGAAATGGCCAAGCAGATTACTGTACAAAATGGCCTTTGGACTCATCTTATCAAAATTCCCAAGATGGTGGTGTGCCTATTCACTAGCTCATTCTTTTTGTTCTTACATCTTCGTTTTCACTTCTCCCTTGCCTTACTCTCAGTCCCTGTTGTTCTTTCTGACCAAGCCTGTCTACTGGCAGACAATGGAAACTCCTAAGCCAGACTAGACTTTCCATGGGGTATACTTAACTAGGCCTTGGGACCTATAGGGGCCCAGAAGGGAAACCCGCCAACTATTCCTCCAGTCTCTACCATGGGAGCTCATGTTGCCTTTCACCATCCATATGTGGGCAGAGAGAGTGTGCAGACAGGCCAGCCTGCTTTTATTTGCCCAGCGTTTCCATTCAGGGTGATGAGGCCTGCCAAGGTTTCACAGGTATTGGTAATGTAAGCCTTGCTCCTGGGGTCTCAGTAGTCTAATTTAGAGGGTTTAGACAGCAGGTCAGGGGCGTAGGAGCAGTTCGGTTGAATGGCTCTGAGTTGGGTTGGCCTGTCTCTCAATCAGACCCTTTATGAAGCACAGAGGGTGAGGTGGAGGGGAGGAGGCACAACTATCACAGTTGTGCCCCCTCCATTACTTTTCTCTCACTTTCTTTCTCCCCTTTTTCTTTTCAGTGTTGTGGGTCCGCGGTGTATATAGTGCGGTAGCGGTCCCAGAGGGGTCGTTCTCAGCCTGTTGACATTGCAAAAAAAAAAAAGTATACGTTTTAACAAGTGTTTAAAGAGCACGGCTGGGGACACGGGTCTGTGACTCTGAATGTTTGGAGTGTTAACAGGGCCCTCGGTATGGCTTAGCACAGCTCACTAAGGGGATTCAGAATGACATGTTTGGAGAACTCTGGTCATTGTGGCTTACTGGTTTTCCCCAACAGCCCCACCCCATGCCAACACAACAGGAAAAGGGTTAGGGTCACTACCAAACCCAGGATGTTACTAAGTTTGTTTTTGTAATTAGCTATTACTCTCTGACTGAAGTCTTTAAAATTACAAGACATAAATGCAGAGTTACTCTAGCTGAAGTGGTAGATGTTAACAGGAATTTTGATAGTTTTGTAAATGACCCCAGCAGGTACTTTTGCCGATTAGTGTAGGGAACAATTAAAAACAAGAGAGAGAAAAGCAAAGTAGAAATCATTTCTGCTTTAAGTAACAACCCAATTACACCATAACCATAGTGTAGACCCAGAGAGACACTTGCATGGGGTTAATTTGAATAATAAGTGTAAATACTCTCCATGGACTCAATAACAATTCTCTGCATTGCCCACTTCATGGGTTTCTTAGTTCCATTAGTGCACATTTATGTCTGTAATGTAAAATATTATTCATTGCCCCTACTTGTTTTTGAGCCAGGATATACTGAATACTTCAACTTCATTAATTGCTTTGAAATCTTTTACTTGAGCGCAAGTTAAACTTTATTAAATCAACTTGTAATTACCAAAGATTCTCAAAGTACAAATTTAGCTAATACAACACAATACAATGAGTAGAACTACTAACAATTTTCACAACACAGAAACCAGTCTATTTTTGTCTGTGCAGGCCTCAAGTTACTCATTGATCTGGTTTTGAGCTCTCTTGGTTCAGAACCAATGCAGTTATGTCCCTCTCAAGATCTGTAAGAATCTGTCTAGGTTACTCACTACACCCCTAAAACCAACCCCTAAATCATATCTACGACATCTTTCTATCATTGGTTTGTTGCCAGTTTACCTCATGGCAAAATCCCATCTGAGTTTTACCCCACCTATCCCTCTTCATAGCTCCCAATTCAAACATTTGACAGCCTCTGGAAAGGTGCAGTTCAAGTTGTTTTCACTCAGACGTTTCTCAAATGCAGCGTTAACAGACAGTATGAAATATACCCTGAAGACATATATCAGTTTTGGCCAAAAACAGTGTGTTAGGAGGAAAACATTGAGAACCCCTTGTGAACCAATATGTTTGAAACTCTCCAGAGATGCGGTGCTACTGTTTTCTATTTGTTTTGTAGACCAGCAATTAGGTTATCCTGAATTTGAAGAAAGTTTACTTTCAACACACTGTTAAGGTTAGATATAACATGTAGACAATATCTGTGTCAGGCTAACACAATGAGTTTAGCTTTGCCTCTGGTTGTTGTGTGCATTACAGTTATTTGGGCTGTTCTTCAACATGTAAGCTTACAACAAGGTTTGCTGAACACTTGAATGTCTGATTTTGGAAAAAATCTACAACTTTAGGAATTTACTTCTGTGAAAACATAGCTGGATATGGCACATACCTATCACTCAACAGAAGTCGAACCCAAAACCTGGACACCAATGATCCACTGTAAGCAGTGAACATTTATCAAGTTACAATTTACATGCCATTGCACAAAGACCTGAGTGTTCTGGAAGCTTACAGTACAGGACAGACCTCAGAGCCCACATGATCTGCATACGTGTGCCTTACACCTATACTTATGAAGGGTTAGATGGTGAGCGTAACATATTCTGCAAAGGGCTGAACTGGCGTAGTGGTTATATTGAAGGGGAGAAAAATGTCAAAGATTATTTTAACCGTTAGTACATATATGTTGGAATGTTAAGTTAAAGCTAAACACCCATGTACACCATCAAGGTCTGCTACATTTGGTGTATGCTGACATCTATGGTAAAAAAGAATCACTGATTATTTCAGAAGAAAGAAAAAAAAAACTTTTACAACACGAGCTGAAACACTATGTAGCAGCTCACTCACTCACACACTCCATCACACGCACACACACACACACACGCACACACACACACACACACACACACACACACACACACACACACACACACACA
>JAQQZY010000029.1:25311029-25338241 GCA_030068375.1 Ostorhinchus rueppellii
ACACACACTCACACACACACACACACACACACACACACACACACACACACACACACACACACACACACACACACACCAAATCCCACCCACACACACATTTATTCACAAACTCATACACTATGAGAGGGGACCCCTTTTTTCTCAAATGGGATACGACAATCCAATCAAGCATGCAATCATGCTAAAACAGAGTAAACACAGCCAATTACAGAGCATTTTGCTGGATGCTGATTAGTGCGTGTTGCCCCCAGGCTATAGTGAGGTAAACAGAAGCAGTGTCCAACGGCGTGTTGACGTTCTCCCTTCACTTCACTTGCCCAGCCAGATGAGGGATGACAAGTCAGCCTGCGTAATCTGTTAAAGGTAGAATAACAAATACCGAAGTGCCACTTTGGTTCCTCCATCCCCCGGCAGCCGTTTCCAACCCTGGAGGGCAATTTGGACCAAGATTTATTAGACATAATTAACTGACTACGCTGCTCCTGTCTTAGCCCTGATATTTAATTTGCTCACTTAAACAAAAGCCAGTCAAATGAGATGTGTATATTCTGTGTGAATATCTTTTGTTAGACTTACAGTTGTGATTTCTTCACTATGTAAAACATAATGAACTTTATATTGTGTTGCTTGCATGATATGAAAGCCTGTGGCCTTGCATACAAATGCTCCCACAGTACTGATGAAACAGTAAAATTACACAGAATAAGTAGTAAATATCTTGGCAGCACAAGAGAAGATGTGCTATTTTGTTTGTCACATTATAGACCAAATACTTAAACAGATAAACCAAAACTAAATCACATTACATTAAATATGAAAGTAATTTAAAACATTTTAGTGTCCATGCCATCCATCCAGGAAGACAGAGTTGTGCTATTATAGAAAATTAAAATTATTATGGATACTTTATGTCTGATCAGTGCACTATAACAGGCTTGTAGATAAGATTGAAAATTAATCTACATCTACAAGGTTGGAAAAAAAAATACGCAAACAGATTAAAATGAAGTAACTAAGTTTCAGTTATGTAAATGTGTGATCATAATCATGGTCACAGTATGCAACAGTAAAAACACTTTTCATTTTACTCAGTAGGTGATATTAGTGGGTACCCAGGAGGGTTGACAGTGGTGTCTTGGGTTGTCAGTGGTACCAAAGCCTGTGGAGAAAGAGGAAGTACATTTTTCTTCATGGTGGAGGTTGTGGTGTGGTGGGTGGAGAGAATGTGAATGTCTGTTTGTCTGTCTTTCTGTCTCATTTTCAATTTGAACATGTGGAGGGTTGGAGTGTGCTGGAAACCCCCTCTCAGTCCTCACCGTCTGTCCAGCTGCTCAGTGAAAGAAGTGTTGAAACACTTCCTGAGATGTAGCAGACACTAGGGTCAGCTGGCCTCTTTTGTGTGTATGAATGTTGGTGTGATTGTGTGTGAATGTAAATAAGGAAGGGAGCATAACATGATTAAATAATACGTCTGTTTTTTACTATCTGTTTTTCTCTCAGTGAGTACTCCGCTATAGTCATATAGTATGACACATAGTTACTATACAGGAAATGCAAGCATTCTGGACACATTGTCTGCAGTAGCTTCCCTTGTATTTCATGTACCATTTCCTCTTTTCAGACCTTTAATCATTTTATTTGTTCCATTAGTGGTGGAAAATGAGGATACTCTTCTATAAACATTACCTTGAAGTCTGAAAATCAGATGCTGCATAATTTGTACTTCATAGTTGTAGTAATTGTAGTTCCTATATTTTATTTTATGTTGATTTGTACATGGTCTTTTTTCTTTAACATGTGACTGTTGTTTTTCTGGAGACTGGAGAAGTGCACTCTATGTCATCACAGCTGGAAGTAAGAGCAAACATAGTGAAGAATTACTTGAATTAGAGCAACATAAATCTGTTTGTACAGTCCAGACTCTGCCCCATTAGGGGGGCAAAATTCTTATCTGTTAATGTAAGTCATTACATTTAGGGGAAGGGTATTAGGGCTACGGTTAGGGTTAGACTTAGATTTAAGAATCTTCTGATTTAGTGCAAAACACAAATACAATATGTGTGTCTGTTCAGATGCCTGTGTGTGTGTGTGCATGTTGATAACTTTGAGGCTGCATGCATATGTGAATGCACGTGTGTAATGACACAACAGAGACCAGGAATGCCCTGCAGCTGCTTGTTCCATGTGATGAGGCAGAGTCAAGCTCTGATAGATTCCATCTACCTTGCCTTAACCTTAATTTGCCAGGATGCAGCACGTCAAATAGCCTCAGGACCAATGGAATCTGTCAGCCAACTTCAATATTTTTTTTTATTATTATTTCTCTGTAATAACAAAGGGGTTCAAATGTGCATCCACTCATGCAGCAAAAGATCTTCTGTTCTCTCAGGTTTGTGAAATTTGTTCATTCTGGTAGCCAAGGTTGTCACTGTGAACATATATAAAAAAAATCTTGATAAGTGTTTTTGTAGCGCTAAACCATTCATTAGAAATGTGACAAATATGTGAATAAACCTGTGCTTAAATATATATGTTGCATAACCAGATGATGTGGTGTAAGCCTTGGTTTGTTGTCTCACTATATTGTGATATTACATTTCATGTAATTGCTGTTTCCAGGGTGTTAATCTCAGTTTAAATAATTTTTTTCCCTGTGCTGGACTGTCAAGAAGTAC
This sequence comes from Ostorhinchus rueppellii, assembly GCA_030068375.1. Taxonomy (NCBI): domain Eukaryota; kingdom Metazoa; phylum Chordata; class Actinopteri; order Kurtiformes; family Apogonidae; genus Ostorhinchus; species Ostorhinchus rueppellii. The sequence continues at coordinate 25,313,705 of JAQQZY010000029.1, forward strand.
AGACGGAGACATTTTCAGTTCCCCAATTTAGCAAATGCTAATGCCTCTTACTGGCAGCACACTGTTGCACACTGATAATGTAAGTGCTCAGCAAAAGATCACCTTATTAATATGTACTGTGATAGATGAGTTTAATTTTTTTTAAGGTTCTCATATTTAGTACACTGGTAATTTGACCACTGGAGTGTGTGTATATTAGTGTGCATGCATGTACTGTACGTGATAGTGTGCATGTCTGTGTGTCTGAGTACAGCTGTTTGCTTCTTTCCACAGAGTGCCTCTGTGGTTGCCTTCTTGGCCCTCAAAGCCGGAAGTCCCCCACCAGTCGCATGTGACATTGGTTCCTGACACCCTCGTGTTTACAGTGAGTGCAGACGGACGCGGTCCCCTCCAGAAACGTTTGTCCTCAGTAAAAAGAGGAGGTGTTTGTCCTTCCAAGCCTCTTGGGAAATTGTCCACAGCGCTCGTTAAGCAGCTCCAGACCACACTGAAAACACAGCCCTGTCCACAACAGATGTTTGTTTTGCATTGACTTTGCTCTGTTGCGCTTGGAGCATAAGAATAGAATCCTTATGGAGGGCTGTTGTCCACATGCACCACTTTGCTGTGGAGAATGTGGTTGGTGGATTTTTATCAACAGCAAAAATGATCCCCAGCCCCTTGTTTAAAATAATTTTATTGTACATAAAGATTTCATGCTCAAGATGTTCACTCCAGAACACATGACTAACTGTACATGTAAATAGATTATAAATACATATATGTGTGTTTTGTTTTTCACAAATTCAATATGATTTCTCTTAAGCAATCATTTCTCTATTAATTGTGTGATATAAGTGAGGATGGGAGAAATGACAGAATATTTAAAACGAGTGAAAGCAAAAAGAGATGGAGGAAAGGAAACTATGGCCCAGGACATTACCACCAGCCGGGTCATTAATGAGCATTGCTCATGCTGTCATGGCAACTATTATCACAGTGATGTCGCTAATGGCATCTGAGACAGGGCAAGAGAAATATGTGAAAATTATTGTCAGATTCAATTAGGATCCTTTCATCTGAACTCAGCTGGTCTCCGGGCCTCCAGGCCCCTCATTGATTAGCTATCAAATTGAAAGAAGAATGGGAATGCTGGGACTCAGACACCCTGATGTGAGAGTCATTGCAGGATCCTGATGTTCACTGATAGAGGAAGGCTGACCCTATCCGGCAACCTTAATCAGCATCATAGGTGACACATTTCTATTAGTTGTAGTGCAAACTATCATCTTAACTCAGAACATAATTGTTCTGACAATGCTTGAGACAGCTGGTCTCTCAGAGCGGTACAATTCAGTACTTTGTTTGCAACAAATAAATAGAATCAGTGCACAGTCAGGAAAGGGCAGGAGCATGTTGATTCACACACCATTATTAATAATATTTGACACAAAGGAGTGAAAAGTAAATTATACATGTGCTTTGAATTTGGAGTTAGTTTTGTGTTTTTGTTTAGGCCCAAAATTACAGGCCATCATTCTGAACGTTTACTGGAAAATAATGAAGCATGGCTTAAGGAAATGGGGTGTTGAAAATGATGTCAGCTTAATGAGAACCATATTGGGCTGATGGGCAGGTGGTTTGGTGAAAGAGAACAAGTGAAAAACAGTGTGGATGTTTAAGAGCTGGGTGCTGGAATAATCTGGATTGATGAGTCCCGTTTGGTCAACATGTTTGTGCGCTCTGGAATGCATGAGGTTGTGGTGGCGGGCCACATTAGAGAGGTCGGCTCGGATGGCCAGATTCCTGTGGTCAGACAACGACAGAGCTTCTTGCCCCCGTTACAGGAAAAAAAAAGCAAAACCTCACTCATGTTTGCTGGCCTACTGTCGACAATAAACTTTCAATTCAAAGCACACTTAACTGACCTTCGAATTTCCTGACAATTTTAACATAGAGGTGCATGTTCCAGTGCAGCAATCTGGACCTCATCATCTTTCGCGACTGGAAAGACTTCCATAAAAGACGGGATTTAAAATAGATGGACATTAATAAGCTAAAATAAGGATGTTTTCTTTTCTCTGCATGATCGCTAGTATAGCTCAGATCATGTTTAGATTAATAACCCACTATGTCTGCAACCTGACCATGAACCACAGACTACACCTGAACTGTGCCAAAACTAAGTTGTAGAGATTGTATTATTGTCCCGGCTCCTTTCAAGATCAAGTGACAGCAGTAATTGCAGGTTATCGTGTATATATTTTCAGAAAAGCTAAAGCCAGTTGGACATGTGGCCTATGGTTTTATGTTCATTAACCTTTCATTTTTTATAGAATATGAAGATTTCTATGATTTAACTGTCTGAATGTTGCAGAATCAGTTTCTATGTGATGAAATGTAACCCTTGTTAGAAGTACCAATGATAGCCAGGGTTAAAAAATGGTCACAATAAGAACATTGTGCTTCAGTTTTTTTTGGGTCCTGGACCTCAGAAAGCACATTCAGTCTCAATTAGATTCACGATCATTTCATTCAGGGATGGTAGACTTCCCTTGAGGTCTGCATGCTTCATTCCTTGGCTTCTGTCATCCAGCCTGTTGTTATGGGATATCTGGTTTGTCTGAGAGGGGGCAGTGGTCAGTCCTGTGGTGGCTGGGGACATAGTGGTCAACTGCATTCATCATGTGGCAAAGATTGTCATCAGGGTCAAAAGAACAGATGTAAAAAATTTGGTTACTTTTCTCCAAAAGTAAACACTGAAGAACCTTTGATATCAGAGTGTATTTGGATATGGGTTTCACTGTTGGAAAAATGCCTTCTTTTGAGGAATTTGTAAGACAAAAAACACTATATTTACCTTCCTGTATCTTTTCTCACCCAGTTTTTTCTGTTATTGTCAAACATCACTTAACTAGAAGTTCAATTTGAAGACAAAAGAATTCACTAAAAATCTAACTCCTTTCTCTCCATGTAAAAAAAAAAAAAAATCACCTGCAAGTACTTAAACTCCTGCCAAAATCCTGCACATACTTTAGTAGCTGACATTTCATTGCATACTTTCTGTTATATCTTATTACAATGCATTACAATGAATAGCTTTCAAATGAAGCAGACAAAATAGCTGCTGTTACTTCATACAGCCATGCACAAAGAATGATATGTCTACACGAAACGGCTTTTCATTTGAAGTAAGAACTGGCAAATAATATACAGGCTCAAACCCAAAATTACATGAGGTGAAGCAAACCTGCTGCTTTATGGCAAAAGGGAAATTCTTTGTATTCTTGTAGATGATTTAGGAGGTTTCCCTTCCACTATTTAAGCTCTATCAGTTTAGAACAAGTGGTTATTTTAGAGTAGATGGATAAGGTGACTGAAATCTAATAACCACAACAAATGCCCTTGCCTCATTAGAGTCATTACTAAATAGACCTATTCTTCTGAGCTTGGCAGGGCATCAAAAACTGAATCACAATGTTAGTGTTTACTCCTCTACTTTTCCAATCGAAAGAAATCAAACATCTCCAAAATGACAATCTGTTAAATATTTCAAGCTGCCAATCTTTATGAGTGACATCTTGGTGCAAAGGCAAATATTATTACAGATAAATAAAGAGGATGTGTAATAATCCATGCATGTCATTATCCCATTATGAAACTCTAGCCTGTGGCACAGCCCCTTGGAAACTTTTAGACTTGACTATGTTTGCTCAGGGCCTATTAATAAACTGTCTTTGAAAGACGGAGTGTGTCCCGTGCAGACAGCACATGTCACTGATGAAAGCGAGAGAGAGAGACGGAGAGAGGGGGAGAGAAGGAGAGAGGGGGAGAGAAGGAGAGAGAGGGGGAGAGAAGGAGAGAGAAGGAGAGAGAAGGGGAGAGAGGGGGAGAGAAGGGGAGAGAAGGGGAGAGAAGGGGAGAGAAGGGGAGAGAAGGGGAGAGAAGGGGAGAGAGGGGGAGATAGAGGGACCTTGACTGGACTAAAGAGAGGGGGAATCAGGCTCCTACAGCTATATTACCATTTCCAGAGCCATAGGCAGTCTGATGGTGAGACAAAGGTTTGCTTCTCTTTTTGGATGGTGACACCTCACCATACCACCTTACTGCCCTGATAAAGAGTCCTACAGCAGCCTCAACTTCTTCTACCATGCTCCAACTTACTTACCTCATTTAGTCCAGCAGTATGGATTCATTCATTGGTCTAACTTCTTACAGTACTTTCTTCACCTGATTCACTGGTTCACCCACTCCAATTCTTCAACATGTTACAGTATAACAAAAAAAAAGAAAAGGAAAAAAAAAACCACTCCCTAAAATACAAACTTGCAAATTTGTGTAAGAGTAAGTTCTCATATATATATATATATATATATATCAAACAAAACACTTGTTTGTTGCCTGGGTTTTACCATGACTTTGCAAATTGGCATATTATTTAAACAAACATTACAATGGGTAAATGATTTTATTATAACACTGAACAAGAATCTATACTTCCTGTGTGCATGTGTTTTGGTGATATCTGTTCACAGGATTGCATTCCAACATGCCCTACACACACTATGACCTCTAGGACAGATGCAACCATCAGACTGGTCTGGGTAAAAGAATTCCAACCCTGCCACCAGGAATGCTCGCCCCCATACCTCCACATTCCAATTGCAGATGATACACATTCCCAAACTTTTTTACCCCAGTGGTTTCTGCAAGGGTTGTGTCTGTCACAACCACCCCTAACATCGTGTTCAAAGCTAGACTGTAATCAAAAACCACACATTGGCTGGGAAAAGTATTTGGTCCTGGTTAAAATTTTAACCAAATATCTTTTGATCCTGAGGCAGGGATGAGTAAGAGGCCCAAACAGAGACAGACATAGTGTCTGCTGTGTGTGATCACATGCCCTTTAATGAGTTGAGAAAAGTGGCAGAGGATGTGATGTTGCTATCACGCAGTCGCACTCTTTTTTACACTGCCGCTCCTTTCCGTGTATGGTTGTACACCTCTGCTCCCATCAGTGCAGTACACTGCAGCCACTAACAATAGAACACACCTGTTGGTCGTAACTGCAGAGACACTAGACACCATATGACACACCAGGCTCACTCCCAGAATCCCCACCGGGGGGCCTGCATCGCTGCTGCTGACACCAACAGTAACTGGTGAGGACAGACACTTTACAGACAGATGTACACACTTCTTGACTCACACACATAGACACATTTGCACAGGCACACTGAAACAGACCTGTACAGTGCATATGTGCAGTGACAGACAAGCTTCATGTATCTGATATTTATGACAATGTTTAGTCTGTAGTCCGTCCAGTCATCCCCATATCCCTCCGACCCCATAAAAGGCAATAATAACTGGATTCCTCTGTGTATGTGTGTGTCTATGTAATTATCTGTGTGTGTAGGGATGGAAAGGCCACAGGCAGTATAACAAACTAGCACAAGTGTTAGTGGTGAAGACTGTTGGTAATTAAAGGTTAAATAGATTATACAAATAAAAGGTCATGAGGGTAACATTATAGTTCAAGACTAACAGGGTAGCATAAGGACAACAACCAACTCTTAAGACTTAAATAATGCCTGGTATATGCAGATTCATGTTGGATCGTTTCTGTAGTCCTCCTAGGCAGACCACCAACAGTCACTGTCTTTTCTTGTCCTTTTTGTGCACGTCTCCTTCCAGTGCCCCTCATGGCCAGAATGCAAAATGCTGGGAAATGGACCAGGAAATTCCCTTCTACCAAGCTGATAATATTAAACTATTCCCTGGGGTTAAAACAAGAAAAAATGGAAACTGGGTGGGATATCTCAAGGTTCTACAAGTGAGTTCTGTAATAGTCGAGTTCACATAAATGTATTTTGAATATGAAATGGAGGGGAAAAAAAGGTTTTATTTTCATTCCGAACTGTAGAAAGTGGAATTTATAAGTATTAAATACAGGAACTTTCTCTTTGTGAGAGTATAAAAACAGCTTAGAAAAAACAAAATGCTGTATTTTGAAACTTGTGGACATATTGTGAAGTTTGGCTGTGAAAGAATTTGACCACATAGTCATTCTGTTACTCAATACAGAGTTTGTGCTGAAACTAAGACACTTTATTAGCATTTTGACTCAATATTCTTTTCAGTCTTCTGTATTTTATAATGTGTGTGCTACTGTGTGTTGGCTGCTGTACAATTTAAATGACATTATAGATTTCTGCCTCTATAACAGGAGCTTTCAACCTCCCCTCTGTATTTTGGATGTTAGTCTTCCAACCATTTTGTGTCTCCAAATTCCAGCAAGAATAAAGCTACATTTTATGAATAGACTAGGAATGTGAGTAGCTTATACTAATCAGAGAAATATGAAAATATTGCTTGATTGTCTATGAACATTTGTCAGCTTAGTACGCACAATTAATTTACAGTCCATCCACTTACAAAAACCAAACCCATGCTTTTGTCATCCACAGAAATCAATTTAGAAACCAGAGAATGTCCTCTCTGGCCCACTCATTATCCTAGCATACGATGTTGCATTTGTGATTTTCATGTAATCAAAATTGTCATTGATGTTTACTCCCGTCCCTCTGGCAAGGCAATTCATGAAACATAGAGGTAATCACAATAACTGTGTAGTGACAGAATATGCTGATTATGTGATTAAGTGTGCATGTAATTGGCATTATTGTTATTTTTAGCTAGAAGTTAATTGCTAATGGAGATCCTAGTAATTGGATCACCGAATGGCAACACTGCAAATCTGTTAGCTCCTAATAATTGCTGCAAAGTGAGAACTGAAAAAGTGGGTGGAAGGTGTTTATGGGGGGATAAGTAGCTATGTCTGTGCTGTGGAGGGGATACAGATAGCTATTGGTTATTTATTTATTTATTTTTTTAAACTGGTGGCATTAAACGTTGGCTAAAACGGAGAAGCTACAATTGCACGCTACTGTCAAAATGATTCCTAGGAGGATAGGTTGTACATTTAGTTGATATAATTCAGTGTTTTCTACCTTCCACAAGTCTGATGTTGCTGTTTATTTCCATATTCTGAATATAATGCACCTTCAAGAGAATGTTGGAGTTCATGGTCTTTTCTACAAACACATGAAAATGATCATATGCATGTTCATGTGCTTGCATGAACTATGGGTCTTAGGCTAAATTCAGACAGCAGCTGTCAATGCACATTGGTGGCCATGTTTTGCCCAAGAGGCCAATAACTGAAGGGTTGGCAGTTTGAATCCTGCTCTGTCCTAATCAGGCCGTTTTGTCCTTGGTCAAGACCCACCTTGCCTCCAGTGTTGCTCACACTGGTGTATGAATGCGTATGTGCCTTCCATCAGCCTCCTGAATGTGAATATGAGAGTGAATGAATAATTGATCAATAATGTAATATATGTGCCATAGAAATCTAATCCATTATAATTCAGATGTTTTGGTAATATCCAATTTTTTTGGTGTGCTTTAGTCATATTAAACATTAAATGCAGCTTTTGTCAGTTTTGAGTATGAACTGAATACAACCCTGAAGTGACCTGCATGTGCAAAAGGGGTCCTGGCATAAACATGACCACGCAGGCACGCAATGTGTTTATGGAACTAAATATGTTTTCCCCGCCGCTCCTCCTCCTAGGACGCAGAATTGTGATGTTTGTTGTATTTCAACAATGTAAAGGTCCATTCAGATTTAAACTGCATTGCAAAATATCAGGCACATATCGGATTTAGGAATATATATGAAAGTGGCCTGGGTCGGATTTGAAAACATTGAATTTGTGCTGTTCAAACTGGATACAGGTCAGATATGTGCAAAAAAATCTGATTTGGGCCACATTTGCCTGCAGTCTGAACGTTGCCTAAGTCTGTGTTGTCATCTGTTCGTGCACCATTTCTGAAAAAAATCAATTCCTCTTCATAAAAATCATCATGAATGTAGGCAACCAAGACAGTTGAAGGTACTTAATTTTTTAGGTACAATGCACTCACACTTGGGTAATAAAAAAAAAATTATAATACTTATTTCTTCTGAAATGTCACATGTTGAACCTTTAAAGCTGTAAATTTGATGGGCAGAAAAAATGGAGAGGAGGAAAGAACTTAAAAGACATAAAACCAAAGAGAGAATCAGAGACAGAGAAAACAGAAGGAGAAAGACAGGAGCCTGTGCTGTATCATTTGACAGGGGACCTCTCCAGTGCTATCAGATGGAGGCGTCAGAATGATCAGTCTTACACACACACACATACACACACACAGACATTCTCTCTTTCCGTCTCTTTCCTCTTGTCTCCTTGCAGAGCGAGGACCAGCCGCTCTCTGATAGAACAGGCCCATTAGGATCATGCTATCGCCCTCCACAGTGGAGAGATTGAAAGGCCCTGATAGCTGCTTTGCAATCCACACAGTCCTGGGAAAATCAGTCTGTATCAGTCATTGGATCCCTTGCATGAGACAGAAGGACGAGAAAGAAGAAAGGAAACAGGGAGAAAGGTAGAATGAAAGGCAGGTTAGACACCTAGTGAGAGTTAAAGAGGGAAAAGCTGAGAGGGAATGACAGACACTGTCAAACAGGGAGAAAATTCAGAGAAAGACAAAAGAGAAAAAAGAGTGCAAGTCTTTGTCTTACACACTACATGCTGTTTACCAGAAAAGACAGTAGCAGATATCAGGAACGGCATATGTGCCTTTCCAAAGTCAATGATTATATGGTCTGACAGAAAAGAATCCCATCCTCTTGCACAAAGTGTCAGGGTTTTACGCATTGCACAGTGACACAAACTAAAGGGTTCAGATGTAGACAACAGCATGCTCTCCTGTAGTTCTCTAGTTTGTTCACTGGCTATCATCTCCTATACTCGTTGCCTATAGGGAAATTCACTCATTTAGATCCTAAGGCAAGGGTCTGCAGGTCAGGCCGGAGGAGGGTGGAGGACAGGACAGGACAGGGGATCAGGGTACAAAGGCATGTATGGGCAGACACTTGACTGGCATGGCAGGGGCCAGCTCAGCAGTGCTAAGCTTGTGTATGGCCTCCTATCAGTGGGGACACAAGAGCAGCCAGATCCAGGGCACTTGGTGGATGACTTCCAGAGAACAGACCGGGGTAAACTTGGAGTCTGAGTAGTGTGGTGTGTACAACTATCGTATGTACATTCATGTGCGCTTGTTCATCTGAGTCACACTGATGTCGTCAAGAAATTGGATGATGAACAAATGTCTGATTGACTCATGTAAAGGTGGAAACACAGGGGTCTGGAATAGCTGCCTTTCTGGCATCTGATTGAGTAAATGAGTCACACACGCAGGCTGAGCTGGAGCAGTGTGACTCTGAATGTACGTAAAAGCAAAGTTTTAAATTGCTGTGTGTGCATTTATGTGTGTGTGCATGGGTGCAAATCTGCTGTCCTCTGTGTTGTAGGGTAAGAGGTAGAGGCAAAAAAGCACGGTCTCTGGGATTTTGGCTGCTCTAATAACACCTTGCCATTGAGAGGCTAATGAAGCATGTCTGCTTTCTTCATCCTGACAGAGAATGAGAGGGCGGACACACACATACACAGAGTGATGCAGAGCAAGAGCTCTCTCGAGGTCACTGTAGTGAGAGTGACTTCAAATATCTTTTGTACATCTGCATTAGAAAAAAACGAAGAAAGGATAATCAAGCAAGAATGACAGCAGTATCCCAGCGGTTTGTCTAGCTTTGATGGTAAGGGTCGGTGCATTTGTGGTGCTTAGACCTCAGGATGCCTCCTATACTGCCTGGGGGGCCTGTTTGAAGAGCAAGAGCTGATGAGGCTTCACCGTGAAGCCACATAGTGGTTTAACGGTGCAACTAATATGCCCAAGTCCCAGAGTCGACCCAGCCAAAGTAGCAATTCCACGGAACAGTAGATTTCTATTAATTAAATCATAATTGGGTTTTATATATTTATTTGGTTGAGACATTGGCAGGGAGAGGAGTAAGATTAGGCAGAGATTTGCATGTAAAATGTACGAGCTTCATTACACTACCTTGGCAAAGACGGAATAATTCGCCTGCCTGCAGGGCACACAGATGGCTCTGTATGTTTGCTAATTTGCTCTCCTTTCAAGGTCATTAGTTCTGTTTGGGGAACTATTGAAAAGTTTATTTGAGGTGGGTAAGTTCCTAAAACGTTTGCAATGTGACAGCTTTTTTTGTTGTGAGACTGAAGATTCGATTAAACTTTATCATTAAACAATTCAGTGCTACTGCAGTGAACCTGAAGAATAATATTTAAACTCACATATGTGTAAAAAATGTTTTTCAATATGCTGGATATCCATAACTCAGCGGTCATATGTAATTTGTTTTCTTCATATTTTGTTCTCCACCACCTCTAATGAGTACTGTACAGACATTGTGTACTACCTGCATGTTATCTAAACAGCACCCAGCCGTGTCTCTCTCGAACTCATTACTCAGTGGTGGTCTGGGAAGCTGAATCAATTTTTCAAAGTGCAATATTCACCATTTTCTCTTTCCTCTTTAGACAGGTCCTGTTTAGTTTTCTTGTGCAGGAAATGAGTTTTGACATAATGGATTTTTGCCCAGTGTTACAAAAACTGACAGCATTGGCACTGTGCACGGTGCAGGTTGCAACGGCTTTGTTTATCCAAAGACCTGGCCCTCCAATCACTCACATCTGGTCTTAAATAATCTTGATGCAGTGCGAATTAAAAATAAAATTATTAGATTCTGAATATTTGCCTGTTATTAAAAACGACGACTTTTTAGTAGTTCCAAAACTTTCTGCGATGAACTCAACGTGCATGTGCCATTCACGCTTGGTTTTTGTTAGAGCATGCACTAAGACACACCAAATGAGCAGAGATGTCACAAAATGAATGATGAGCTGCGAGTCACACAGCTTGTTGTTCTGTCTCCTTTTGTTTTTAGTTTGAAACTGAATCATTGATGAGCACGGTTTGATGACAGCTATCATTTTCAATATTGTCTTTGACATTTGACTCACACTTCTCAAAAAAGACCTAACATAAAACACATCTGAATGCACAAAAATCAAAGCCGTGCCAGCCCATTACGGAGTTTTAATGGAAATACGTACATATGTGATTCTAGATTGGTCACGTCTTGTCAGTGGAATTGATTTAAAAGCCCAAGAACACAATAGAATTTGTTAACTAGAGAATAAGAAAGATAGTTGCGGACTTGTATCTTTTGAGTATATGGTACTACTGTATGTGCGATAATTCGAAATTAGCATGTCGAATTCTCTGTCTTCTGAGATAGGCAATAGAACTGTGTCTTATAGGGTAATGTTTCATTTCATAATGAAATAGACAAGGGAAAATTTTAATCAGCCTGGGTATTATTCAGGATATAGTGCAGACAGTCTTGCATAGTAGACATAGAATAAAAAGAATCACTTTTATTACTATCTAACTGCAATTAGTTTAACCCTTTTATCTCTCACCATTTGTAACGCTATTTGGACCATTTCACAGAGCCTGGAAATTTGGGCAGTAAGAGTGAAATTGATATAGGGCGGGAGATACCATCAGCCCAGAGGGAAGGGTCGGGTGGAGTGGGGGGTGGGGGGCGCTGCTTATTTCACAGTCTGTCCTCATGACTTGAATGGCTTCAATCCAGCAGCTACTAGCCACTGAATGGTCTTTATCTCTATCTGTATCTTGTTGACTAGTGTTATACCTGACTAAATATATTTTTTAGAATACATTTTGATATTACCTCTGACATTTTTTGTTGTTTCTAACAGATATTTGAGTGGAAGTCACCTCAAAGCAGCAACATGAGCATAGCAGTAACCAGTCCTCGCTTGACCTTAAAGCAACGCCTGCGGTTGACAGGCCTTAATGTAAAATACCTCTTGTTCTTGTTCATAAAACTCGGGAGATGGAAATTAAAATATTCTCTTTCCAAATAATAATATGACTAAGACATCTCATTAGCATACAGTGCAGGAAAGAAGTCTTTAATGAAGGTATCAGAAGGATCTTATTGTCTGGGGATTAACACTTTCTTTTTCTTAAAAGCCATTATTCAACATTGACTAATGAATGTATTGTATTTATTTGTGTTATTTTTATTCTTTTCTTCATGTTAATTGGCTGTTTTCATATTTCTCTTTTTTTTCTTTTTTTTCAAATTAGGGCACAGCAATTGCTTCATTTTTTCTGTATAATTAGAGGTTAGATTTATTTGTTTATTTCGGTGCAACTTTAAACTCGAGATTGACAACAACAGAAAAATGATATTGGTGGTGTAGTTACTGATAGGACATTATCAGACCCATTTAAAAAGAGCAATCAAAACACGAGTTGTTTTAACACAACACACTCTGAACCAAACACATAAATAACCATGTATACAAATTCAATTTTATTTAAATAATACAGTACATTAAGCCTCAAAACTTGTAAAAAATAAGGATAGTTTGAACACAATTTTTTTTTTTTTTTTCAGATTGAGTGTTTCCCAAAAATATAGACGCATCTGAACGTAACCTGTCCAAAGTTGACACGGTCCGCTGTTGTTCAATCTGAAGATGTAAGGTTAGATATTCGTGGGTGTAACTCCCATAAAAAAAGATTTTCAAATATTTCACTAAACGAAGAGAATGTGTCTTGATCATTGGCAGAGAAAATGTCCTCCCTTGCTATACAAAGAAAATGAGCAAGGCAAAATGCCACATGGCCAAAGACTGTGAGCCCACTGTTGGCAGCTTTAGAGGAGATGGCTACAATCCAGTCGACAGTCAGGACTGAGTGGATCAAATAGTTTACTGAAATATGAATAACTCTATAAGAAAATGAGTTTGAAATTGGAAAGCTGAATTAGAAATCATTATATTTCGGGTACATTCTGTTTACATTATAGCTAAACTATAATTATATTTGCATCTTTATGTCTATGTGTGTATGTTCAATCATTAATTAAGATAACTGCGCAAAGTTATGCAAAAGCCTTGGAATATTTGTTTGAAACAGGGAGTTATTATCATTGTGCTTCCTCAACATCTTAATTTTGCTCTTGGGAAACTCCCCTGTCACTCAGGAAGATATAGTACATAGTGATTTATTTTTGTCTGAGGTCAAATGTTAAAGACTACACAAACTTCCTGGCTTGTGAGTGAACCAGAAAAAACGTTCTCATATCGAAGCAATCTTTGGTGTGAATTAATAATAACACACTTCTAATTAGCAAAAACTTACATGTGATCACATTCATTTAAGTTGCATTGGATAGTACTGTTATATATCATGGTCTTTTTCCACAGTCTGGAAAGATATTCGTATATGGAAATATTTGTGTATATGTATGTTTTTTGTGTAAAGTGTGCGTGTGTGTATGTGTGTGTGTGAGACCAGCCGAGCCCTAATGGCGTTGTGTGTGAGATAGGCCAGACTGTACTGCTCTGACAGTGAAAAGAGGATAACAGGGAGATGAGGAGCAGAGAGAGAAAGAAAGAGAGAGAGTGAGAGTAAGAGAGAGAGGCACTCAGACACTCATTAGCCACCAGACGCTATCTGGAGTGTGTCAATAGAGTCATGTTAGTGGGGTGTTAAAGCATTGACCAAGATACGCAGAGAGAGGCAGGGAAAGACAGAGAGAGAGGGGGGCAGTAAGGGAAGGATAGCGTGAGCTCCCCCACCATTGCAGCACCTGTCACACCTTGAGATAATCATCCATCATGCCTCGCCAGTGACTGGAGAGTGTGTGGTCCTTTTTAATGGCCGCCATTGACATGATTCGTCTTCCCCGCCACCCACAGCCTGTCACCAAATTGCGACTGTTGCAGCGGGGATACATTTTATTGCACCTGTGCTAAGATGAGATGTGTGCATTCTCAGAAGGTTTGCCTAGAAAGGTGCAATTTCTATAAGTTGATAGGAGGTAGAGTAAAAGGTAGTTTTTTATTGCCAAAACTATGTCAACTTTGGGTGTCATCACATGATCAACTGACAACATATGGCAAAACAAGTCTCTGAAGATCCAATATTCCCTTTTTAACTGAAAAGCCTGAGGTAATATTGACTTAACAAACAGCCGCTCAACAAGTGAAATTTAGTAGCTACAACTGTCAACTTTACGTTGACTGATAAATTTTCAACCATGTAAAGAATAGTTGACCTTAAATTAAATGATTGCCAGAATAAATCTGACTCTGCTGAGTGATAGAAGGTGAAGAGACAGGTGGAAAAGCAATGAGAATGTGAATGAATGGGTACAATGTCCCTTGCTTGGTGTAGATACCTGGCCCTCACACAAAGGCCCCGTTGTTCCTCTCAGACCATGGTGTGACTTAAATCTGGGCTAAGTCCACACCACAACAGACATATACAGCGTTTAAGATGACTATTCATATAAGAATAACAATCTAAATACGACATGGCTCACATAAATGAGTGAGCGAAAATGACGTTTCACATGTGGTCCCATAACCAGGTGTGCATATTCCTGTTTATGTGTAGCATGATGTGAGGATATGTAACTCACCAGATCTCACCAGGTCTCTAACTCTGCATGATGACTCTTCCTGGGGAAACTGTGGTAAGGTGAGCTCAGACATTGGAACAGGCGTTAATAGCGCATCTAACAGGACTAGATGTCCCATGGTGCAGCCGGGCACGCGAACGGAAGGGGCCTTGCTAATAGTAGGACCCTGGTGGGATGGTGGCACGTACCCAGGGCCTCTGTCGGCCCTTTAATAGAGGACCACAGAGATGCCTGCCTGCTGTGGTTTCTGGGTTTCAGATGATTCTAGTTTCAGGTGACATGCCTCATGCTCTATTAGCAGACTCTTCCGACCACAGTTTTCTTTGGCAGCCACACAGGTTCAGACTGCTGCAGCTGAAGCAAGACTAGTTTTCCACACGCCACCTTTCTCCTCCTCAATCATATACACCCATACAGACAAATAAACGTATGGAGACACATATCACACATGCGCACAGACAGACCAACACATACACGTCAAAATCTACATTTTATTAATATATACACACCAGGACATATTCATAATCACGCTCAGATACTGACAGACAACCTCCGCCGTTCGTCTCACAGGTAAATAGAGGTCTGTTGATGTTGATAGGTTGAGAGTCCAACACACAGACATCTATATATTTTGTCTGGGCCAATACTGTAGGTTGGCCTTGACATGGTGGCAGTGGAGAATTTAGGCTCCAGTGGTGTTTGTGAAATACAGAGCTGTGTCCAAACATCCTGCTCATTCCTGTGAAGTGGTCGGATGCTGGACCCTCTCTGGCCTTTTTCAGCGCTCTGGCATGTATTCTGGGTGGCATCAAGTATCAGGCTTCAGTCAAAGGGATGTCTCCTTAACTTCTATTCACTTCTTCCCCCCTTTCACCTTCCTGACCAATCTCTTTGTGTATCTCTCAGTGTGGTGACTGGTTCAGACTATATAATTTGGTTCTCTGTTTCAGAGGATCCTGCGAGAGCTGGTAATGCCTGAAAGTGAAGCCGTTTACAAAAAAATTCTACAGAGAAATGTGAAATTTCATTTTTCTCTTCTTCTTGAGAGTTGAATTTAGGCTTTTGTCACTGTGACAAGTGTATTATAGCACCACATTTTGCATCCACAATGGAAGGCTTTGTATTGTTCAAATCACAGTTCCTGAAGTTATTGTTCAGGGATTTTAGCAACAGTGTCCCACTGTGAAGCCTCAGCTATCATCTCAGTTGGATATTATATCTCATCTGAATGTATTGTCTTGTATCATTCAAGTCTGTCTCTATGTGCATTGTGCAAGATAATTCCCCATATTTCAAAGAGTAATTTAATTAATGAAAATGCAGTGCACGACATTTGTACAGCGTTTGGCTTCTGGTAGCATGGTACAGGTCTGGACTTGAAAGGATGGATGTTACAGTTAAAAAGTAGTCAACAATTATGGACAGAAACTCCTCTTCCTTTATTAAACAACAATTTTTAGGGGAGACTAAAGCTGTTCACAAACATCACACCTTCAGCTTGTGAATTTCCGAGCATTTCACGGACCTTGTGACAAACACTGGTATTTCAAGACCAATTGGTAATGATCAAAACATTTAGCAAAATAAACACCCGTGTAATTATGTGTAATTATAATTATTATAAAGGTGAATTCAATTAAGTTTATGGGTGTAACTGATGCATATGGTGGGGTTACAACTTTATTACGGTTAACACAAAAATGGTTTACCCTGGATTAACACGTCCTCAGAGTGTATAACCCATGTTAAGTTCCTTCAGTATGACCTGTGCTCTAAATCCCTGTGGATCTGTCATACATGCGTTCCAAATGGATTCTGACATGCTGTGTATTGAAATGATTATCTCAAAAGCTGACAAGAGAGACATCGGTTTGGGTTTTTTGATGTAAAGCAAGATCATTTTGACAAATAATGATGGTATTCATGAATCAATGCACTGATATGTGTCTGTTTATGTCTGAGTGCTGTATATTTGCTGTATAATCCGCATGGAATCGAGATTTTCAACAGAGGATATTTTCATCTGGGATGATCTGATGTTAATGAAAGCTTCTGTCACTCACAGGCCAACCTGTGAAATTTGTTGTATATACTGTGGCTTGAGGGAAAATGGCAGGCTAACAGGGCCATAATGTTCAGGTAAGACTACGCACTGAGCTTCAAAAAAAGGAAAAGCATGCTACACCATGAATTCATTAGGTGTTTTTCAATCTGTGATGTGTTAATGTGTACATGACACTGTTTACAATGATTAGTTGGATGCTCTCCTCACATATAACATAGCTCTGCAGATGAATATACCTGCAATGCAATTTTTTCTCCTGTTATTCCTGTGTATTTAAAAACCAGTCACCAACCATATCACAAAAATAGCCCAAAATTTTCTCCCAAAATCTTCAGCATAACAGAGCATGTTTCCTTTGAACGCGGCCTGTGTGACTGCTCAGCTGGCCAAAAGAGAAGCCTAACCAGCTGGCTCACGTGACCAACATCGACCGTGTTATTTACATTCAACTCATGGCGAGCTGTTTGCTGAGAGGGATAATTTGACAGTCAGATAAACAGACAGACAGACAGACGGATAAACAGAGTGTTGGCTACTGACAGAGATCTCACTGTCAGTCTCACTGCCACTCTGTTCCTCTCTCAAGCCCAACAGCCACGGGGCAATATTTGAGCAGACAGTCACCAAGTCTTCCAAATATTGAACAACATGCAGTAGCTGTTTTTTTTCCAAGTGATTTTTGGATTCTTGCTCTGTGTTTTCTTTTTTCTTTTCCTTGTGGTGCAATACTGGAAGACCAGGGGCAAGTTGAATAGCTTGCAATTTTTGTTTTCTGCGCACCCGTTTTAAGTTTATATGCCTTTAAATGTACAATGTAATTATAATAACACAAAAAGTCACTTTCATTTTATGACTTACTTTTTTATGACTTTCTTTTTCTTATGAATCACGTTATTGAAGAAAACTATGCCAGTGGGTTCAGTCAAGACAAAGACTACACATGTCAGGGATAGTTGCAGGTATTTTTTTCTAGGAAATATAATTAATTCCGATGTATAAAATGAATTCAATGATATCTGTCTTGTAATTTTCTTAGCGTCTGTTTTGTGTAGGCGTGACAGTTTTGCAATATCAGATGGTGTCAGTGCTTATCTTTGTGTCTGCCTTTGGAGTGTGTCTGTATGTGTGCATGAATATGTGCACATGTATCCATTGTGCACATACTGTTATGTGTTTGTGTGTGTGTGTTCAGTATTATGTGCCTGCTGTATGCACTGACGTTGTCACACCTCTCTCGGTGTCCTGCTGTGTTTCCTGCGGCGTCCTGAGGTCCTGGATGCCGTCTCAGTATCACTGCTGAGGATAGTGGGCGTCTGGCACAGATAACACTCTGATAGCTCAGTGATGGACAGCCGGGAAACTTTTTTCCTCTGCTCTCCTTTCCCCCATCCCCCATTTAACACTATGACAACCTGCTGTAAATGAAGCACAGAGGTATGTGTGTTTGTCTGCGTACTTGTTTGTGCATTTGTACTTCATCTTCTCTTGATGAATCTTGAGAAGAAACTGTTTCCATGAAACTTGAGGCGGTAGGGAAAAGAAAAAAGGCCTGCACACATACAACAAAGGACCATAAATAAAAATCCAGAATTATAACGCCTTGTTTCTTATTCTTTTGTATTCGCAGTTTTCCTCCTTTCTCAATTATATCACAGCTAATGCTGCTACTTAAGTTGTGGCTAAGTTTTCAATGGTTGTTTGGTTATTCACACATGTCATTGGCATTCTTTTATTCTCCCCTTTTGGTGGCCTGTAGGGGAAAGGCTAATATCTTGTGTGTCAATTCACAGCATGATGCTTTTAGATCTATATAAGGTTACTCATTGCAGAACTTATTTTCTAAGAGAAAAAAGAAATCCATTATTTATGAACATATTCCCAGTCCATGGCTAATTGTTTATTTTCTTCACAATTGCTTTGATGTAACCAGCTAGACACTTATAGAAGACTGTCGAAAGCTGACTATTTTCCATTACACTCTTAATATATAATTATTGTGTGTCATTGCACTAAAGTTTATTTTAGTTCAGTGTTTACTACATGTGGATTTGAGTAAATTAGACATATTGGCACATGTCCTGCTCCAAATTGTACTACTATGATTTATTCTTAAGCATATTCAATATTTGCATTTCCCTTGACAGATTTTGAGTTTTCATTTTCCCTGGAACTGCTGGACAGTAGTTTTATCTTTTATCTACACTGTGGTAACAAGCGTTTTTTTTTTTGTTTTTTTTTTGCGCTTTTATTGTAAAACAAAAGAGAAAACTCTTCGCTCTTTACTCTCCTGGCATTGAGTGAAA
This sequence comes from Ostorhinchus rueppellii, assembly GCA_030068375.1. Lineage (NCBI taxonomy): Eukaryota > Metazoa > Chordata > Actinopteri > Kurtiformes > Apogonidae > Ostorhinchus > Ostorhinchus rueppellii. Next base: position 25,332,552 of record JAQQZY010000029.1, read on the forward strand.
TCACAGAAACTGCTTTTTGAGTGAGCTGGGCGGAAGGCGCTCTGTTCTTCACGGAGCTTTCTGTAATTAAGCAGACTGCACATTCCTTGGTTACCATTACGCCCTAAGCTGCCTGATCAGCATTCTGCAGTATTTAGGCAATTTTAGGGTGGGAATGGACGCCCGAGCGGCAGAAGAAATCAAATGGTCATAAAATCATTTTAAACTACAACAAAGAAAATGGCCCGCTGTAATTAGATTAGAGAAACATAAAACATAAAATAGAAAGTGGGGCTGTGTATGCACAATCTTAAATGTCTATACAATGCCCTGGAGTTAGGTCATTGGCTTGTTAGGAGAGTCCAGGAAGTGATCCCACTGTGGTTCTTCTTATAGGTTGTTATTGTTTTGAACCACACTAAGCAGCTACTACATAACCTGGTGAGATAATTGTTATATTATATGTCACCCTCTTGTCTATTTACATAGCCTCCCATGTGGGTTGTACACCTTTGTAATTTTACTAAATAAACGGTCTTTCATTTTAACAAAAGGGAATGGATAGTTTTTAGTGATTTAACCACATACATGAACTACTTCAACATTTAGTTTAAAAAAAAAGCAGTTTCCACTGACTTAATTTAAAATAAATTTAAAGAAACTTTTGGGTATTTTCAATGTTTGCATGCATTAGTACATGTATTCTGTTGCTTGCATAATGTTATCTGTAATGGATAAATTGAATTGATTTGTTGTGGGTGAAAGTAGCAGAAACATGGGTAGCTGCTGTGTTCTTCATGCAACCTCTCAGGTATGATTGTTACATACCGGGGCTCCACCTGTCTAGACTTAGTGTTCCCAGCTGGCAGGCTATAGGGGAATGGCCCCTCTCACTGAGGCTTTACACAGAGCCATGTCGTTCAAATGCCAGGGTGCCCAGTGGCGGGATCTGCAGCTCTGTTCTGGATATCAGCTTTCATAGGATCAAAGCACTGGCAGCAATATCCTCCCCCTCATCAGTCGAACGGCATTGCACAGACCCAAGGGATATGATCGGTGGAGAAGGGGGGAGGAAAGTATGAGAGAGAGAGAGAGACAGAGAGACAGAGGAGAGAGAGGGGAGAGGGGGAAGGGAATGGTGGGGGGTTTAAGGGATAGGGATAGGGAGATGAGAGCTAGGTTAAGGGCCTGCAGGGCTGGGGAGGATGGGAGTGGGTGAGAGAATGGAGAAGAGGGTTGTTAAGGATGTTTGAAGACAGTGGGGGGAAGTGCTGATGGGAGAGCAATGCAAGAAGAGAAGGAGTGGGGAGGAAAAGAAGGGCCGGGCAATATGATAGTGTCTGAAGGAGACAGATACGCCGGTCTCTTCAGCAGCATATAACAGCATATAGGGCCTGGGTCTCTAGATGGAGCCCTAACAGCTGAGTTTCCTCCCGCACAGCAGCATCTGTGCATCTCCATCCCCCCTACCTCACCTACCTTCACCACCCCTTACGCCCATGAGTCTATTTACTCACCCGCTTGTTTGCCGAGAGCGACAGCATACCACCCCCTCCTCCACCAACGCTGCCATCCCCCCTCCACCCAGACACCCTCCACTCCATCTCCTACCCCCCCTTCTTCCTATCCCCTCTATCATCTTCCTAAGAGATATGAGGAGCGAGGTGCAACGCTTTCCTCTTCCTGCTCTCCTCCCTCTCTCCAGGCGCTTTTTGATTTCTCCTCTCACCTCCTCTTTTCTCTCCCTCTTTCATATCCCAGAGTGCTTCTTTTCTTCTGTTCGTCTCTTCCGATCGCAAGTTCTCCTCAAGGTATCAGTGTGTGGTATAGAGTTGTGGCGGAGTCTGTTCTTAAAAGTGCTAGCTCATTAAGGAGTGAGAGTGTTTGGATATGCGTAGTTTGTATTTTTAGTGTGTTTGTTTGTGCCGCTGTGCCGGGGCTGTGTTCTCGGTTCACCATGTGTGTGTTTGTGTGTGTGTGGCATGTGTACGTGTCAGGTGTAAAGCAGAGGTAGGAACAGTGCTGAGTCTGATTCTTTCTGTTCCACTGTGGCTTTTGGGAAGCACAAACTTTATTCCTGTATAGCAATAACATCTGTTTACAGTGTTAAACATACTGAACACTAGGCGAGGTGAAACAACAAGATGTTTAAAAATCTTACTGCATAATGTAAGGATGTGATGGTACAGTGGATGGTGTTGATTCAAACTTCGCTGCAAACCCACTTCCTTTTTTAGGTGCTGGCAATAGCGATAGTAACGACAAGCCAGTGCAATGTGGTGTAGTTTTTAACACTGAATAACAAACAGTGACCCAATTGCAATTATAAAAAAAAAAGTCAATAATGTGTTAGTCATGTTATAAATTTTTCATGTGAAAGTGTGAGATGAGTTTCTTTGTTTCAGATGATTTTCATTAAACAGTGCTTCATATTTTTTTTGTTTTGCATATTTCAACAGAAAAAATTACAGTTATCGTCATATAATTGTATTTTATTGTCTACTGATTGCTTGGATTTATAGACAGGCAACAAAATGCACATACAATCAGAATCTCATGAAAATGAATTATACTTAAAGTACAGCTGAGCTTGAAGAATCTTTGAGAGACTTTTTTAACTTCAGTTTTCTTTAAAATCGTCATGATTTTCTACGTCAACCTGAATTTTAAAAAATAATAAATCATATTTCAGGCATATCTAAACATGGTTCACGTCCCGTCATCCTGGGAAATTGCTTTAAAATTGTATGGTTTGCTGTTTCTGTTTGACTACACACCACACAATGATGATGGGAAGTATTTATGTGACATGTCGTCATTCATAGGCAGGGACACCAAAGCTACAGCAGCCTGTGTGTTTGCAACCGAGCCATGTCGAGCTGCGCCAAGTCATGTAGAGGTAATTCTTTGTTCAGACAACAACTGTCCAGCAAAAGTAGGTCCATAAAGAGTTGAAACAGTAGACAACTGAGAATAATTTATGGTTACAGGCATGAAATGCAGTACATAGTGAAGCAAAGTGTAGTGTTTTTAAAAGGTAGGCCTGAAAGTCTTATTAATATTTTGATTTGGCCTTCTTTTTAAATTAGAAAAATATTCTGCTCTCCGTTCTAGTATTTCAAAATAATAAAACCACAGGAGCAAGTTTAATAGTAACATCTGATGTTTAATACTAATATTTATGTTAAAGGCTCAACCTGACCCCAAACCCTCAGCGTGCACGCAAAAATGAGCCTGAACTGGCACAGACATGTAAATAACCTCAGGCCCTGTTGGATTCTGGGAGAACTGGTGATCATATATTAACAAGCAGTCACAACGAGGATATATGTGTGTAGCCAGTTGCTGTCATCTTATCTTATCCTCACCACCGATCACATTACCCACACACACACGTACACCTACCCATACAGCACAGAAGCTTAGCTGTCCCAGCTCAGCTCTGCACCACAGCAACAGGCTGGCAGCTCCCAGTCCTGAGGTCTGTGGGGAGTGTTACTGTGTGTGATTGTGTATGTATGTGAGTGTGTGTCTGTGATAGAGTCTACACCATGAATATTTCAGCCTTGACCCAGTTCCCCAATGCTAGGGATGTCCTGTCTTCACCAGAGGAGACGTGGTGTCATATATTCCAGGTGGTTAACTGAGTCACTGTGTGCACTGTGACATTTCAACCCTCTTCCACTTAATTCATATGCAATCACAATTATACTGTGTGTCAACCAATATTGTGCAGACCTGTCCAATGATGGATTTTCATTATGGATAAGATGCTTGTAAATGACCGTTACAATAAAATAAATGGTATAGATAGGTCTTATACACTATGGGAGCTCACCATCTGTGAAGTAATAGACTACTGAGTCTGCCTATTGTTGTGAGATCAACCACAGAGGCCCATATGCACACATTCTTTAACTTGTGTATATACACACAAACACACAAACAAACAGGGCACAACAAGATGCCTTAAGGTCTATCCTGTATGTGCAGAGTCTTCCTGGAAAGAGGAAGGTAGCAGTAGCTGGCAGGCTCACTGCTCCAGATCGATACAGGACTGCTTTTACTGCTGTTTGTGGACGCCTCCTCTCCACTGTGTTATTTTATCCTTCACTGAGCTCTGTTCATTTGTTGTTCATTTGCTCTTCTGTGTTGGTTCAATAAATCTTATATCATCTTTGTTTTCCCCATTACAAATAGCTGGCTCTCCTTTGCCAGGTCCACAACAGTATGTCGGCTCGTCCTCAGCAGTTATTGTCTTTCCAACATTATCCGGCAAGACCATCTGTGTGCTCAGAGGACAGATTTGACGGAAATATGTGATCTACAAAGAAAATCCAAGTTGCATTCAGACATTACACGTGCAAATGTACAGAACATTTTGAAACAATGGAGTACATAGATGCACAAATACACATCACATACCACTACCCCAACCCCCACAACCTGCCAACACACTTCCACACACATGCTATAGCTGACCTGTCATGAGCTCCATTTAGGTCACAGTCTGTCTGGCCACAGGTGGTCTTCCTGTCACAGCCAATGGACCATGACCATGGAGGATTAGTTGGAAAAAGTACAGAACCATAAGACACAGTTTATATTATAGAGAAGAATGAGCAGCTAAAGTTTCAATCAATATAAGGTGAGTTGTTGAAATGCTGTGCTGAGGGACGGTACATTGTAAGGACAGCAAAAGAGAGGAGAGTGGATTTTCTGTCCATGAGACTTCTGCAACAGTGGGTGCCAAGCTTGCCAGGGAAACTGTCACTGCTCTCACTGCTGACAACCCCGGTGCCACCCGCCTCTGTTTGTGTTTTATTCCACTGCTTCCTCGTCATGGCAACCTGCTGTGTTTCTTCTCCTCCTCACCATCCTTCTTCTCTGTGGCCTCCTTCTCTCTACCTCGCTGCCTTTTTTTCACCATGCAAAGTGATTCTCCAGGTGGAGGTTGGCCATTTGGAGGGTTGTGGACTGGCAGTTGAGTGGTGCGTGGTTTCTTCCTGAACCCATGCTCACCCCAGGGACTGAGGCCCAGGGGGCTCTTGAAGCTCAGCGTGGATGACATCCAACATCTCCTCATCGAGTAAGACTGCCGCCTGGCCAGGCTTACCGCTCCCAGCTCCAGACAAAGGCTGCCATGTCCTGTAAATACTGTCAAAAGCAGTTAGGGGCTACACTAGTGGCTGATTAATTTGTGCAGATCATTTCCTTCAAAATCTGGGAGCCAACCAGATTTGCCTATGGAAAGATGTCCTCATTTGCCACCTTATTGAAGTTGTTTTATGCCTGTGTTGGGTTTGAATGGTACTTGTGGTTATGAATAACCACTACATGACAGCGAGGTTTAACTTATATACATTGCATAGCAGGGGCATTTCAATCTGTCTCTGTGATATTGTAATATTTTTGCACACTTGCACTGTCTGTGCATGTATGAGACTGTGTGTGTACCTACAGAGGTGTGTATTGTAGAGCAGAAGATCACCTTGACTGTGGCCAGTCAGAGAGAGCCGTGGGCACTGAAACTGAAAAGGCGGGGTTCAACTGGCTCCCAGAAGGCCGTTCTGTTCAGCACAGCCGTCTGCAGCCCCCCTTTAGACTCTCACTTTCACTCTCTCTGTCTCTCTCTCCTTCTCACACACACACACACACACACACACACACACACACACACACACACACACACACACACACACACACACACA
>JAQQZY010000029.1:25339530-25365329 GCA_030068375.1 Ostorhinchus rueppellii
ATCTGTCTGTCTGTCTGTCTGTCTGTCTGTCTGTCTGTCTGTCTGTCTGTCTGTCTGTCTGTCTGTCTGTCTGTCTACTCATGGTGGTCGCCTTTGAGGTTGTCACCCAAGTAAAACTCACTTCCTCAGACAGCAGCACATCAAAGTCAGATTGAAATTTTTTCGTGATCATTTTGGAATGGGTTTTAGTCTGATGACACAAAACTGAAGCTGTTCAGGCACATGATGTTGCTTTTGTTTGGCAAAGGAAGGGAGAGGCCTTCAATCATAAAAACGCAGTTCCCACAGCTAAACATGATGGTGAGAGCACAATACTGTTGGGTTGTTTTGCTGCTTCAGTCATAGAAAACCATGTTTATGTGCAAGGGCTAATGAAGAAAGAAGATTATTTTGAGATATTAAACAACAATGTGAAGAAGTCTGTTGTTATTCTGGCTTTGTTCCATCATTTACCATCTCAATACTTGTCCAATTGGTCCAAAAAGTGACACCAAAATCTAATATGAAGTTGCCTTCTTAAAACCAGCACATGAATCCTGTTGAGAATCCATGGCAAGAGCCCAGGCTTAAGGTCCATGCTAAAAAAACCATGTCATTTGGATGAGCTGCTGTAATTTACCATGGAGGAATGGGCTAAGATCCCTTGGGAGGTATATGTAGCAAACCTAGTTAGGAACCCCAGTCAGAAGGTGGTCTCAGGCATGAGTCAGAATCTGTACTATTATTGTCAGTGCAGTAGTAATTTACTCAATACATTACCAAAATATCATCTTCAAACTTTGTGGAGATCTTATCCTTGTTCTTTTTGGAGGCAGTGCATTTTTGCACCGGTCATTTCATTTTAAAAGCATAAGGTTATGCTTGGATTCAGAAGAGATTCATTTTGACCTCTGTCCATCTATATACATTTTGTCTTCATTTGTCACGTTTCAGATGAAAGAAAAGATATTGTTACAAAGTTTGTGTTTTCATGGTTTAAATTTTCTTCCAGGAAAATGAATCCAAATCACAACATAGATAAGGCAATATGGCTTTTTTAATCTAATTTCTTCTCACTTTATGACTTCATTAAATTGAAGTTGATGAAGTTCCCTATTTAATTAGTAACCATAGGCAACCATCACTGAAGCTAATTTTCTCTTTATTGTCAGTTTCTCTCTTTCTTTTCTCTATTATTTTTTATTTATTTTATATTATATTATATTTTTTATACCACGGCTCTGTTGTTCCTCAGCGGTTGCCTTGTGTCTGACAATGATGGTGTTGTTCCTCTGTTCACTGTTGGCGTCCTCCAACTACTGGAACCTAACTCCTGACTCCTAATTGGTGGAAATGCTAGCAGCATCTGGTTCTGGTGAGCGTCTCTGTCGACAACGGCGGTTATCCAGCCATTTGACAGTTGGTTGCCATAACGTCATCACCTTGGCGACAGACTGGACTCTGGCACTGTTCTGGAGTACCTGCCACTCAGCATTACCAGCCACATTCATAGAAGAGACAGGGCATTTCATGCATCCAAGAAATGAAGCAGTTTCAGAGTTAAATTTGATAATAAGCTTATTTCACCCTCAACCACAACACACTGCAAACAGTCCTTCCAGCTCTCCATGCCTAACCCCATCTTAGGGCTAATATTTTACTGGAGGCATTTTATGGCCAGTTAACTTTAAAAGATTCTGTCAACGGTGCATAGTGTCAGAATGCCATTTCACATAATACCGCTCTTGTCTGTAGTATTCACTGTAACATTCAGGCTTTTTGATGATAGGGGAAGCAGAGACCTTATGAGCCTTGAAAAGAAAAAAAAAGCCAAGAATTAAATCTTTGGGAATTCTCTCTCTTTTCCCTCGCCTCCCTATACTCTTGTCCTCTCGTCTTGTCTCTCACAGTAAATCCCTTGTGGCTACATCCACGGTAGTCTAGGAATACTCTACTCTACTAGGCTCTATTCTCATTTCTGTTGGCCTTTAGTAGAAGATACATGCACTGTCTGTAGCTGCTCAAAGTAATATTTGGAAGCAGTTAATGCATTTGACACATTTTGCACATTAAATACAGCAAGACAGTTGTCAAAAAGGCTCAGTAAATATGGTGACAACATGTAATTAAAAATGATGGAGCAATAATTGGAGTAAATAAAATAAAGTGGAAAAATGTGTGAACATATTGATTATATGTGGATGTATTTAAACTAAATAATTTTCACTCTGTCTTAATGAAACTTCTAATTCTCTTCAATTAAACAAAACGTTTCATCAACATTGCATGACAGCTTTAGATAAAACAGGTAAATATATCTTAGTAAGACAAAAAATAGGCTGTAATATATATATGTTCTAATTCAAAATTTTCTAGGAATTGTCAGGAAGTAGGCAAACTTGGAGTGTACACATAAAAAATGCAAACACAATCATAACATTAAATATACATGCGTCTTGGTTCATGCGAGATGGCATTTAATGTTCCACACATCACATCATATTTGCTGTTATTTCATATCCGCGCATGAGCAAACACTATGGTGGCCATACGGGAGAGGAGGCAGCGCCGGAGCAAACAGCATGAGGGCACCATGTTCAAACTGTGGTGACCAGTGGCTCCTGCCTGTCCGCGGCCTCACAATGTTGCCTCTGCCCCAGTGGCTCAATGCAGGTATTCACAAACTGGATTCCAGTGGCTGCTTAAACATCTAGCTCAGACGGACACAGTGACTCTTCTAGGTAAATAGTGCCCTTCAACCCTCCCATCCCCTCCTCTTTTTGCCTCTCTCTCTCTCTCTCTCGCGCTCTCTCTTTCAGTCTCTCTCTAAACTTCTGGTGCCCCCCTTTGTTTCCCTCTGCAGCTTTCACCAGCCTAAAAATGAAAATGAGCATGCTGTTTAACAGACCTCCTGGAATTAAATGCTCCTTGTAGTAATAAACCTACAGTAAATGCTGCATTGGCATTTTTCGGAAATTTTTTGAGAAAAGGAATTAATGGTGATTTTGGGGGAGTTATACTTCAAATCTTTGTTTATAAAAAGATTTTAAAAATGATGTGAAGGAACAAACATGGCGAGCAATTGAGAGTCATTATCCATCTCTTAAGTCTTAAAATGTCCATGTCTATATTCGGTGCCTCACCTAAACAGCCGTAGAAACTGGAGGAGGGTTGATAATTTGGCATACTCTTGGCAGAAACAAAAGACAAACATGGGGCTACAGAAAAGGCAGACAGCTCAGGAGAAAACAAACCACACCACAGGGAGAGACATCAAGCCTAAGCATACCCTCTGAACTCAGGCAGCCCCATCTCCCTGCACACCTTGGATGAGGCTGTTTCTACTGATTGTTTAACTGAATGTTTGCCTGATTACTTCACAGAGACCAAAGAAGAAGCAATATATGGATTTGTCTGTTTTAAAGTTTGTTTTAGTGCGGCTCTGGTCTTTGTTAGTTTATCGTAGTGCCTACAAGTAAAGCTGAAAATGCAGATTTAGTCACATTGCAATGAATATTAATGTTTAATTTTGATCTTATATCCGATCAAGTGAAGCTGTTTGACCTTATATAACTTATTTAAACATATAGGTTCTTAGAATGTACTTGAGGTAAAATCTAATTTCTCCCATTAACCCTTTTGCATGAGTAATTGACTATGACATAAGTAGTAGACTGGTATATTTTTGCAGGAACCTCAGCATCGTCTGACTACAGCAAGCAGTGGTCCACAGGCTTTCCACATTTATGGAGCATAATTGCCGCTTAAAGTCTTAAATTATTTATTATTGTGAGATCTGACAGTGCTGCTCAGAAGCAAATTGGGATCATCTTCCATGACCACCAAGGATTTGCAGATTGGAGGCAGAACTAAGTTTATTTCCTCCGCTCTGCTTTTATCCCTGCAAACGAAGCGTTTAAAAGGATCACCCGCGACAGATAACCACGTTACTGTACAGACGAATAACGCCGCTGCTCTTAAGATCCTGATTTTGTCTGTGGATTTTTTTCTCTCTTCCCTTCACCCAAGTCTAATTGTGCTGATGCTCTCCCTGTGGGTTTTAATGTTTGACACGGCGAAACGCTCTTAAATCCTCCACAGTGCTCCCTCCCTTATGAGACCCACTATCTTAAAAGCAAAAAGGATGTATGTCTAATTCACAAATTTATCACTTCGCAAAATGATGCATTAAATGAGAGGGGACACGCTCTGATTTGAAATGCTGACTTTAGAAAAGAAGTTCTGATTTTCAAAATGAGTTTAGATGGGCTCCCCTTCACCCCTCACCCACCCGTTTGCCTCCCACGTCCTCCTGCTCTCTCGGTTATATCACTCTCTCTCTCTCTCTCTCTCTCTCTCTCTCTCTCTCCTTGAGATAGCAGGCCATGCAGCTTCTTCTTTGTCCGCTTCTTTTTTGCTCTCACTTTCTGTCTCACACACAAACACAAACGCTGTATTTCTCACTTTGTGTGTATGTACATATGTGTGCTTGCCTGGGTGAGTGCATGTGTGGCCATATGTACATTAATGTATTTTGCACATACAACACGTACATTTTTTCCCTTTTTTAACATTACTCCTACATGATCACCCGCATAGAATTATCTTTGCTTTTCAGGAAAAGGCAATGGAAATATTCCTTCTTTTGCAAACCATGACGGATTTTTATTTTCTCTAGCTGTGAGAAATTCGCTACTTATATCATTATCTGCTTAAGCCCACATATCAGACTTGCTGGCAAAGACTTTTCAGCTTGTCTTTGCCTCATATTGTTCATGTACGTATGTATACCCTTTACTTAAGACTAGTAATGTGAAACAAAAGAGTGTCTTCTACTCAGACAACTATAAATGTTATTTCATTGACATACAATTTCTCTATTTTTCATACAGAATCCTCAAATGCAATTTTTATCATGTTGTCTTGTATTATTGTATTTTTCTTTTTTTTTTTTTTTTCAATTTAGACACTGGAAAAGCTGCTCTCCAGAGTATTTCTAAGCTCCCCCGAGGACTGAAACCAGAGGAGGCATTCTTGAACACGGTTCTAACAGCTTTTGAACACAGCTCAACTGGCTGTGAGGCACCATGGGCTTCCTCTCGACAGGTCAACCTGCCAAGAAACAAGTCTAAAGAGAAAAAAAAAAAATGTGTAAAAAGAGTAAATGTAAATGTCTGCTCAAGAACCAGTGATCCCAGGAGATGTGTTAAAACAAGGGTGAGGACTAAACTGATGACAACTCCATCCGCATGGGCTACACCATAGAGGGAAAAAGCAAGACGAGCTTAGTTTTAAGAGCTGCTCTCTTGACAGTGTTAATGACAGTGTTAGGCTACTGGTGAAATCATGAGGGAGAAGATTCCAAGCAGGAAGTTGAGGTCGGAGAGTAGGAGTTTTCTTTGGACAAAAAAAAAAAAAAAAAAAGATCAGGAAATTAGAAATAAAAAATAAAATGACAGTTTCTTTTTTCTTTTTTTTTTTTTTAGAATCTAATGTGGGTGACTTTCAGATTTACTGATAAATGGGATTTATATGATATAAAAAGAAGTCACATTAAAAATAATAAGATGTACAAAACCAGTCTAATGTTTACAAATTATAATGAATGGATTTCAATGATTACCAGTTCACTTAACACACACTGCTGTCCTATTTTGGTTTTGACCCTTGCCCCTTCATTTCCCACCTCCTCCGTACCTTCTGCTATCAAAATAAAAGTGAAAACGCGTTTTACGATATAAGAAAGTAGGGCTAGTAAATGGCATACTGTGTCATGTTACCAGGCAGTCAGTGCTCTTTGGCTACTCACCAGACATAAAGCTGTAAATCAGAGAGAGTCAGCAGATTACTGAAGCATGGCGCGTGGTTTCAGGCTGGCAGCAGGTGTGTGTTCTCCAACAAGAGAGACGAAGGTAGAGAGAAATGGAAAGAAAGCCGGAGGAGAACTGAGACTGCACTCGGTGGATTCGGTCACTTCCCTCATCTCTCCAGGTGCAGGATCATATGATTAAAACAAAACAGGGTCCTTTAACCTTACTTGTTTCGCTGCCCTGTTTTTCATATAAGTTTATTGTACATATTCAAGAGAGGAAAAACATATAAAATGCATATATATGCGTTACTACAACCGATCAGAAGAAGGCCCGTCTTCAAAACAGGGTTTGTGAATACGTGTTGTTTTTTCCCAATTGATTACAATGCGAGGCTGCGCAGTCTATGTGTGTGTTGCTATGGGTGTGTGTATTTGTGTGAGGGGTCCCAGAGGGTACATCATACTCTATGTTGCACACTGTTTCATCTCTCATTGTATATGACTCAAAGACTGCTGTTCGAGCCTGTGTTTATGCACCCCTCCCTCTTGATCGAAACAAACACAGCCTCATTAGAAGCAAACACACTCACACAGAGATACACATGCATACATGCATAAAAACATACATGCAGTAAAGATAATGAACACAGAGCCTTAGAGGAGAACGACATCCTCCTCCCTGGGTTCAGAAGGTGAGTTTTGACAACAGCGGTAACAAACCTCTCCTCCAAGCTATCAAAGGCCATAAAAAAATTAAATCCGTAAAAGAGAAAATGGACAATAGTAGTGTATCCATGTTGTACGCGAAAGCATTCGAGAGTATGTTAGCACATACACACACAAACACACTCACATCCACATATCCATGGGAATTTCACCTGTACAAGAGATTAGTACATCTGCTTGTATCTTATAGATTTGCAAGTATCCAGGCAGATGGTGTTTTCTCAACTTTATCTGAGACAAGGAGAAGTGGAAAAAACACACACACACACACCACCAGCCTCCATGAACCCATTGGGTATAAGAAAAGGGTGGGGGAGAGTTTGAAGAGACTGTAAAGGTGAACAGGTGAAAGAGAAAAGCAGACGAGTGTAGCTTTGCCTGCCACCTCTCCGCCCTTCGTTGCCCCCCCCCCCCAATTCCTGCATCACCTCGCCTCGGGGGGTTGAACAACTGCTCTTGATGGGGGGGCAAGTGTTCTCTCTGTTCTTTCTCAGTGCCTCTGGGTGTACTACCGACTCTCACTACCCTGGCGATCTCCTGCACCTCACACTCTCAGACTTTCACACACACTGAAACACAAACATACGCACGAACACACACAAGCGCTGCGCAGCATCTGAACCCACTTCACTTTCTGCTCCCTCTCATCTTCCTATGTGGGGCTCTTTGTAGCTGCTGTGCCTCAGCTTGGTGTGGAGAAAGGAAAGAACAAAGCAAGGGAAAAAAGTAGGATGGAGAATAGAGGACTGAGGTGGTGGTAGAGGAAGAGGAGAAGGGAGGGGATGAATGAGAGAGACACACAGAGACACAGAGAGAGAGAGAGAGAGAGAGAGAGAGAGAGGGAAGGAGCTAATGTTCATGTCGCATTGAAAGTGTCGCCTGTTGTCGTATGCAGAACATCGGTCGGCAAGCGTTTGTGCGCCACAGCTTGATTTGGGGGTTGTCCCCAGCTGCGCATGGAGACAGCAGTACAGAGACGTGGCAGAGACTCTAATTAGATGGGCCTAAGTGTGCTGAACTGAGGGAGAACCCTGGAGTGCGAGCAAACGTTGCTCAGCCCCCCTGCAAACAGAGCGGGAGGAGACCCCCAGCAATAATTACAACGTTTCACAAACCAAGCAAGACACCTCCAGGAAGTTTTCAATCAGAAAAATCCTCTTCCACTCAGCTGGGAGCTGGAGAGGAGTTGCATTTCATTAGCCCTCACCATAGGGTCCTTTTAAAGAAGAGGAGATTAAGCCTTGTCTGGGGGAGGTCATCCTGTTGCGTCTTCTGTAATGGCACGCCGTCAACTGTGATTCAGCATTGTTGCAAAAAAATGCATTCGGGACATTACAGTATCTCTGGGAAAAAACTAGTGTGAGGATTATAGGAAATAATTCAACACTCAAAATAGAGATCCTAAGCTTTTGTTAAGTATGAACACACTTTTTATTACACACATACAGAAAAGTGTGCCTACCTTGAGATTAGCAATTTCTCCTTTGACAAAATTAAACTTTGAGAATGTGTGTTTTGATAGGATTGTACTGGTATGTACTGTATGTAACAGTGGAAGGATTTTAATCTTTTTTTTTTTCTTTTTTTCAACAAAGTTTGACAAAAAAATGTTTGCCATGGACTTTTTACTGAATGTTCAGATATGTCTGGTACCAGGTATTTGACCTTAGATGTGTTGTCAGTACCTGGATCAGAAAGAACAATACAAAGTAATTCTTGTATAGCTGTTATTTTGGTGGAGGATTGTGGAAAATTCAGCTAAGTTCAGAACACAGGACATCCTTTGCACTTAAGTCAAACAAAAATGATCAAAATTAATTGTTAATATTTTAACCCCTTGACGCCGATTGTCGCGAATGTGCATCAAACCACTTCTGCTCCAAATTGCAACCAAAATACTATCCAAGCAAAAACACTGGTGATTTTTTTTTTTCATAACTGGAAATAAATTCAGGCGTCAAGGCGTTAATATCTTCTATACTTGTCCTATTGAGTGAAAAATCATCCAATAACTGCATGCAGATACATTTTGTGTTGCTGCATTTTTCACGTCTGTTCGTGGGTATCGAAGTTGTACGGGATCCACACTGCACTGTTTCATCTTTTTTTCTTTTAAGTATGTTTGTATGTGCGTGCCACGTTGTGCGTGTTGTGTGTGTTGCAGTGTGACAAAACATCTATAGCAAAGGTGTGAAGGCACTCTCACCTGTCTCAAGCCGGAAGCATACCAGGCATGCACACACTTTCATAGAGCCACACACACACATGTAAAGTCACACACGTAGACACACTGCTGCATGTGTCATGAACAGATGTGTGAGGAACGACACTGCATCAATTATCCCACCAACTTCACTCAGTAAATTAGAAGGGGATAATTATGTCGTACTTATTTTTCTACCATGTCTATCTTTTTTACTTTTTAGTTTTTGGCACGAGTAGTGGCAGTTGTCATAGGATGCATGTAAAATCATCTGTGCAGGTACAAAATGTATAATCTATGCTTTTCCTGTTGGGATTAGCTAAGGATGTTGTGGTACGGCTGTCATAAAGTATTAGGGAGGAGGAAGAGGAACACGAGCAATATGGGACACCTACAACTTTACTGCCAGACCAAATACAAAACACTTGCTCAAATATCGGTTTATAATACAGGTTTTTAATGCACAAAGTTATACTGTTAAACACATATCATGATGTAACACTGTTTAAAGACATGAAATACTACATTTATGCTTCTCATTATACAGACTTCAGCAATAAATACACCTCTTACCCTCTTTCTATACACATTTTCTGTAAATTATTTGCTAACATCTGAAACATTAATTTATATTAGCTTTATCTTCTCTTGCTCCCTAAAACTCACATGCTTTCACTTCACTGCAGAGATGGTAATTACAATCGCACTAAATAGGTTTGAACCGTATCAAAAATTAATTAATATCAAATTTATTTGGGTTATCCATTGCTAAAACACATGGTTTTTGCATGCTAATGCCACATATTTTAAAACATTCCTGCAATTCAATTACTTGGGAATATCATTAAAGGCAACAAATTTACAGTTTAATTTGTGTGGACTATTTAAGTCGCTCCAGAGCCACAGAATCCTCTTCCTATGTAAGTGGATTAATTAATTTGAATCAATAAAGTCTCTTAGTCTGGTTGCAACACTCCTCTAAAAAAAAAATAACTAACTCAACACAAAGCCTTATCAGCTGCAGTGGAGGTCCAAGCCCTCGCTTTTCAGCTCCAGAAGGAAGTTTTGCTCAGACAATTACTGACAAATGATTTCCGCCTGCTCTGATGCTCTTTCTGTGATTTCAGTGTGTGTGTGGGATGGGGGTGGGTGGGTGGGGGCATTTGTTAGTGTAAAATGTATTTTCTTTTCACATAAGTAAAACATTTTGTATTTAATTTAGAGCACTCTACTCCTGGTGATAAAAACATGTCCAGGTAATTTTTTAAAATGAAAATATAATAGAAAACTCAAACACAAAATTACAAATTTTAAATGTTTTTTGTTATTATTAGAATTATTATCATTATATAACAGGATAAACATAAAATGAGTATATGTTGTGTACACCTAATGTAGAGTACACCACACCACAGATGATATTGATATAGATGTAGATATAGATGGATATTTTGCACACAGGTGTATCTAGGGTTCACTTCTCTTTACTCAGCAGTATACAAGCAGCGTCTCTGTTGCAATATATTAAGAAGTAATAGCTTTGCACTCTTCTCATGAATTAATTGCATTTTTGGTTGCATAGTAACACTACTTATTTAGATACAACAATACAAAAAAAGTTTTAATAGTACAACTTTTGGCATAACATCAGCATTATTCAACATCACATTCTTGCTCATCTATTGCTTTACATGATACTGGACTGATGGAAATATTGTCCTAAGTGTAAATATGCAATAACAGAAACTTTATTTCTGAAATAATACAGGTTTTAGTTTTTCAGAGGAACTGAGCAAGAAGCAGGACAGTTAGGGTGTGATATTTGACTCCGCCCACTCCCAGTCCATCTCTTCTACAGGTTCAGCCTAGTGGAATGGGAGAACCCCCCCCCCAAAAGATATGGATTCTAAAAGTAAAATGACACAGTTTTTAGATGAAGCTATAATAAAACACCTAATGTGACAGGTATTGAATAAGATTATGATGACGTTCTACCACAATGCTGGTCCGCCGAAGGTCACCTCACATCATTTCATATCCATTTACACAAATAACACCTCCAGAAGCTACTACGGTGCATTCCTCATGATAAAAAAATAAAATAAAAATGAATAAACAGACACATCAATCGTATTTTTTTCTTCTTTTCAATCAAAAACATGGACACATTTCAAAAACAGTGAAGTATCTAATCGGAGAGAAAATATAAAATCATTATATTACTGAGGCTTCAGAAATATATGGATGAAAAGAAGAAGAAGAAAAAAAGATTTTGTGCTAAACAGCAGGAGACCGAGTTGCTCTATGAGTCACTATGACTACCATGCAACATAAAATTCATGTAAAGAACAATATTCAGCCTCCACATGTCAGTGCTGAACATTGGTTTTGCTGTTTTAATGTCATTTTACATTTCTGGAAAAGCATAAAAGTACCTTGCTACGTCTTAACACATAAAACAGCTCCATCCATTCACTTCACATATTTGTGTGCTTCCTTAAACTTGTAAAGGAGATCATTCATGGTATATTTGATTCCTAGTGTCAATTAAGGATTTAGTACAGCTGTCTTTATGAATAAAGATTATGTTTTGTGATTTGTGTCTACTTTCTCTCCTGGATTCTAAGAGGAAAGACCAGTTTAGTTTTGATACTCACAAGGGAGTCAGTCTGAAAATAGTGCTGACAGATGACTCTTATTCATAGACATCCAGAGGGGATTTTGAAGGGTGTGAGAACAAAATACTCACCAGCGCAATAATATATGTCCTTAAAAGACAGGTAACAGTATTATATTAGCTAAAGTATATACCAAAATGAGCATATGCTTGTATGTGTCGTATAGAGAATGCTCGCAATATATTTCCTTAAAAGACAGGTAACAGTATTATATTAGCTAAAGTATATACCAAGATGAGTATATGCATGTATGTGTGGTACAGAGCATGCTCATTGCGTGTCTTTTTTCTCTCTACAGGTCGCTCTCCCTCTCTTTGCTTCAACCATGGTGAGGAATCTCATGCAGAGGTGTTGCATTTCTGTTTGTGTCAGAAGTCCAGTTGGGAAAATCTGAGCAGTGATACTTGTTCTCAAACAGAACGCTGTTCAACATGAAAAGCTTGTGACGTGAAGCATTATTTATCAGATAACTCTCGTCTGCATGTGCACTGACTCTAAGGCTGGTGAAAAAAAAAACAAAACAAAAGGTTTTGATGAGGATATGATTACTGAAGTGGGAAATAGCCTTAAGCAGTGTGCGCTCTCTTCCATAGCTACATACAGAATGCATTTTACAGTTATACGTTTTTGTTGTTTGGAAATTAATGCTTCAGTTTATTCATTTATAATCAGCATTTTATTTTTAACTAAAGGTAAAGATACCTTGTTTACTCTTAGAACCAAAGCGCAGATCATAATAAAATTATATTTGTCGCTCAGCAATATCAAACTGTGAGAAATGAGGAATGACACTAAATATAACGTGGAGCATTGGTTAAACAGATGGTTACAAAAGAAAGGGTTTTTTTTCTGAAGGGGAGACCACGCGTTTGCCTTATTAAACTGTCACATCTGTGTTGTAAAGCTTCAGCCAAACCTGCTCCTTGGAATCTAATCAAAATCAGTGAAATGGAGTTCAGAGGGAGAATATGAAAGGCCTGCAAATTTCAGTCAATGTCCTCTACTCTAAGAGGATGCAAAAATGTTTATAAGAGGTGAATACAACCACTTTAACTTTTTATTTGCTGCAGCTATATTGGTTCTCCAATGTTTAGTGTTTTAATAAGAACAGATCAGCTCCTCAAGGGATTATCTGGAAAATATCAGACATATTTTAATATATTATTCTCATATTACTGCTCACAATACAGCTTTTCTTAAGTGAAAAAAATATCAGAAGTGTTTTGGAAGGAATGTTCTATCATTCTGTTTGTTATAGTAATAAATCAATGTTTATATCTAAATTAAAATGACAAGTCACATCATATCAGCAGTAAAAGCATTTTCAAACACGCTATCATTGTATTTTATTGACTTTTTGTCTATGTAATAAAACACAACTTGCAACTAAAGCTTTAATAAACGTTTTACTGTTTAGATAGTTGTTGCGCTTAATAAGGTTGTAACATCATGGTAATTTAACTGAAACCACAATCTGCCATGAACTTAACTTACAGTTGTTCTTACTTCTCTCAAGTAATAATATCAGAAACACCACACAATGGGAAAAAAACAGCAGTGCTTATGTGTGTGTGTGCGTGTGTTTTATGTGTTTTGACCAGTTTTTGAGAATGACTGTAGCAGTGAGAAACATTTAAAATGATATTTACATTTTGTACCAGTTCCACAGAATCTCACTAATTACATTGTTTACTCCTAATGATGCCCCAAAAACCTTTCACAGCTAAAGACTAGAATGTTTTAGTTTTTTGTTGTGAATATTTAATACCATAAAGCATACAGTGAGGGTGCAGTGAGAAATTATAATTGAAAGAAAGAAAGAAAGAAAGAAAGAAAGAGACAGACAGACAGACAGACAGACAGACAGACTATACATATAAAATGACTTTCGGCTTTCCAGTGTAATTAATTTTGTTTCTGCAAACAGAAGAATAAGAGAAAAAAGAAAAAGTAAGCACTGTGGTGCCCTGAACCATTCACTGTCCTTTTAGGAGCTTTTTTTTTCAATTTGGAGAGAGGTGGGTAGTTGGGCACTTTAACCTAAAACACTGTAAATGGGTGATGCATCAGAGGTGTACTGGCACTCCACATCCATCTACTCAGAACAGCACTACCAGAACCTAACCTCAACCACAATGCCATTTCAAAAATGCTTTTACTCCTCAGTGGCGCTACAAATAGGCAGCAAAGTCTGGACTTGTGAAATGACGGGAAATCAATACTTCAGAATCCAAGCAACTGTAGGAAAAGTGATCAGGGATTAAACTTAGGTCAGAATAGCTAGTCAGTGTTACAGCTATTAAACAGTAAGGAAATTAACAATTTCTTTTGTTTCTCTTTTTTTAAAGGTGCAATTTCCAGTTTCCATCTTGAGGCTCTTCTCCAGAAAAGCTATATCTCATCTTATCTTTAGGTAGGGAGAAATAAATGGTTGCTACTGACAGAAAACTACCACTACCACATCCTGTAATGATGGCAAAAATGCAGCCTGATGTGACCTTAATCCACCAGCAGTGCCAGGGCATATATGGGAGATCCATACATGCGTCTCTATCTTGGTGGATCCATCTGTCAGTCTTCACCGGTGCTTTGCTGCTTTCTGTGGCACATTTGACAGCCCCACGCCTCTCCGAGATTAGAAAATTATACAAATGTACGGGTGGAAAGGTGTAATTGAAGATGGCAAAAGGGCTGATTGGGAGACATTTAAATGATTATTCTCCACTGTTCAACATGGAGGGCGTGTGGCAGAGGCCACAGAGAGAAGCATTTTCCAATGATTACTGCTCCTGACAGGTGGGCTGACAAGTCTCTGTCTTTCTCTCACCCTCTTTTTCTGTGAGTCTATACCTATAGTGTCAGAGTGTATGGCATGTACTGTATATACGTGTCTCTGCACAGTGCACATGGGTTAAATATTCTGAACCAGATTGCAAAAACCTCTGTGTGTATCTGCCTGTTTGTGACCATCAGGTTGTGTGTGCATGCATGTAATACGGCTGGCGGGCATGCGTTTAAACCCTGCAGAGCTCCTTACAGTGAGAAACCAAAGCAGACGGGGCTTTACGTCAGACAAATTACAGCACAAGCCACAAATGGCAGCGTCTAATGAAACAAACAAGACACCTTTTAATGAAAACGCTAATTTAAGAACTATCACGCTGTGCTCTGCAATATAAATCACAAACATAAACATAAATCACAGGACAATGCAAAAGTAGAGGGAAAGGCACGGCTTGACATAGGGAGATCCTCCCTTATTATGGTGCATTCAGCCTCTGAATATATCTAATGAATATGTACATAAATAGGAACCTGTCTTTATTACTAAAGGCAAAAAATATGTGCATACATATGTATAATCCAAATGAATTAGCATAGGTGTATAACACTGGTAGAGGCATTGATTTAGAACTAATCAAATTTTGTTTATTAAGGAAATTGGCCTCCATTTCCGTGTGTGTGAAGGAAATAGATTCTGCTTGTATTCCTCATTTTCTGCAGTCAACAACAAATCACCTGCTGTAAAACATAAAAATCCTACCAGAAATATTGATGGCTTTATTTCAATTCTTACCTGATGTACAGTAAGACTAGATGTATACATCACAGCTATACATTGAATTAAGGATACTTTTTTTTTTTTAATGTTTCTGTATTTTTTAACCAGGTTGTAACTTCTGTTCCATTGCATGCGTGGCAGCTATACACTACAGGCCACAATAAAAAAAAAAAAAAACCTGACATATCACTTTTTCCCCTAACACAGTCAGAAGTTTTCTATCTATGTGGTCTGAGTCAGAGTTGTGTTCTCTCATGTTAAATGGAGTTGACAGAAGAGCCAGGCAACACCCTAAACCTCTGGTCTGAGACTTTGTTTTCTCTGGGCATCAAAGCACTGTACTTTGGTCTGTGAACTATGGCTCTGGCTGTATCATTACACTCTCTTACGTCGTACGTTTGAGAGAAGTGTTTCACTCATTTGTCATCATCAGTACCGTCGTCATAATCTGAAAGGTCAGTCCAAGATGCCGCGGTGTGACCTGATCTTGGAGCTCATAGAGTTCCATTGCAGATGTCGCTCCATCCACAAACTGACAGAAGGGGTTTGCAATTTATGCAGGTGAAAATATTACAATGAGGCAAGGATTTACTTATTTTATTTATTAAAACCTCAATATAAACGTCACATCACTATGGATTCACAATTGCTGGGAAACAACTGAGGTCATTATTGGTGCCTAACAGACTAGACTCAGATTTGCAGTAGAAAATCTACTTAACAAATACACAATACAGTGGATTGGAAGACTTGAAAGGGTGAGAATTTCCACTTAAGTGTGTAATAAGATGTCGTTTTCTAACGTCATTCAGCTGATGAAGAAGGATGACAGTTGTGACTACTCTTTCTCCTCCCACTTGTTTGGTGTAGAATGTAACATTCATTCTTTTCAACAACTTCTTGCACATGATTCCATGATATTTTTCCCTGAAAATGTTGGTTATATACTGATTTCTGGATATACTGAGTGAAAGGATTTTTCCGCAAACATTTCACTACATTAATAAGACTTTCCGTATAGTTCAATGTGCTTCTTGTAGAGCCGTAGATTTGGTTTGAGACTGTAAACAGTGTGCATAAATGTAAATATTTTTGCAAACAGTGCTGCATTACAATAATCTACAACAGACGTTTTACATAAAAAATGAACAATTTATTAAGGAACAAAGCTGTTCTTCATAGTTTCCTGCACTAGTGTGACAAACATATCTGGTAATAACACAGTATGTAATACTCTGATTCAACTGGCTAAGGATCAACTCCTTATGCTGATACTAAATTTAGCTGTACTTTGAAAAATACACTAATAGGAGATTTTATGCTTGGCATGCTTTCAAAGGAAGTCAGGATCATACACCGAGTTAATATGGCATTATTGAACCACACTGTATGCAGTTAAGTTAGGTTCAAATGGCATCACGAGTTCATCACTATAGTTCCCAGTGGCTTTTAAGTCAAAATACCCACCATGGAGGTTTACTCAGGGGTAAAAACACTCAGAGTAATATGGAGTGAAAATGAGAGTAAATGCATTGAGATTCAATTAAATAATGTAGTTACAGTATCCAGTGGTAGTGATTAATACTTAAAGCGTGAATATTAATCAAGCGTTTGCATATGATATTGAGAGTGTTGTCCAGTCAACTTAAAAAGCTTAAGAGATGTGGTTAATCAAGAAGTCATCCTATTTTTTACTTCGTCGTACTCTGCTGCTAATATCTTTGACGTTTTCCTTAAATTGCAGATATGGGGCTGACGTTTCAATTGGACCTCCCGTCACTTTAAAGACGATGCCTTAGGCTGTAGTGTAAATCACAGAATGAGAAGACTGGGGAAAGGAGAGGAGGGGAGAGGAGGGAAGGGGAGGGAAGGAGAGGAGAGGAGAGGAGAGGAGGAGAAGAGAGGAGAGGAGAGGAGGGAAGGGGAGGAGAGGAGAGGAGGAGAGGAGAGGAGAGGAGGAGAGGAAGGGAGGGGAGGAGAGGAAGGGAGGGGAGGAGAGGAGAGGAGAGGAGAGGAGGAGAGGAGAGGAGGAGAGGAGAGGAGAGGACTTACCGTTGAACAAAATCCTCTCATGGTTTCCGAGACCATAACATTATATATGTTTGTATAATTAATTAATAATTAATTACACTGTGTACTGCTTATGTTGCAGAAAGGCCCTTCTTACCGATATGCACTTAGCTCCCTGGAAACTCAGAGAGAGAGAGAAAAATGAGGGAGATTTATGTGGAAGTTAAGGCAAAAACAGACCAGTGAGTGCAAGGGTAACTGCTTCGCTTTGTTACCATGGCCACCTGAAAATGCATTCTGCTTTCCTCCAACACAAGAGAGGATGAACTAAAGGAGAAGTAAAAAATGTCTTTGACAAATCTGAACATTCCATCCATTCTTCTGTTGGACTTCTAAGGAGGATTGTAAAGAGTTTCTTGTCCTTGTTTTTAGCTTTAAATTGGATGTTTTTTTCTGAAATTCTATTGTCTAGGGTGTGTAACTGTGCCCTCCTTTGTTAATGTACAGTGTGGTATTTTCTTTGTAAGTGTCTGAAGAAAAAAGAAACCTGATGAAAAATGTCAGA
Organism: Ostorhinchus rueppellii; assembly: GCA_030068375.1. NCBI lineage: Eukaryota > Metazoa > Chordata > Actinopteri > Kurtiformes > Apogonidae > Ostorhinchus > Ostorhinchus rueppellii. The sequence goes on from JAQQZY010000029.1 coordinate 25,357,066, forward strand.
CTGGACTTACAGAAGGAACAGTGTGGAACAGAGCGTTAGCCGGGGCACCAGTCATAATCCACCCTTCAAAAGAGCCAGATGGAGAGGGTAAAGTTTCAGTCAAAATATTGTTTTTGGATTGAGGTGTGTGCTCGCTCGCTCGCTCTCGTACTGTCTCAATCACTCTATGTCCTTGTCTTTCCCGATCTTTCTCTCTTGTACTCTCCAGCTCTCTTTGTAGCCCTCCTCCTGCTGTGCTTTATCAGATCCTGTCACAGGGGGGACCTCTTATAAAACCAACAGAGCTCATCAGGATAGCGCTCCAGAGGACTGGTTCGGTCAGCCCTCGTTAATCTGCTGTGGTCCAGGTCGGGTTAAGGCCTAGACTGGTATTTGTCAAGCATATCTGATCTGGAGTGCTGGTTTAAAGTTGGTACTTCAAATCCTTTCCATTGAGAGTGATTCCTGATGAAAACAAAGGTTAAAGGTACCTGAGTAGGGGTCCTAAAGCAGCAGTCTTACCCTGAAACGCTTAATAAACATACAGCCCCTGGGTATGTATCTGGGCCCGTGGGGCTGTGGGGCAGAAAGGTATGTGCTTAGTGGTGATTGTGCGCCGCGGCCTCCCCTCATTCTCTGAGGCCAAACACACAGAGCGACCTTGTGTGGAGCAGAGGGCTGGGCAGACACGCTGAAGTCAGCTCACGCCATGTACTGCAATGTGGGCAAGAGAAAGGAAGTAAGGATCCTTCTGGATTAGACACAGATATTCAACCAAAGCATTGCTTCTCCAGTTCGGTGCATTCTGATTATTTTACAAGAAACTTGGAAAACAAACATGTGCATGTGTTTTTACAAGTGTTTCTCAATATTATCAGCTCTAAACCAGATTGTCGGGTTGATGCACTACCGCAGGAGTTATGTAATCCTTGTGGGTTCATTATAACAATATGTTACTGTACAAAAATTATGTGCATCAATCATTAATGTTTAATATGCTTACATTTCTGGTTGACTTAATTAAGTGGCAAAAAAACAAACAGACTGAAAGGAGTTTTTACTGGTTCTGGTGACAGGCTGCCATGCTGTTCTACATTTTTCTCTCCATGACTCTGCCTCACTCGAACAGAAAGACTTAAGTCCGCTGTCCCTTCAATTAGCTAAAGCCCAATTAGAAGAAAGAGAGAGTGAAAATGCCCTCTCAACAGGCCTCTGCTGGCAAAGCAGTGCATTAGAGATATTCAGCCAAATCACACAGTACGGCAAAGTGTTCTGTGTATTGTTCAGGTTCAGCATGACAGGTCACAATATTCACTATGTTAAAGTTGTTTTGAACAGGACCCGACCCCCTTCTCATAATTTAATTACCTCCTGCCAGTGTCCATTAACCAGCAGCCAAGCCCACCCTCACTGAATTCCAGTCCATGAGATCATCGCTAACATCAGACCGGGCAGACGCTCATCCTGCAAGGTACAAGAGAACAGGTAGAGATGTTCACAGAGATTTCCCAAAATAAACAGATTAGTTGATTATCTGTGCCCAGAATCATGTAAACAATACAAGCAAATCAATACAAAATATATTTCACTGTCAGAAGTGTGAAAACCTGTCATCAGGGGAATGCTGCTGTTTTTTCACCTCTCATGGTGGTTTTCTTCTTTTAGATGTATTCTGGGAAAACACTAATCTATATTCTACTCATCTTTCCTTAATATCATCAATTTCCATTATATTCAATTGTTTGATTTAACAGGGATATATAGAGCACTAATTTGAGTGTATAATTCAGTGTCATTACGTATATTACATTTTGGCATCAGGTGACTGTGACTGGAAAACACTTGATAAAAATACAATTATCCCGGTGCCACCTTCACAAAATTCCGCTAATGTGAAAACAGTCAGAGCGGATATTACGCTACTAGCTTGTTGATACTACTGAATGTATCATTTAGCAGCTAAATGGCTTACAGTTGGGATGCCAGCAGCTTAGGGAAACTCAAAACTTGTCTTTTGGAAGGAGATGGTTGATTTCTATCAGTAATTTGTGGGAAAAAAACGACATTTCCTCAGCATTGTGGTTCTTTGAAAAAACAAGACTGTAGGCGGATTTTAGTCATAGATATACTTAGTTAAATGAGCTTATAATTACCAAATTATAGGTGTATACCACTGCACCTGGTATTTTCACATTTGACAAGATGCTATCAAAGCTGCTTAATCTTTTCCCTTGAATTATTTATTTATGATTCACATGCTGGTTATGAATGGGGTTACAGTATGTGTTACAGCTCAAGGTATTTAATTAGTTTTGCCCTTGTGATACTCTAGGTCATCAAATTAAGGGAAAAAAGTCCTATTTGTGCTCTCAATCATGAATCATCTATAATATTGGTCTGGGAGTTCTGCTCCATTTAAAGTTATATGTGTTTTTTCTCACAGGAAATGTTTAGAAGTTTAATATCCAGCTACACCCATAGCAGTTTTGTTACTAATGAATATATAAAATCCAAAGAATGTTGTTGAGGTGGGTTGCATGAAGGGGAAACAAGGGGGCGGAGGGGTTGGGGGGTCTTTTTTTGCCACCGTGAAGATGGTGGCATTCTTGCAGGGGCAATAATCCAGGGCATATAGGCCAGTGCTGACAAAGGTCTGGGGCTGGTAAGTGTGTGTGTGTGTGTGTGAGGGTTACTGATCCCTCGGAGGCTAAATTTATCCAGGAGTGATGGGGACAGGTGGATTGAGCTGGGACAGAGGAGTAGGGGTGGGCTGTGTTTGGGGGGTGAGGGTGGTTGGAAAGAACCGGACCCGGTTTCAGTTTAGACAGAGATCGGGGGCAAAAACACAACCCAAATCGGGGGTTTCTATTCAAAGCCAGCTGGTCTGGCTTTATTACATGCGGGACATCTATTTTAGGGAGTTTGTTGGTGTTTTCTTGTTTTCTTTTCATCAGATCTGTCTTTTGTATTCCTTTTTATTTTTTAATCTGAAATGTTCATTATTGAGTTGGGCCTCAGCTGGTGCTGTAGGGTGTAACTTCCTGGGGAAGCAGAGAAACGGCACGGGTGAGTTTTCTCAGCACACCTATTCCCCTTTTTCCTCTTCTGTTCATTTTGTTCTGTCAGTGGAAAACCTGCCTTGGTGGGGATTTCAAAGGCATGAAGTAGGACATGACATGTTAAACAGTTTGGGCTGCAATTTGGAGATTTGAGCCAGTCCATGCTTCTGAACTTGTTTCACGTTGAAATGTTGTTTCCTAATTGTCTCATTAGAACGCTGCTATATCGAGTGGATGATGTCTTTGTGATGTAGCACCACACAGAAATAGCCATACAACTGTGAAGGCCAAACGATAGACTTAACTAGTGTTTACTTTGAGCTGTCCTTGTGCTTGACAAAGACACCAGAGAAGCACTGAAGTAGGAGTCAGGTCCCAGCTGTTGTCGATCACCTCCGTGGAACCGTGTGTGTTTACTTTTAAGTCTACCTTTTTATTCCTCCAAGGCGATACAAATGGTTTGAGTCGCTGAAGTGGAACTTTATATTGTGTATATTTCTGTTTCTAATTCTTCACAGTCAGTTTAGGTTACTGGTACTTTTAATGGTAATTGCTCAGAACATGTCACTGCACAATCTGGAATTATCAGTGAGAGAAAAGAACCTTAACATGCTGTTTGCTTTAGGAATGAGTCATTCCCTCAAGGTAGCTACCTAAGTGGCAAATACACACTTTAGCAGCAGTATGCGTCACACAAATTGGTGCTGAATTAAGACGTGCTGGAGAAAACTTTCAAAATAGGGAGAAACTTTTGTCATGTTAAATGAACACAAAGAGGTTTATTCGAAGCAAAATGCTTTTGCAGTAGCCACTAAAAGAAGAAAGAGTCTCTGCTGCAGGGCACTTGTCCCAAAACAACCAAATGGAATTTCTAACTGAAGCAAATGCTTTGTTTGAATGTAATGAATGGTGAAATATTTTTTTCAGCATTTTCCTTTTACTTTTGATGTAACTGCTGCTTTTGGATGAAATGATCGAAGTTGTATTATTCCTGAATTTGATATCCTCAGAAATCATGATGTATGTCCTCTTTAAAAAAAAAACAACTTTTAATAGAAAATAAAATAAATAAAATGTAAACCAAGACATAAGTAAAACAGTAATTTGCCGTACAAGTTTGAGCTTGGCCTCACATCCTTTACTTCATACCTGGGAAGAGTTACAGTTCTCTTGTTATTAATCCAAAGAGGCAGGACCTGAGAAACTTTGACCCAGTTTACAGGAACCGCTCAGTCCTCACTTATTAGCTTTTTTGCCCCTGAATTCCACTGCTTTGATGGTCAGCGGAGTTGAGGAAACACGTTGTTTTCTTTCTCTGTAGGGTGGCAAGCGTTCTTACGCATTTGCCTCTCTGCCTTTGAAACTCACCTCATCCTGTCGTCTTACCCAACACTCGACTATTAGTACGATTGTTGTGATCCTTTTTGTTCTATTATGTATAGTATAGAGTTACTTTTGTTTGTACTCTCTGCCAAAGTTTTAATATATATGCTGAAATCTATTTTAATGAGAGCTGTGGAAGTCATAATGTTAATGGTATACATACTAAAATAGTTACTTAAAGTGAAGTAAAATGACTTAAAGACGTGTTTCAGCTTGTTTATTTCTTATTGAATGCATCTCACTTTTTGTGGTATCTACTAGTGTTTTGTGTAAATTAATGGGATGGTTAACTACAGCTTAGGAGTAATTTGCTGTTTGTTTATTCTATAATGACTGCTGACAGATGAATGACAGTAGGTAGTAGTTTCCATGGTTATATGGTGGTACCTCACATCCAGATGCTGGTGAATTTTCAAAGCTAATGTTACTGTAGAAAGTGCATTTCATTTTTAAACAAATTATCACTGAACCAAGACTTATTACACATATGGAAGCAGTTTCACTTAGGATGGTATGGAAAGGACAACTAGCTTTGTTCCACTGTAATGACTTACAGAAACAGCGTAGTAATTCTGCTCTTATTTTTTCCACTTTTCATTCTACTCTACTGTCTTTATTATTTAATTTTGGAAGATTTCCAGCAGAGGCCCAGGCTTCTGTATGAAAACTCTCCTTCCATCTACCCCCTTGAGCACTGTTGAGGCCAGAAAACAGTATGACGCTCCGCCGCCACTATGGAGTGCCTACCAGGGCTGCCTAAATCTACAAAACACAAGCGCAGGCGTGAGGCAGCTCTTTTGATCTGCAGCTAATCTCAGTTGCCTGCCTCCCCTCTGATCATGTCTGAATAAGAATGAGTCGGGGGTTATCCTGGAGGCACAAAGAGCTTTAGACTCTGCCGCTCTTCTGCCGAGCTCCGACACACAACGCGGGCTTGCACCGATGGTCGCTAGGCCTCGCTATCGCGCATCAGAGCAGGGGAACCCTCATTTAGACAGACATTATATTCCGCTCTACTTGCTTTTCTTCACAGTGAGATGCTATCAGCTGCTTGGGGAGAGTGTGGGAGAAGTTACATAGCCATGCTGAGTGATCTTTAATTGTCAAGGGACTTGGTTAAGGTCAGCAGCTGCAGGAGGGACGTCTGCTGTGTAATGTTACAGGAGTTGGAAGCAGTGATGACAGTAGACATTGTGTAAGAACGATTTTTATTACCACATACATACTAGACCCCAGAAAGTCAAATAAGCCATTACAATCCATTGCAACGGAAAGTTAAACTGTCAAACAGCAAATGACAGATAATAGTGCCATTTGTCTCAATAATGTCTTCAGTAGAATCCCATTCTACTTTTGAAATACAAACAGAACTTCTGGAATCAATGACAAAACCAGTTTGACATCTAATGCCTAATGTAGAGATGATGTAAGTCTAGTTCTGTGATACTGCTGACCTGGATGTTTTGAAGTGGTGTTCCCCTTTTTGATATATTTTTTTGTTGCATGAAACTAAAGTTTCCCAAAGAAGAAGTCTCTCAAAATGGATTTCAGTCCATGATCTAAATAAAGTCACCATGTTTTCTTCATACGTTTTTACTCTTTCTCTTACACTTGACTTAATCTGCTCGCATTGATGTTTATTTCTTTGTAAACGTCTGTAAGTTGTTATGTATTTGTGTGTTTTCTAAATCAATTACACATAAATCATATATATCAAATAAAAATGTGAAGAAACCAGAGAAGGTAACAGGTGATAAAACCTGTCAAAACATACTGCCTTCATTCTTAAACATGTCATTATATGTACTGTATTCTCAAGTAATATGTCTGATATTCTTCCAAATGGGTTAACCCTTGACGCCTGAATTTATTTCCAATTATGGGGAAAAAAAATTCACTTCTATTTTTGCTTTCAGGTAGATAGTATTTTGGTTGCATTTTAGAGTGGAGGGGGTTTGATGCGAATTTGCGACAATTGGCGTCAAGGGGTTAAATAGGTTTGGATGGGTTAAAAACTTAAGAAGTCTAGGAATTTTTTTTTTAAATAAAAGAATTATAAGTTGCGTCTAGGGAATGTCAGTCACTTTTAAAAGACGCATGGCCTGTTCTTTGCTATACCTTAAATTATGCTGATGGTGAAATTTGCTCAGGGGTAGATATATTTCAGTGTTGTATAATTAACACTAACTGTTTATACAGAGCTTTTACACCCTTTCAAGAAACACCAGTGGGCAGACTGTGAAGAGAGACAAAATGAAAAAAGAAAACTAAACTGGCATCTCCCCTTTACAGGCACAATTAGAGAAAGGGCAGCACGAACAATGAAATAACTGTGCCTGTGTTGGAGAAGTTCAGAGGGAATTACTTTCCAACCTTTCAAAAGGAGGAAAAATCATTAGTAGAAAGTGATTTTTTCCCCCACCCATCACATGAAGCGATCTGGTTGAAACAAAGGGAATTTTGAGCCAGTGCTACAGAGTCAGAATGTGTTGCAGAGACATGAAGGGAGTGAGAGAAGTGTCAGTTATAGTGCAGGGAGATAAAAGTAAATAGGGAGTAATTATGTTATGAATGAAACATGATATGTAAGTTCTCTTTAAAATAATGTGACTAGATTTTCATTGACTGACTGATAATCCAAGGTCAAAAGTTTCTGAGTGGTACATCCAGTTAATGTGTACTATTAAACAGTTTATGTGCTGAGAAGGATGCAGAGCTCCCCTGCAGGCTGCACACTTAATTACATAGCACTGTAGAAGTGCACCTCATTTCTGCAGACAAAATCTGTGCTTTTTTTTTTCTTTACATGTTCCAATGTTAATAAAGTTCTCTGCAAAATGTAGTAAAATATACATATGAGTGTCAATGCATATGTAAAACTATGTATTCTTAAAGAAAACAAGATTGACTGTTATGTTTATTAAATGTGTGATGAAGATTTATTTTTTCAAAGTAACACCGAAATCCTATATATGATTTGTTAAATATTCAGTATGATTAATTACACCATTAATTACACAGTCAATGCATTGGACCAAACAAATCTAAATAACTCATGGATTATACATAATAGTATCACTGTTAGATTGCCAACAATCACATCATTCCTCATCAATCATTTGGTGTGGCATATGTGCAATTTAAAACTTTTATGTGTCATGTGTGAATTTTTAAACACGCACAAATTAGGCGTGTGGGTGTTTGTTCATCTCACATATACACAGTGGTATCACAAAGTGTTGAAGCAACAGGTCTGATCCGCGGCTCAGCCAGAGGCATGGTGTCTGTGCTACTCAGCGCAGTCACAGGACCATGGTGCTTTTCCTATGATGTAACTGGAGCATCAGGCAGAACAAAGGGAGAGCTTGTTGTTCAGCTTGTGCTTCATGCATAATGCATAAAAGGTGTACGACAGAATAGTGTTGGTTAAACACGACACATGCAAATCACCAATGCTGTCTCTTTTTTGACAGCCATTAGGGTTGTAAAGATATTTTGACCACATGCATGATTTAACCAAAGAGGATAGTTTTCTGAAACTGAACTGTGAAGGACAAATATGAAACGTCCCAGTGTATGATATGTCGACCAGAGGAAGTTCACAATCCAAACCCCATGAAACACCCCACTGTGGAACAGTCATAAAAAAAAAAAACTTTTTCTTTTTGTCTATTTCTCTAAAGCTGTGAAAGATTGTAAAATTGTTTAAAAAATTAAGTTTGAGTTTTCTATCTAATTCCAAGCATTTTAGTTTAATTTAATGTACCATCATACCATCATGTAAAAGGCAGTATGTAGTATTCACATGTAGGAAATGTGTGCACATCAATCTGGCCATATATA
>JAQQZY010000029.1:25365336-25385964 GCA_030068375.1 Ostorhinchus rueppellii
GGTACTTGTTTTTATATTTGCAGTAGCAAAGCAGATTTACAGCTTTCACTCATGGAATAAAATTGTCTGCAAGTTAAATTTAGAGGAAAGGACACCTTTATATTTCAGAAGCTCATTTGACTATACAAATAAATACTTCCCAGGAATCTTGAATTTCTTTGTTTTATATATTTTGTAATATGAGGACATATGCTTTCAGTTAATTAAAACTGATTTTCTCACCTTTGCTCCCCTAATTATTCTGTACAGTGGAACAATTCCTCCAACTGTAATTACTGATGATATTGCCCTCTGAGTTTCATTATAAACCTTATTAATAAGGTGCTCCAAATCATGAGTAATATAACACGTTGGATGACTTACACAAAGACCAAATTCCAATCGGCAAAAAAAGTCTCACATCTCTCCAGAAAATTGAGAGATGACTGTGAAGGCAGCAGGTATGTTTTCCCGGAGAAATGAGTTCAGCTGTTCAGGCTGATTAAAAAGCACACAATATGGATTTCATAATAATAGGAACAAGAAATGAATGTACAGTTATATGGAGTAGAAGTGAGGAGTGAGGCACAAAAAAGCACAAAACAGTATTCACACAATATGAACCGTATCACACATGCCCAGACTTACAATATGGATGCATGTGTTAGATTTAAAACTATCACTCTGAAATCAGTTATCATACGGAATCAAAATTTCATTATTGTAATATCTTGGTTCCATGTGTTACAATTATTATCTTCAATTACACTTTAATTTATGCCAGATTCTGTTGTGAAATGGCTATGTGCAGCAGAATTTAAGATGATTTAAGGCCTTTTTGGAGACTTTGTAATAATAAGGATATAATTCTTCACAAATGAATATCATCACAATGTAATTGTATTTCAAACTAAAATGGGAATTAGCAGTGCATTTTAAACATCCATATCGAATCTAACGGCAATGCACGGGCACACATATACACACACACATATGCACGCACACCTCTAAAGGGGTTACATCTATAGAGCCCCAGCTGAGTCTGTGACTGTAATTGGCCTGCAGGTCTTTCTGTACCCCCTGTGAAGAGTTTGGTAATCACATCATGTAGCATCAATCCACTGTCACTGCTCTAAAACGTCTCTCAAATTCATTAGGGAAAAAATGCAGAAAAAGTGACTGAAACGGTAAATACTATATAAGGCTGGAAGCATTCTCAGAAATATCTGACACACGACAAATACTCCATGTGTCTTGTAGTGCTTCTGTAATAGCTGGCTAATTCTCAGGAGCAGGAGCAGCGAGGCAGAGTGCTTGACAACATCATCTACTGTGACAGGCAGATTGTGTTTTCACGTGAGCATGATCGACAACAGATTGCACTGAGCCCAGGCTGTTCCTGTTTGCCCTGGAAATGTGTTTGTGTTTATCTTTTGCTTGAGAGAGGCATTCCTTTCTTTCTCTCTCCGTTACAAAAAAACACACATTTTCAGGAGAGCTGTTCTTCATGTGTATGTGTGACACATGCTGTGAAGTGACTGCCAGGAGAGGCTTAAGAAACAATCAGAACAAGATCAATATCAGCAAACCACACTTATGCGTTTGACTTAACATCCAGTCTCAGTTTCCCTGTTCTCTTTATGCACAGATGATGCCAAACCTCACAAAATTGCATTTACCCAAAGTGTTTGTGTGTGTGGATATACACTGTGACATTTTTAAAATTACATAATTGTTTTGGCAAACTGTTGATTTTCCATCGCCGAGCTTTGATGAGGCTTTCAACCTACACTTGAATGTACACATACAGACACACTGACATATTCACAATGTAAATCTGAAACAAACGGGGGAGGGACAACAGCTTTTGAGTTAAGCAGACAAAGTTGTGGATGACAAACTAATAATGTAGTTTTCTAGATTTAATTAAAAAGAAGATAGTTTGGCTTACGAATGCGCAAATGCCACAGCCTACAATTCGTAACCTGAAACAAACTCAGCGTCTTTTCACATACTTGTGCTTTGCCTATCCAAATTTAAATTAGTTATCCGAGCAAAGAAATAATGTGACACGCTGAATGAAACTATATAACATAGTGATAATAAGGCTGTTATGCTTAGAGCTGTTTGCACTGTAGATTTCGCCACAGACCACTGCTTGTAGTCTCAAGAGCAAAATATACAGTAGGTCTTCCCTACTTTGCATTAGATGTGTGAGCATAGAATGAGGCTTTTAGTATGCCTTCACTATAAGTTTATCCCTGTAGACAAGTCAGACAGTCATTTATGAATATGCATGAGCTAGTGTTTGCCTCATTTAATGATTTTATACCATTCAAATATATTCAGTCCACCTCCCCCCATTTATTTCTCTGTATTTCATATGGCTGTTAAACACATACACACACACACACACACATACAAAGATGGATCCTGCACACTGTGAAAGGTGCATTCACATACATGCAGACAATTACCATTTCACTGGCAGGTTCTCTCTCTTTTCTCCCCCTGATAGTTTCTTATGTTCCTTATCCCACCAGGTGCCAACCGAGACAACCTCAAGCATTGTGAACATTGAACGGACCTCTCAGACGAATCACTAAAAGACAGCACAGAAAGCTACAAGACTGTGGGCACGCAAGACGGCAGAAGAAGGAACACTGAATGTGGTACGTAAGATCATGCGGGCACCCAAAGGTGTCAATGACAATGACACATTTCATGCGATTGCCAGTAGCACAAGCTGAAAGGAGGAGATTGGCTTTTAAGTGTGTCATGTCAGTACATTTCATTCTGCCTGATATCTGATGCTATTGATATTTGCCATGTTGCATTTATGAAGCCACTATGTCAAACAGACTACACCTTATTGATTATTACAGCGATCTGGGGGCCAGAGGAAATGCTATTAAAGATTAAAGGGTCAGGTGATGTGAAGGTGGTATCCTGAGTCATCAGACACCAGTGGTTTCAGTTACAAGCTGTAATGTCCATCCGTCAAGCAGATTAGCCAGCTTGATTTATTTATTAACTGATTTCATGTCCCGCCATTTCCTTCCCTGACCGACCCACTGGCTGACTTGGTAGCTGGTTACATATGTTTCCCAAGTGAACCTGAAAGGAGGAAAAGATTCAGGTATTGGTTTGTGTCTGCTTACACCTCACACAACTCTATAGTGACAGAGAAGCACAAAGCTAAAGCTGAGCTCATTTGTCTGCATTTGGATAAAACCAGTTGGGTTTGACTGTTGGTTTGTTGATACTGTACATCAGGCGTATAAAAGCATTTCAGTTAAAAAATGGACATTGCTCCAGCACCAATGCAAAGACTGAGAGTATAATTAAAAGCTTGACAGAACTAAATTTGAACAGAAATTGCTCCAACTGAATATTATATGGATGGAAATTAAAAGAGCAAAACCCATGTTTGCCCAAATTTTTTTTAACAAAAACTCAATAGTGAGACCTGCAGTGCATTAAAAGCTGTATTTAAGACCACCATTTAAAATCTTTTAACTGATACAGCACCCATATAACACGAGTATAATAGAACTACAATATTACAAGGCCTATCTGGGATGAATCTTTGTAGAAAAAGCTTTGTGCTGCTTGTCTGAGCCTTATCTGAAGTGGCAAACTTGCTGTTCTAATTGTTATCTTCACACTAATAGAGTGGATGTTTTGAAATCATTTGGTTGGATGGATAAAGGCTTGGTAATTTCCCCATGCTTAGTGTCTGTGTAAGGGCTTATCTGTTGAAGATAGCTGCGTCCTGAAGAATGATTGGCGGCATGCATGGTGGAAAGTTAGCAGACAATGAAGCAGGAGACGGCATTCATCCTGCACTGACATGGAATGAATCTGCTGGGAGTTATTTAGTATGGGTTATTATTTGTGAGGTGGTGCAACAAGAACATAGAGTTGAATAGAAATTAGTCTGCATCCTAAAATGAGATTGGAGTGAGTTGCTTAGTGATTTTCTTTTTCCAGTCAGTACTAAAGAATCTCTAAATAAGTGGCTTCAGGAGTGAGATTTTCTGCACATCTTGTTGGCAGTTCATTTTTTTGATAGGGTAAAGTTTGAGAGTACTTGCCATCTGGTGACATGCGCAAAACAACAGGCAAAAACTGAAATTCTAATCAGCCAAAGTTGATCGGTGTGGCTGTGTTAAGGCGACTGCAGATGTTTGACGTGCTCTCCGTGGGTTCATTATTTAAAGCACACATCATCTTCCTCTAGTGGTCCTCTCTGAGCAGTTAATTGTGCGTCCACTCTACCGGGGCTGGCGCGATAATAAAGCATTAAGAGCTGTGCCTCTTTCATTAAACTAGAGTTGGGAAATGTGAGCCCGCCCCCTTTCAGGAGTCAAAAAAAAAAAAGAGGAAAAAAAAAATCGATTACTTCTCCTCGCACTGAGAGAGGAGAGGGTTTAGGAAAAGACTCGGTCAGGATTGTGGGAAGGAACAGAAACAGCCTCTCAACATCACCATCAGCTCCAGACGTCCAGCAGTACACCAGTATACCAGCACCTCCTCCTCCTCCTCCTCCTCCTCCTCCTCCTCCTCTTCCTCCACCGCCACCACACCGCTCCGCTCCACCGGGTACCCAGCGCGCAGACCAGGCGACGCGTCCTCGCCGCCTCCTGAGCACACACTGTCCGACCAGAGAGAGAGAAACACACAGACACAGGAGAGAGAGAGGGAGAGAGTTTTCACTGAAATCACACAGACTCCTACCCTGATCTGTAGGTTACTTTTTTTTTTCCTTTACCGGCGACGTCCTCTGCTAAGTTGCGCTCCTGGATTTTAAGCGCGTCTTTGGCGAAGTCCGTTCGCATCCACACAGCGGCGTCAACCTTCCTGTCACTCGGCCGGACCAAACACCCGGCGGACTGCTTCTTTTAATCCGTCACTTCACCCGGACAAGATTTCATGCGAAATAAAGTAAGTACCGCGCTCACACCACTCGCCACCCATGCGAACACACACCATATGATCCTTATTTTTAATGGACCACAGGGAAACTTGAGGGTCCATTCCAGCGCGCGCCGCTTCTCCAACAAAGTACAGTAACTGCGTCTATTGATTTGTTGTGACCCCGATCGACTTACGCCGGTGACAGCTATGTCATATAATTACAGGCTGACACCAAATAGCTCTTTATGGTCTTTTAGGGGAGTCAAGGTCTGCTTAGTGTCTTGGGTGGTATTATTGTTGTTTCGACCTTGTGTAGCTTTAATGTCCACATGCAGGCGCACAGCTACTTAACAGGCTGCCCTTCTTTAATATACCATCATATATTCTCTTCAGCGCTGTGCCAGGCTGAAGTTACACTAAAAGTTGATGAAGCGTGAAATATTTTTGTGACATACCTAATAATTTAACAAAAAAACAAAACAAAAAACTATTAATCCAGGTAAAGAAAAGGAAAATCAAGAACTTTTACGTCTTTATTAAAACATCAGATTGTAGAGGAAACTTGAGATTGACTTTATTTGTGTTTTCAGTGTGTTACATTTTTATTTTTAATGTTATAAACGCCACTCATGACCACAGTCCTAAGTCATTTTACATTTAGTCTGTACACAGGCAGCTTTCATGGCTCTATTAGAAAACCTGGGCTGATACAGTAGAAGTGTTAAACATTTCCAAAGTCACTTACTGCAGGACACAATTCATCCATCTAACTTGAATTAAACAGACACAGTCAGAGCAGTAATTAGTAAAGGAGTGTTTTAGAGGAGGTTTTCACATTCAGACTGAATTATAAGTTATATTCTCAAACTTCTAGAATCAGATTTTCTAAAAGTTTTTTTTTCTTTTTTAGCAACAGCAGCAATAATTTATTTATGAGTTTAGTTAACTCTTGTAGCTCACTTGAACCTGTTGCAGTGAGAGTTTTAATAACCACATCATAATCACCCATGGATAACTTTATGAGTTACGCCTTTAATTATAAAATGAGACTTATTCGTTTGATACAAGATCATGGAAATAAGGTCATGAAGTAATGAGAGTAAACAATGTACTACATACTGTGCATTTAACTCATATTCACACAAATATAAGTAAAGCCTCACACCTATGCTGTTATACATTAATTACTACAATGTCAAAGTGCAATTTTGGGATGGAAAAAAATATAAATAACTGTTCATTTTAAATGCTACAAAAACTTAAGAGTGACTTCATCCTTTTCAAAAAACAAAAAAGGTTTTATTAGTTTATACATTTCGGGAGCTTTTACATTGATTACACTTGAAAAACATTTTTTTTTTTTTTTTTTTTTTTTACAAAGACCTCAGGAAACCTTAAAGTGTTGTGTCTGCTTCAATATATTAACCTAATTTGTGAGTCTGGGAGAAGTGTAATGCAGACACAGATATTTATCGCGCGATAGAATTTCACTGTTAGTTCAATGATAAAACATTTTTCACTATGTAATGTCTAGATACATTTTAAAACTTTCAGCTACTGTAAAGTGTCCTCTTACTTTATAAAATTATTTATACGGTGATTTAGGAGTTGCTGTCACATTATCATTTCTGAAAAGTGTATTAGTGTATAAATCAGATTTTACACATGGCCTTCCTTTTTCTACCCATCGTCAATGAAGTTGTTCTGTGTGGCCTGTCTGGCCTGTTGCTCTCTTGGGATTTAGCGTTAGGTTAATCCGCTCAGAGGAAGGTGAGCGCTCGCATGTGGACCCACGATTACACACAGAGGACTCTGTCAGCCAAGCTCTGTAATCTCAGGGACCCTGTACAAACACACACACACACACACACACACACAAGTGCACACGTATGCAGTTGCATGCAAACACACACACATGCATAGTCAAAAGCATGGTCTGTCCCCTTTCTCTTCCTTTCTTTTTCCTTATGTTATCTACACACACTCACACACACAAGCTCACACACATGCACACACCAACACCCACACTATCTGGACTGCGCTGCTTTTGTTTCTCTTACTCTCTTAAGAACTCTCCCTCTTGACAAATCATTTGGGATTATGGGCACTGATTCACAAAACCAACAGTGACAACACACTCTTACCCTTCTCAGAGAGAGGGATTAGAAGGTCACGTGTCTCTGTGATTGGCCAGGGCATTGAGCCGATTGTCAGGGCACTTTGCTGTACACCAGGGGCTCAGTAAAGCTTTAGTTAAGTGAAGGGAAGGGAAGGGACACATTGTGTGCCATGGTCAGGGTTTTGTCAAAGGAGGGCTGTTGTAATATCTTTAATCATAAATGTCTGCTAAAATGCCTTTACTGTTTGGATACTTAGTCCCACTGGCACACTGAGATAAACTTGACCAAAAAGAGAGATGCAGCCTCGGATTGCTGCAGAAATGTGTGCTATCACATTTGTATCTTGAAATAAAAAGAGAACGGGAGACGTTTAAGACTGTACAGAAGACACATTTTAAGATTTGCTGCTTATGGAAAGTCAGATCTGTGAAAACATTACTCCTACTAGAAAATCAGAAAAAAAAATGTATGTTAAAGCAAATAATTAAATGACCGGTTTTCCTATGCTTTCAGGGTTTTTTTTCCCACTAATGGTTTCAAATATTTTGGAAAGGTTTTGCAGAGTTTGCACAGTTAAACATCAGTAAAACACTCATTTGCAGATTGCAGGTTGGCAAGATCTGGTGGTAGATATTGAAGTACTGTAATTGGACTTCATGCCCTTTGGCTTAAACGAGAAGGTAATATAAAAGTCAATTCTAGAAAATCATATTTACCTCATATATAGAGAGCATATAATACCTTACACTGTCTGGAGACATCATTTTATATCTTGCAATTTATACATTTAGAAGTAAATTCTCTCTAAATGGTACAAGAAACTTCAGAAATGTAAATCTAAGTCAATTGTAGTTAAGCAGTTTTTCATATAATTAATGTTGAGATGTTACAACATTTAATAAAAATACATTTTCTTCAGAACAGATAAAAAAAAATACGTTTTATTATTACACAAGTGCTTGTTGTTGTGTTGCAAAAGGCAGGTGGTCAGTCTTTTTACTATATTCTGTTTTTATAACACTAAAAAAAAGTGTTCGGCTCAACCTCACCATATGCTTATTTATTTTGAACATATCTCCATTTCATTGTGTTACTGTTTTTTCGCCTTAGAACAGTGTCATCATGAGCTGCAATTACTCCTAAAACTTAAAAATAATAATCTAAAGTAAATAACACAGGCCTTGAATGGTTTATGGCGGATCGAATGCATATATTTGAATATGTCCTGGTTTTTGCAAAGTCTTCTTCTGTCTCTATCTAGTAATTAGCAGTGACGTTCAGCAACTTTCTCTGTATGCTGTAAGTGGATGGGGGTGTATGGGGTTTGTTCACTGGGGTGTTAAAGATCACAGAGGAATATATCAGCCTTTGATGTTTAATTGTATTGTAAAACACACTTTAGAATATTTCTGCATAAAGTCGACTTCTGGCTGTGCTGTGCTTTGTGTTTTCTGTTTCTTTGTTAGTTTGTCTGTCAGTGTGTGCTGTGTGTCTGGGAGATGTGTGTGTATGTGTTCAAGTTTGTCTCTTGTCTCTGTCTGTTTATGTATTGGAATGTTTGTGCTTCTGTGTTTTTTTGTCGGAGTTTTGCGAGGCTGTGGCTGGTGTATATTCAAATGAAAATGCATGTATTTCTTTTTCTTCTTTATCCTCACGCTGAAAAGGATAGGATTTGATGTCTTGGATGATGGAGCAGTCTGAAAAACAGTGTCAGTGTGAGGGCTGAAAAGGCAAACTGAGAAGACAGATGCGCACAAAGACAACCAGAAACATACACACGCGCTCACACGGAAAACATAGAAATTTGTTTGAGCTGTGGTGATTTAAGAACACACTGAATGTTTAGCTTCTAAACAGGTATCCTTTATTACAGAGCAATGCAGTTGTGATGTCATGTTTAACACACTGATCTAGATGAACAGGATGTCCTGCCTTCTTCTTCCTGTTTCCTGTTTCCTGCCCTGCCTGTTGGCCATTATGGTAGCAGCTGCCTGCTGGGTGGTCTGTGCTCAGCACTGCTGACCACACAATCATATCGTCAGCTGCAGCCCACCTAAAGAGACACCCAAAACACCTCGCCATACTTGAGGCCTGCTCCCTGAAATATTTGGACAAGAAGAAAGTCCTGGGAGGCGAGAAGGCTGGAGGAGTACAGGGAGCAAAGAACTTGATGATAAGACACAGAGAAACATTTGGGATAGAACAGTTTGTATTTCTCTGTCTAAACATCAAATAGTTCAGATGAGGCTTTAAGGTCCCAGCATAAGGAAGTGAATGTTAAAATTAGTTAAATTAAAGTTAGCTCAGTTATAAATTAGTCCGTTAACTTCCCAGTTGTCTTCCTGTAAAATTTGTACTTCTGCATTAAGTATGAGTGTAACATACAGAACCCAGGCCGCCGACTCTGTAATACAGTATCCATCTGTAATACCTACTCTAAACATGTTATGCAGTAAATCCAGAAATACCTGGAAATCCTTTTTAGTGAGTTTTAGGGGGTTAGTTTGAGGGAAAAGTGTTTGCTGTCCAAGTGCATAAACCTTGCGACGGAAGGCATGTTCCATGATAAAACACAGTACCTGACCTGTGAATGGTGAGGGGCAACTTCTTACCCCTAATATATCTTCAGAGAGAACCACCCCTCCATCCCTCCCTTCACCATCTCTCTTTGGTGTGGCACATTTGGACTACACCCAGTGGCAAAAAAAAAAAAAAAAAAAAAAAAGAAGGAAGAAGAGAGGTGGGGAGAAGGAGAGAAACTGAGAAAAAAAAATGTAGAAATGTTTTTCAGTGGCTGTAATTTATCTTTGTCACAACTGCAACATAGCCGAGTCATTCTGCAACATAGTCCAGTGAGACGCACAGAGGTAGCTCTGTGCCTTGGCCTCACACAAGCTCACATCCATCTGAAACCCCTGCTCACTCGGCTGCCACAATCTGCGCTGATGCCGCCGCCACCGCCGCCGCCACCACTGCTCCCCATCCACGCTGCAGAGCTTCACATTGCTACTGGGTATTTTTAGCAGATCTTGTGTTCACACTGGATTCAGAGGAATAAGGACTCAAATTTTACTCAGTCAGACTTTTATATGATGTTGCATTTGTAATGAAACAGTGTCACACTAAATTTCCAATAACAGGCAGCGCGAGTGATATATCTCTTTTTTCCCCTAATCTCTGTGAAAGAATTTGACAGTTTTAAATACAGTGGTTATTTTTCAGCTGAGACACAGTTCTGTGGGCATAGCCTGTAACATCAGGAGGTTCGCTGTTCAATTCCAAAGGGACCGCGCTCTTAAAATTGCTGTTAACACCATCTCAGTCCAGAGTAAAAGCTATATAAGAATATATGCTGAGTGCTATCCCTGTTTTGCAGAGCACACAGCTTAACAAGTCTGTGCTCTGCCAAAGTCCACACCAGTGTTCCTTTCCACTGTCATCTGTGCCATTCCCACACCAAAGGCCAGAATGTGAAAGAATGCACCGCACAGGACAGTCTCAAACACTTACATTAGTCAGCTGAAGAAACACCAAGAAATAGGACAAAGAAACGCATGAAGAAAAGAGATTTGCAACAACAGAAAAAAAAAAAAACCTGTATGATGTATGGTGTACTTTTATTTCTTTGTGTTCAAACTTTTTAACTCTGTATTAAAAATCAGTTCCATTAGGGTGGAGAAGGATGAAGCAACGCCCCCTGCACACCCCTTTTCTCTCTGTCAATTTTTTAAAACATTTTTTTCGGGCCGGCTTCTTCTGCCCTGTGATGTATGGCTTTTTCCTACAGTGGCTCTTCCAAAGTGCAGCTCGTGATGTCATTAATTTTATTCATACTTTATGGATGTTCTGTCCGGAAAAAAAACGAGAGAAAAGGGAGAGGGACGAGGGGAGAGAAAGCAAGATAGAGGAAAAGAGAGACAGAGTGAAAAAGAGAAAAAAGAGAGAGAGGAGAAGAGATGGTGTTGCGGAAGGAGATTTTCAGTGCAGTTGCATGTATAATGAATGAGGGGGCACTTTGTTTGAAACTCCAGCCCAGCGCTTCACTTCAAGGTTTGCTGGGCAGAGTGGGGCCTTGTGATCTCACACCAGCCACTCTCTTTATCCTGCCAATAGATGCTTTCACCTGGCACTGTGGTTCGACCCAGTGGAAAAACAAATAACCTTGTGTGTCTAAGAGAAACACAGAGAGAGAGAGAGAATACTGACAATGGAACAAGGGTTGGGTGGAAAGGGTGAGGAGCGGGTGAGAGAGGGAAGAGGTGAGTTTGTATAACAGCAGCAGCGCAATGACGCCCAGACGATACTGAGGAGAATACTGGCACCCGGCCCACACTTCCTAAATAGTGCTCTCTACAGAAATAGCTCAGCCTTGATATTGACTTTTGTCTGCCGTATGTGTGTATGTGAGAGTGTGTACGTTTGAGCATGCTCAATAGAAAGACAAAGGTGGTTCATCATTGTCTGAGGAGGTTTTAACTTTGTTTGTCTCTGTTGTTCATTTTTGAAGCTGCAGAGTTTGACGAGTGGATGGATCTTTTTCTGCTTCTGGTGTACGCCTTTGTGTTTGAGTAAGGAAGTGAGCCGCCTTTATTATTTGGGATAAAAATGGCCTCTGTCTTATTTCTGGCCCTGTGCTGGACTCATGGTTTTATAAATAGATGAGGAAGTGCGGGGGATACCTGTCGTGGCTCCGGCCTCCTTACAGCAGAGTCCCTGTGCCTCCACCACGTCACATCCATCCACCACCGGCCCACTCCGGGCTACGACAGAGCAGTCCCCTCAGGGCCAGAGCAAACAGGATGGGACTCAAAACTAGAGTGTGAGAAAATCAGTCTCTGGAGTAAAGCACAAAAGAGCTTGCAGTTCAGCATGAGCTGCCTCTGCTGACACTGTTAGATTTTTGTAAAACATAAATTAAAGAAAAAAATATAAGTTTCTTTTCACTGAGAAGGGTGTAAGAATTTAAGAGAAGTGTCAAGGGAGCACAGTAGAATGCCTGCAAAATGAAAATGGTGTGTGTCAACACTCAGTTCAGGAGTGTAAGGTCATAAGGTGGTTTTCACTCCTCTCTGCTATCTGTATGCCAAGGTGTCTTGTTAATTTAATTTCTGCATCTCTGTCATGAGAATAACATTAAAAGTGTTAGCTCTCTGCCTTTTCTTCACTGTTATACACACTGCTCACATTGTGTGATAAGATGATTGGGTGTAGATTTCAGAAGATAGTAGCATGTTTTTAAGTTTTGCGAGTGCGTATGATTCACGAAAAAAGAGGCAGGTTTGACTTTACTATTTGAAAGAACTTAACAGTGTCCAAATTTCAATATCTCATACACCGGATGATGATATAATGGAATATGTTGTCTTGTAGGCCTTATATTGCGTTATTGTCTCAACTAATCATATGGTTGAAAATGACTTGTTTGTCATCCAGCACGAGTATTTGAGTCTAAGACAGAGGGAAAAGACAGTAAATGTACAAAGACTGTGATTCTATTAAACTTCAGCTCCAGTTATCGTTTTCCCTTTAAACAAGTGGGACCCTGCATCTTTGCCCCATAATCACATTAAGAGTGGGACAGAAAAAGGGTAAAATAGAAAGAGATAGAAAAAGGAGAAATCTTTTTAAAAGCTCTTCTGCCCTTGGTGGACTGCCTCTTTACACAAGGAAAAAGAAATCATTCCCTTTTTCAAATGTGCGTTCCCCCCTCCTCTCTGTGAAGGGAATTGTGCTGCCTGTTATTAATGTGTTTTTGACAGCTTAATTTGATAAGCGGGCTACTTGTTAAAGAAGCCTTGGATTGTTCTCATAGAAAGAACATGCTTTTTTTCCCCCTCCCATGTTCTTCAAAATGCTGCCGCACAGTCTGTCGATGACCCAGTTCTGAGAGATGGTCGAAAACAAGGAAGAGCAGTGCAAAATCCACAGGGAGAAAGAAAGAGAGAAGGCAAGAGGGTAGCAGAAAAGGGAGAGAGATAGATAGAGTGAGAAGGGATACTAGAAGAAAAAAGGCACTTGTGGGAAGTTAACTCACATGCCTTTCTTTCTTCTCTTTACCTCTCGCCTCCTCCTCCTCACTCTTCCTCCTCCAGCACAGAGCAGCCTACCTTCTCGGGCTCCTCTTCCCTGTAGCCTAATCGGAAGAGAAACGCTGGGAACGATAACAGGGATTAGCTTCCAATGCTTCGCCAGCTCCCCTTGGTTAAGTACACGTGTAATGAGTTGTTTATTTGGGATAATGCACAGTAGGCGCAGCAGAAGCCCAAAGCTGCCCTCACCTCCCTCTCTCTCTGCTTACACAGACACACACACATACACACACAAAACAAATACGTTGTTTTTATATAGGAGCAAATGTATAACACATGCAGTTACGCAGCAGTGGACATGACGTGTGCAGGTATGTACTAAAATATACAGTCACACACTCAGCCCTCCTACAAACACACCCACTCGTACAACTTCCCACACACAGCTGTGATGCAGGTCACTTGCTGTGCAGGGTTGTACACAGGGAAAAACGTGGGGAGTTTAGAGTTTGAGGCTGGGTTAAGTGTGTGTGTGTTTGTGTGTGTATGTGTGTTACATTCTCAGGCCTTTCCTTTGCTCATAAGTCAGGGGGATTTTTCTCAGGACGAAGGCAAGGGGGAGAAAATGAATGATATGAGAAAAAATGAGGAGAAGCAACCAAGAGAAGGAAGAGGAATAGGTTGTGCCCACTAGTTTGTGCATGTGTCCAGTACGAGTTTGTGTGTATGTGTATGTACAGTACATGAAGTGGAAAAAGCTGTTGCCTTGTGTAGGGGACGTGCTCTGCTATCATTAGCTTGGGGGGAGTAGGAGGGGGCAGGCGAGGTTATGTGAACGGTGCAGCTGTGCTCACAGCAGAGGGATTTGAGTGGAGGGGGGGGAACTCCAGGCAGCCAGGTCCTTCACTGAACCACCAGCTCACAACGCAGAGAAGAGAAAATTCAACCAAGCAGTGAGCCTTGTGAACCAAACACAACTCGCCCACCACCCCCTCTGTCCGCCGTCCCCCACTCCTTCACTCCTCCGCTCCTCCACTCTAGCCCTTTACTTCCCAAATAGGAAAAATAAATAAATAACAATTGATGCTTGATGGCAAGGATAAGAGTGCAAGAGAGAAGAAAAAAGAAACATACATGATTTATATATAGTGTAGGATAGGCTTTTCTGCCCGCCATTTGTGGTTTTATTCGCCATTTTAATCTCAGGTATCGCACAAAGTAAAGTGTTTCAATAATCATAATAAAAATAATCTAATTCAAATATAGATGTAAAATTGTTGTTTTCTCTATTTTTTTTTTTCAGGGGATTTCCCCATGACTTGACAGACAATTCCAAAATCACTCAAATTTGTTTAAAGCTTTCTCCCCGCCTCTCTTATTTTGCTTTCTGAAAGAGTCGTAGCCCACATAGCGAAGGATGGCGCGGCAGACGAAGACCCAAACTTGCTTGTCAGCCTGTGTGATCAGTCGCTGTAGAGAGACAAGGCAGAGGTGGCTGAGAGACGACAGAACACAGAATGCCATCGCCGCGCACTGCTAATGCATGCAGCCTGCCACCGTATCCAACAACAAGGCAAAATATCACACAACTCACTTCACA
The DNA here is from genome assembly GCA_030068375.1 of Ostorhinchus rueppellii. NCBI lineage: Eukaryota > Metazoa > Chordata > Actinopteri > Kurtiformes > Apogonidae > Ostorhinchus > Ostorhinchus rueppellii. The sequence continues at coordinate 25,379,985 of JAQQZY010000029.1, forward strand.
AGATGTTCCTACAACAACAACATCAACAATAACAGACATATAAATGCACACACACGTAGACACACAGTCATGCAGGCGTGCACACATGCATAAATAACCACACGCAGCATGTTAAAAACCAACCATGAGGAACAAGAATTTGAAAGCAAACAAACAAGTCAGAACGTAAGAACTTGTCTGAGACACTGTGACAAAGAAATAAATGGAAAAAACACACCTTTAGTTTCATGAGAAATTGCTGTGGTGCACTAAACGTTCAATTTCTCATAAAACAAAAGAAAAAAAAAACATTTGGAGAGTAAAAAAAAAAAAGTTTGGAAAAAAAATTCATCTTGGCAGGATATAACATAACTGTGAACTACAGTACGTCATGCACAATGGTGAGTCCTGACCTAAAAATAGAGAATGGTCAAACAGCAGTGGTGCTTTGGCAAGAGGGGTCATCTCTCTGTGATACAGTGGCCTTCACTGTAGCCACATATTGAGAACAGAGGCACTCTGCCAAAGCTTGTAGCTTCACAGCAGTAATTTAATATTTGTTTGTCTCTATTATTTCATTCTCTCCCTCTTTCTTTCTCCCTCTCTCTCTTGCTTATGGGGTTAAGTAACAGTAAGCTTTATCAGATTACTGGGTCTGAGGTCTCTTTCAAACCTCTCTTTGCCATCTTGATTTCATGCAGCTGTGCAGACTCTTTAATCATACGCTATCTTTTTTCACTCAGCCTCCCCTCTTCTCCTCCCTTATTCTCGTCCTCCCTCCTCCCTTAACATATGTTAATTGGCTGCTTTCTGTGACAAATTACGAGAGCTTGCTTTGATGAGGTCGGGTTGTGATGGTGCTGGGAGTGGAGTACAGTGGAACTGCCAGACCCTCGCCGGTTCCCCCTTAACCACTCCAAAAAGGAGCGCGGCACCCAGCCGATGACTAATGAGAGGCTTGGACTGGGTCTGGCCCGGCTTTGGCCTTGGTGGGGCCACTCCCCTAAACAGAGGCTGATCTGTAGGTACCGTATGCTGCCACACGCCCTCCACACTCCATACAACCTTTCTCCTATTACACACGACCACCAGTACTCCTCTGGGAACAGTTAAGTCCTGTGAGATTGGACGAGTAAAAGTTATGTGCATACAAGATTCAAATATTTATGTATATGTTACTCAGATTCTTGTGCACTGGTTTAAGGATGCGATCAACTGGTATATTGTGATTGTATTTGTTTTTTATTGTTTTCCTTTTGTTCCAATTTGACTTGAAACAAAGCACAGCAGTGACATAAATTATAGATGCAGAGTATACAACGTGTGAAGTTTACATTGTGTGTGTGTGTGCGTGTGCGTGTGTGTGTGTGTGTGTCTGTGGTGACGAGACAGTGCCTGGAAACATTATACCAGCCTTGGTTAAACAAACACTAACAGTGGAACAATCTCTGTTTAATGATGCGCAGCGTCAACAGGGAAACAATGCTCACCAATAATCAGCACAATCAGCTTGTGGTAACCAGAAAAAAAGAAGAGTGAACCTGACATCATGCAGGCAGAGTCTTTTTTTCCTTTCTTTTTAAGAGTTGTTGGCGGGATGGGCAAAGTCTGATTCTTTCTCCCTTCAATCCGTTCTGCTGCTTTTGCTTAATCTGTCTCTCCCTTTTTCTGTCTCTCCCTCTTTTTGTCACAATCCCTCTCTCTCCCTACTTTACGATCTAGGTTACTCGGTTTCTTTGCAGAGCACAGGGACCAGAGGAAGAAAAGAAAAAAAAAAACAGAAGGTCGAATCTGTGAAGGACATCCTTGTTGAAGTGTGCAACCTTCTTCTTCTCTGCAAATTACCCACACGCTGTGCATAGACTCAAAGCAGAGCTGTGGTTCTCACTTTAGCTCAGCAAGGCTGCGACCATGACATGTAATGCTGTTGGATTGTCACAACAACAAGGAGAGGTAGTGTTGTCTTTACAATGTTATGTACCGTTAATGGCCGACACCGCTGAACACGAACACTAACACAACTACTGAAGATTTAGCCTAACTATGGTCTTGTGCATATAAATAACTTCTTCCCTCTGTAATTTCTACTTATTTTGTATCTAAACTTAAACAAACTTAATCACTTTGCGTAATTACATCACTGTGGTATCCAAATTTGCTGATGAAACGAGACAAGGAAAAATTGTAAATTCCACAACTTCCCTATAAAACTGCCGGTCCCCACATGCTGACTTAGTTACAATAAACACCCCAAAAAAGAAATGATATTATTTACCTCTCCCCATCAGCAATATGCAAAACAGATAACAACTCATGCACAAGTAGATGCTTCCATTCCCAGCCAGTTGACAGACACTCTGCCTGAACACACACACACACATTTAAGTTGTGTAAAGGGTGACAAAAAGAAGCTGGATAAGAAAAAGGAAGTGCGTCGGCACCTCATGGTTGCATGAGGGTTAGCCATGTTAGCATTAGCCTGCGGGCCTTAATTGAGGCCAGGAGGGAGCATTTAATAATTGCTGTCAGAAGATCAAATTTAATTCTCTTCTCTTCACAGCCACCACTGCTGTAGGGTAGAGTGAAACAAATTGTCATCAGAGATTTCTAAATGAACAAAGCTTTTAATTAGGGTGATTAGAATGCTGTGGCAAAGGAAATGTGTAAGGGTTGGGGGGTGTGATGAAATCATCAGTGGATCATCTAAAGCATGATGTCTAGTACTGATACAGTGTGGTGGGGGTGGGGGTGGGGGGTAGTAGGGCATGACTCCTTGGACGTTTGCTGTAGTTGAACATAAATAAGTCTGTGCAGCAATGAGCCCTTCGCCTCAGTTTCGAACCCCTGTCACAAACACACACATACACACACTCTCTCTGCCCCTCTCCCCCATTGGAGAACATTGCTAACATCCTGAGACATTGTCATACTCGGCAGGGAACATAATTGGGTGAATATGTCAGTGCTTTGTGTTCTTAGTGACATGACTCTAGGCAGTTCCTGTGGGGGCTGGGTACGCTCATTGAAGAGCTTATACTGTAATTCCACTGCATTGGTTTATTGTTCATTATGGTTATTTTTTTCTTCTTTTTGACATAATAGATAAGCAGGGATTGACTACGCACATACGCATATGCATTTGAGTGTATGTGATCATTCATGCATATGTGTGTACTCATTTTCTGTTCCGGTCGCTTCAGTATCAGTAGTTGGTTACACCTGTGGCCTGTGGTGAACGGGGCAACATGAGAACTGAAGCAGTAGTATATGCTAAGTGAAAAAGATGACCCATGTCAGTGTTTTGTAAAGGATTTTATAATGACGAGACAGAAAGAGAGAGAGAGGAAGAAGTGAAAGAAATGCAATGTGGCTGTTGATAAAATGAAACTCATGTCCAGTTATTTGTGTTTTAACAACAGATGTGTGTATCGCCACAGAATGCACCACTTCCATATTCAACACCATTTTCTCTTTTCTCTTTCCTCCTCGTGTCCAAATCGGACTTTTCATTTTGAACCATGTCACCTCTGTTTATTTGGTTATTATTACTATAATTCTTTCATTCTGTCTTTGTGTTTTGATTGTATATTTGAATGTGACATTGTCCCTCCTTTTGCTCATGCCATGGAAAGATTGAATGCACTGAATGGTGATTCATCCCAGTCTTTCCGGGGCCTCTCCAAATTGTGGCTAGCCCTCGCTTCTGCTTTTTTCTTCTCTTCTCCTTTTTTTCAAATGCCATTTTTTCCACCTTGGCACAAGGGTATGCGTGTGGCAAGTTTGTCATCATAGTCCTCTAAGTTTATTTGTCTTGCAAAAAACTTCTGAAAAATCTTCAAGTTTGCCGCTTTAACTGTCATGGTTACTCTGTACCCTTTCCCTTTGGCCTGCCTCATCCTCAGGTATGCCCTCTCACTTGTCTAGCAGCTGCAGCTTTACAGCCCTTGGCCTCTTTTCAAAGGGGGAGTTGACGTGTCGTGTCAAGTCATTTTGTCCTTGGGGAAGCCAGCAATGGGCTATAGAAAGATGGCTCTCACCTGTCTCCATACTGGCTCTGACTGATGGCTACCTGTCTCCATTGCAGCTCTGATGGCCCAGGGCCTCTGTATGCTGGCGCTGAGTGAGACATGCAGCTGCTCAAATGAAGGGCAAGGCTCCATGCTCTTCATCCTTACAATTCCTATCATCTCATTATCATTACATGATTACCTGATACTATCCTGCTTGAATAAATTCACACTCAATCTTAGCTTTTATTATGAGATATGTAATTAAAATAAAATAAAAAAATACATGTATACTAGCTTCATCATTCTGCTTTTATGTATGTAAAATTTTCATTTTGGGGGGTATTTTTCTCTTATTTTCTTTTCATTAAATGGTTTAAATTGCTTTTGCAAGTCCAAGGAAAGACTGTCAGTTGCACCTCATTGTCAATGCATGCACTATTAACCGGGTGATTTAAAGAAGGAAGCACCTTTAGCACCTTTGATTGTCTGAGCCTGTTGATGTCACATCCTTCAGTTGAGCTGTGTGTGAGTAAGTGTGTGAGTGAGTGTGTGTCTATTTCCTGTCTCTCTGTCCTTCATCACCCTAGGGCAGAGCTGCTGGATTGGAGGATAAGAGGGGAAACAGTGCGGGTAGAATCTCATTAGTATGAGAATCAATTAAGTTTAAAGTTGAAGTATGAAGTTTTAAGTTGAAATTGGTAGAACAGGGGATGGCAGGGAATTGAGAGCTCATAGTGTTACACTTGAGCTGCTACTTATAACAATACTTTGTTCTGTAATGTCAATCATGCTTATGAGGGCTTGGCAGAATGTATAATACTTATGCCAACCACAGGCTATTGGCTCACTTTCCTCCTCATCAATAGACAGGTGTCTCTGTTCTGAGGCACATAGAGATTGAAAATAGAATACATGTGAAACCATCTCTGTCTCGCTAATGATCCAACTAAACCTTGAGCTAATAGAGAGAGACAGGTGAGACATATCCTCTAACACATGTATAAGTACACACACACACATACCCACACACACACACACACACACACTGGAGCCTCTCAAATTCAAGTTTAGCTAGAATGCACACTGAGAAAAAAAGCAATGAACACATTACAAGATGATCCACCACTATCACTCTAATCCTCAGATGTACATGTTGCTAATCTCTTTAGCCGCTAAAATGTTAAATTAGCCCTAATATCTGCTGAGATTCAAAGCTATTGAGGCCCACCTACGCGTGGGCTACCACCCAGGTTTAGGTCACTTTTCTCCCTCAGCACTTGAGAAAAGATGCAGACATTAGAGTGGGGCGGGGGGGGGACGGGGGCGGCGGAGGTTCAGGGAAGTAGCAGTGATAGCCATTCGTCACCCTGCCTATCTCGCTCTGACAGATGGGGAGTGCAGCGTGCCACATAGAGGAGTCACTGCCTGTAATGACATTAGAGGCACAATGAGACCTGATACATATTTTTCTGTTCCCATCCTGCCTGGCCATTGACTCGATCCTTAGCTTGATCCTTCCCCTCCTCTCATTTCTGCAGCTATAACTCCATCCATCCTCACAGGAGATAAAGCGCCTTGTACTACTATTTCCAAATCAAAAGCACAAATACACATAAATGTACTTAAAAAACCGCCACATTTATACTCACTCGTCCTCACATAGCTACAGCAAAAGAAAGAAATGGAGAAACCTAAAAAAAAAAGAAAGAAAAACTTTAATGTTCTCAAGAAAAAAATGTCCTTCATGACAGAAATGCACAAGTAAAATGGAGCGCTGTTAGCATGTACCGACATTCAGATTGTATTTGGAAAACTATATTAAAGTCCTTTTTTTCGTCCTCCTCTTCAAGGAAATGGGAGTTTATTTAAAAAGAGAGAGCGTTTATTTAATGTACCATACACCTCCTAAAAGGTTTACTTACTGCAGTGTAATATGTTATTTCAAATCCTCACAACCACATTTCCTAGGAGGATAGGGGATACTGGTGTTT
>JAQQZY010000029.1:25386053-25406509 GCA_030068375.1 Ostorhinchus rueppellii
CAGGACACATGCTATTACCAAATGTGTTGCAGATGTACCATGAGCCGAGGCAGTGCTGCCGAGGTGGGGTTTCTTGGAAAAACATCGCCAATCCTGTCATGATAAATCACCTTCCCCAATTTGCTATAACGTGTAGAATTAGGATTCGAGAATATCACCATCAGCAGAATTCTGAACACGTTGCATTTAAAGGAGTGCTGCTTTCCGTTTTAACATTTTCTGCACAATTCTCTGAATGAAGAAATAATGCAATATATTGCAGTGTTCTTAGAATAAGAGTTTGTGCATATTCCTTTTGATCTGCCATGTTCTAGTTCCTAGTTTACAAACAAAGCTACGCAACTGTCTCTCAAAGTGACGAATATGTCCCAAGCATGAGTCAAGGTAAAGTTCCTCTTTGTGTTGCCTACTTGATTCAGTGGAGTCGTCTTCGGTGTCTGTCCTCAATAACAAAGCCACATTAACAAGCACCCTACAGACCGTCTATTAGAATGTGAAAAAGCGCCATGTGCTGTATATTAGTTTTTAGTGACTAAACACTTGGGAGAGAGGCGACCTAGAATCACGCCTTGTGGTGCACTGAGTGTATATGTTCTCATCGTCCTCTCAGCTCCACTTCTGAGACAGAGAGGGAGAGAGAGAATGCTCATTAGATCTATGTGCTGAATCGTTGCTCCCTCTCCATCTCTACCATCCTCCCCCAACCTTCATCCCTCCCTCCCTCCCTCTCTCTCTCTCTCCCTCTCTCTCCCTCTCTCTCTCTCTCTCTCTGTCCGTCTGCTTAACAGATGGGAGGGTCGTGGGTACAGCTCTTCCCCTCCCCCTGGAGAGGCCTGGTGCCTGTTCAAAAGATCCCTCTTTATGCTTCACTCCATTTCCCTCTCTTCTCTCCATTTCTGTGTTTTTCTCTCTCTATCCTCCCTTTCTTTCATTGTCACCTCTCCAAAGCGCGGAGAGTGTTGGGACCCAGGATATTACAAGCAGAGGAGCAACTGTTGTTCTTCTGTCTGCTATGTGCCAGTGTGCACTTTGACCTTAGCAGTTGCACAGCCCGGCCTCCTTCCAGTTACCAGCCTAGTGTGAATGCAAGTGTAGTGCTACTCAGACAGGCAGAGGAAATAAAGTTGTTTTTTTTTTTTTGTTTATTCTTACTTTTCAGCATCCTATTCTCCCATCTCGTACATCTTGCTTTGAGTTTACCAAATTACCTTAACATGCATAAGCCTATGAGTTATTCCTTTCTGTCTCTATTCTTTCTCTTGTTACTTTCTCACCTCATTTGCCCTCTCAAGGTCAGGTGTCAGTGTCAGTCCCTTGTGAAAAATTCCTGCTGAGGATTACTGCCTTGTGCCACTTGACCATGTTCTCTAAGATACCCTTGTTTCCTACGCTTCCCTCCTTTTCACTATTTCGCCATCATGAGACTAAATTGGATTGGGTGATTCAAGTTAACCGATGCTCTATCTACCACAAGGGAAAGAGAGGGAAGAGAGCCCGATGAGGAGGTGGGCTCTCAGTTCGTATCCAGAAGCTGCCTGGCACTCATATGGGGCGGAGGCGGGTGCGAGGAAAAGTGGGGGGTAGCGGTGGGTGAGGGAAGACAAGTGGGGATGGAGACGATGGAACTTGCGTTGTTGTGTAGGAGGATGTAGAAGACACAAGAGCGAGAAGGGATGGAAAAGGTGGAGTGGATGAAAGGGGGGGGGGCGGCACCGACACAGGGCTAAGCGGCATCAGAGCCTCACCTCGGGGAGCATTGGCTGGTGCTGAGAGCCAAAAGCAGGGATTAAGTGTTCAGGACACGGGCTTAGTCTTAGCGTTAATGTTACGTAAGGCCTAAGGTGTTGCCCCAGCGGGTGTTGACATTGAGAGGTTCAGTTCTGCTCAGTGGGCTGTGGGAGAAATGAGGAGGAGGTGGAGGCCAGAAGGCAGAGATCACAGAGGTAACGCCTCCTTGTTTGGAGCCAAGCCAGGCTGGGTAGTGTTGAGTACAAAGACAGGGAGGGGATGATGCTGTCAGCCTGTGATTGAGGTACGCCGTCTTGATTGATATCCTTGTCTGGCTGTCTTGTGCCAAGCGCCTTAGTGTTGGCTTGTAATCCTAGTTTGTCTGACAACATCCTTCTTTGTTTTCTTCCAGAGGGCAGCTCTTTGTTTTTCTGTCTATGGATGGGTGTGTTTGCGCAGAGCAATGCTAAAATGTTTTGGATTGCCTCTTCAGAGCTGCCACAGAGTTATTTTAGATCTTGTTATTATTATGATGGTGCAGTCCGTCTGTTGTCCAAACTGCCAAACGATGCATTTATGTTTATATCTCATTTCTTCCATAAGTGGGCGTATTCCAAACCATCAACTCAGGAAGTTGTTTGTCTTGGATTCCATCATTGTTCATTTTACATTGTATTCTTTTTTTTTCTTTCTTTCTTTTTTCATTTTTGTGATGGTGAAAAACTACAGCATTATAATTAGCTTGAGCCATAACAATAATGTACTACATATTGTCAAAAAGCCAAATCAGTTCATGTCTTCTGTTACTAATAAAAAGACTTGTATACTAATGTTATAGGCCTTGGTGTGTCACAGAGTACCCCAGTATCCCTGGATGTTCCTATTACGCGCTTTCATTATCAGTGTCCTACTCTCGAGCACAAAGAGGTCAAGTGCATAGCAATGTGCTGTGCTCACCTCAGGGGTTTTGAGCTTTCTTGTGCTTTCTCATGCATGTTACTCAATAAATACATGGATTCAGGTTAGGGAAAGTCTTAAAAAGGAAAGAGGAGCATAGGAAGTGCATTTCAATGTGCATCTATGTGTGCGATAGTGTGCAATGACAGAGTGAGGAAGAGAGCAAGGGTGTATGAGAGAATAGAGAGCGAGAGTGATAGAGAGAGAGACTGAGACTGACATGTCTTTTGGTGAAGCGGTGTCGTCTTCCACATCAATGTCTGATGCTTGTGCTGCCAGGTGCCGGAAATCTGGTTCAGAAAGGAGAGAAGAGAGAAGAAGGGGAAAGTAGAGAAAAAAAGGCAGGGTAGATGGAGTTTTTTATTTTTTCTTTTTTTTTTATGTGACGGCGCTGACAGCTCCCCTGCATTGCACTGAGCTTAAATAATGGGATGCTCATTTGCATAACGAGGGACGTTATCACCTCTACTGTCAAAAGAAAACACAACAACAGTTCTTCTGCTCCTCCCTGAGATAGATTGGGTTGGCCTACTTTAGCACTCTGGAGAGATGCACTGGAGCTCTGGCTTAGCCAAGCTCACACAAGAACACACACACATGTGCACACTTGCACATATATGCACGCACACTCGGACACACAGTCACTCACTCACGCAAACTTTTTGGAGCACAGCTCTTCGCACATGCAGTCCAACTCATCAGCCGCTGGCCTCCACTCTTCAAACACAGGTACACACACACTGCTGTACGCACAGACAAAGACATAAGTGCATTTATTCAGATGCTCCTCAAATGCACCCGCTGACGTCCAATGTCTCCAGCTGGATCAAGTTAATGTTCAAATTTTGTTTGATTTCTGTCTCAAAGAAATGTCCTTTTACCATGTTTCAAAAGATATCACTTGGCACCTTTTTCTTTTCTTGAAATTTTTTTTTTTTTTTGCTTTGTTTTGCCAAACATGGTAAGACTGAACTCGGTTTTACATCTGTATTCTATCCTGCAACTCATGTCTGCCATTTTGGAGATGAGCTGCAGAAAGAGTAAGGGAAAAGCTGTGTCTGGCAGTTCCACTGTCAATACAGTGCAGATTCGTGGGAAGAAACAAAATGTATTTCTCAGTCTGGAGGTAATGTTACAGTGTTGGTGATTAGAGCGTTTAAGTTAGCGGCACTTCCAAAACACTGTCAAACTCTCTGTGAACGAGGCGAGATCCTGACAGCGCTGTCTCCTCTCATAGTCGCTGCCTGGGAAAAAAAATGCAAAAACTGATTTGCATGATATCGACAGTGAAAAACACAGCAGTTCTCACAACATTGTTGACAGATTCTTTGTCTTTCTTCACCCTCCCTTGTGGCTGCCATGATGCCACTTTTATTATTTTTTCTCTCTGTATTTTGCCATATTTCATTTCATTTAATGCTTATCCTCTCCTTCCCCTCCCCCTTTCTTTCTTGCAGGTACGAATGCTGGAATCTTTGAGTTGATTGGAACACACAGAAAGCAGAAAAAAGACAAGATAAAGGAAGAGCAGAACAGTGAAAAGAAAGAAGAAGAGAAAGGAAGAGAACGGCGAGAAAGAAGAAAGCATAAAGTTCTTTAGAAAGAGGAGAGAAAGAAAGAGACGGGGACGATGGGGAGGAAAAAGATTCAGATCACGCGGATTATGGATGAACGCAACAGACAGGTAAGTCCCAGGGGGATGGGAGGATGGATGAGTATGAGGGTGGGGGAAAGGAGGGGTGGAGGAGGGGGGAAAGGAGAAACACCCTACACCCCACATAGCCCTCAACAATGAAGGTCTTCTGGGAGTCTGGGCAATATGTGAACTGGGGGGACAGGGAAGTGTATGCGGGAATAGCACAGTTATTGCTTTGGGTGGAAGTCTTCCTTTGGCATATATCTGTTTCCTCCCTGTCTAAGAAACTAGCGTAAGGACACCATATCACAGTCCATTTTGAGAGCTGCAACCTACAGGCAACTGTACCACCCTTCACACACCCAGCCTGTCACACCATGCCACCCAGTTTAGCTCAGTGGCAGTGGAATATTACCGGGCAGAGGGTGGTAGCACCGGTGAAGCAGGGTGGGGGGGAAACATAAACAAATAGCCAAACAGATGGGATGGTCTGGAGTGACACATTGCCACAGTGGCTATTGGAGTGGGTCAACAGGGTGGAGATGAAGGGATGGACGACCTGAGACACAAACACTGAAACTGTATTTTTTTCTTTTTTTTTTTGCTAAATTGGTAACAGCTAAATTTAATACACACAGAACCGCTGTAGCTTTCCTATGCATAACAAAAACAAGATCCATACGACAACATCCCAGTTAAACAATAAAACAACTGAAGCCTTGCAACACTCTTTTTAACAACAGCTGGCATTACTTGAAAGATAATAAATTGTGCACGTCGTGATTCAAGCAGACACTATGGTCTGTGGCAGGAAATAGATAGAGACAGAGCTCTCTTACTGCCCTCCAGGCCCACAATCGATCACTTCCTGTAGCACGACTGACCACTGACACTTTGTCAGCTTCCTGGCAGCCCAATTGGATCCATACGCCGCTACCGTGGCCTCTGGACTACAGGTCAAACACACAAGCAGCCTCACACACCTAGTCTTAACATGGGACCACTTCATTGCTTTTTACTGTTTTGCTTTTATCTTTATCCGATGCAGTCCTTTGAAGAAACAATGTGGTGACAAAGACTCTTTAAGTATTAATGAGTAGGTTTTGCCCACTGTAACAACAGTGTATTGAGACAACTGTAAGAACAAGTGTTGCTGAAATAAAGATGAACGCTCAAAAGGGAAACAGGATTTTCCTGAACATGCTTGCGTATGCACCTTGTTTGCAAGACTCACAGATGATACACGAGAGAAGAAAGGAAAACATATAGACTGACTTTTAAAAACAGGCAGGAAGTTGTGTCATAGGATTCGCCTACATGTGTGCTGTGTTTTCTAATCCATCTTTTTGTTACTCAAAAAGAGACAAATAGTCAGTGTGACAGAACAAGAGCAAGGAGGAGGTCACAGAGTTTTAGATGAGGACTAAAGCTATCATGTTCCAGCAGCACCCACACTTCCTCCGTACTGTTATCTCAGCCCTACTCTCTCACTCCACCTAAGACTGGGCCCGCCAGTTGCACCAGGCACTCCGGCTCCTGAGGATAAGGAGGGAAAAAGGGAGACAGGAAGGACACCTGAGGGGAATCGATGCCTGAGATATCCGGGCTTTACTTACAGGGAGAGGAGGCAACAGAGGAGAGGGAGATGAGAGAAAGGGTTCAGGGAAAGAGAATCAATATATCACTTTGTTGTTTTGATACCTCAAATGATATACCCCTTATTTATTTGTTTCTTTTCCTACTGATGTGATGTCATCACATCATGTGGAAAATACCTCGTGTTCTGTGGAAAATGTGGCATTAAGGGTCACTCAACCTATGACCTAAATGAATGACATCACTTTATTTCTACAGCCACCATCACAAGACAAGCTCAGAGACAGACACAGAAACTTCAATTTTCTTCTTCACAAAAAAAAGAATTAAAAAAAACGGAAGGTTTAGTTTTGCATATTTTCACTTCCTTTTTGAAGAAATGTTCCAGTGCCAAAACCAAATAAACATCAGAGGACGGCGTTTGGTGTTGCTTTCAATCTCACATTCTTCACATACTTTCACTGTTTTATGTGTTAAAAGCCTCTTTTATTTTCCGTTCAGCATATTGACAATGTTAAACAGAGAATGTAGTATTTTGATGAAGTATATAGTTTCAGAAATTGTACATTCTACAATGCCTTTTCTTTTCTAAATTGCAATTAGAAAATAATTCAAATAAACATCAAATAAAATATCCCTCATTTCTCACCTGTCAACACTCCTCTTCCAGGCTGCAGCCTTCTAATGCAGTGGCACCACTCTGTGTGGCTGTCAACGCTACCTTGCCACCTACAGGGCTACACTACCTCTCCACTCCTGCCCTCAGTGCAGTGGCAGCATCACAATGGGCACACAGCCTGGCTCTCTGGGCGGCCACTTTGGGCTGCCACCCCCAGACCCCGAAACACTTCCCCAGTGCAGGGGCAGAAGGGCCAGGCCTCCCTGGTGTTGACTGGCTGCCCAGTGCTCTGGACAGTGGGCAGCAGTGTGTGAGCCCTGGCTCCAAGCCCCCCGACCACTCAGACCCTCTCCCAGCCTTGGGCACATGAAAGAGCCCCCTGTGCCATAAACTCATGGGCTGCACACATAGAGCAGACTATTGCCACAACTTGCAAGCACACATAGATAGGCACACATACAGTACAAGATGTGTTTACAGGTGGATATGTGTGTGTGTGTGTGTGTGTGTGTGTGTGTGTGTGTGTGTGTGTGTGTGTGTGTGTGTGTGTGTGTGTGTGTGTACATACACCAACACAGATTTGAGACATACCAGATTATTCACTCAGACACTTAACGTCGATGGTGCATTTAGTGTCTTATTTACAAAACATAGACAAATGTACACTTGTAAACACATGTACACATCTGAAACACATCTACCTCTCTGGAGTTGGTCTTGGGGATCGACTAATTTACTGCAATTGGCTCTAATTAGTGTTACCTCTCAGGCCAGTACACTCAGCGGGCTTAATTTAGGATGACTTGTTTGTGCAAATGTGTGTTTACGTGTGTGTGTGTGTGTGTGTGTGTATGTGTGTTCCATGGGGGGAGGGACCAAGGGCCAAAGGTTAAACATGGATCAGGTCATCAGTGACAGGAAGTAAAACAACAGGATCTCCCAACTCCCCTAAACAACAGTCACACTAACACATACTTGGCTGGAAAACGAAGAAAAAAACATGTTTTTATGTCTTTCACATATGCCTCTACTTTATTCTTTCTTTTTTTTTTTACTATGTTAACTGCAGCTGAAATAAGGGGTCTTTTTGTTTCAACGACAAAGCATTCTTCTCTCTAATCAACAGCACTGGGGTGAGAAAATATGCGAGTGAAATTAACAGCAGGAAAATAATGAGGCCCACAGGGTAGCTCCTCACCCTTGCACCCCTCTTCTAATTCCCTGTTTCCCACCTTCCACTATCTCCTTCTTTTACCACAGCGAGTGGCACTCTTCTCTGTCATATGTTCAACACTGTGAGACCTCACCTGTAAAGGGCTCGCTAAGCTCGCACCTCTTCTCTGCTGTGTTTTTTATTCTTTTTTCTTCTCCACTTATTTCTTGTTACAGTTCATGCTGACATGTTCTTTGCATGGTTCTTTTTGCTCTCTAATCACACTCTCTATTTGCTCCAGTTTATGCAGGTTTTTATATATTTTGTTCACGATATAGCTTGTTATTATGAAATAATCATGTGATAACATTAACAAAAATATGATTCCAAACATCTATGATAAAAATAAAACATATTTTCCTTGTCTAATGAATTTCATTTCTCCATACCTTTTAAATTCTCAATAAAACTTAATTGAATTCTATGACAAATGTCACGTTTAAATAAGAGGCATTTTTCAGTTAGTTTAAACTAATTTGTTTGCTTTTTTGAGCAAAAATTGTAAACATAAATAAAAACGCACAGTGTCAGCTCTGGTATGACAAATATGTATTGACCTCAAATGAATTGCAAAGTTATTTTTGTCATTCCGGCCACTAAGTTAGGCCTTGCAAAGCGTCATCCACATTTTCTTTTTTGGCTAGTGGGTAGGTCTTCTTCCCTTTGCTTTTTTTTTTTTTTTACATAAACAGGAACAGCCAGCCACAGTGCTGTACTGAAATGTAATTGCTGGGTGTCGTTAGAAAATGCTATGTAAACATTTAAGACTCCTAAATTAAGACATTGTGTTTTAGCCTTGTACGTTAGCATTAAACTACTCATAACATGGGATGAAGATTTCTTGTGTCCATTCTCCTATTCTGCACTGAAAAGTTAATAAGTGAGGTTTTGAGGAGAAAGAAGAACATAGCATATATTAGAGATGGGACAAAGCCTCTTCTGTCATAATGCCCCTCTTAACATCTTCTTTGGCTGTGAGGCAGAGTTCAGGCCCAGGTCTTGGGCTCCTCGTATTCCTTTTGCGTAAGCCTGTGTCTTCCTGCCTGGCCCCTGACAATGGGATAAGTGTTTGTCTCAAGACAAATTGTGCTGCTCCGTAACTGACTGAAGTGTGCATGTATGTGTGTGTGTGTGTATTTATTATGTCCATGTCCCCACAAAGCCATATTTGGTTTGCTAACCAGCAGTTTTTGGTGCCTGTCTCTCCACTCCTCCTTCCTCCTCCTCCTCCTCCTCCTCCCCCAGGGAAGCAGGCAGGAGGTGGGAAGCAGAAGCGAAGCCATTGTGAAGGGGAAGCCACTGGCCTCTTCCTGTTATGAGAGGAAATGCATACAAATGTGCTTCCTGTGCGTCCGCCCCCTCTCTCCTCCCTTCTCCCTCCTCCCACCTCCTACCTCCCTCCTCGCCTCGCTCTCCCCCTTCTCACCCATGTGGCATCGAGTAAGCCATTACACCTCCTGTCTTATCATCCCTCTGTTCATCCTGGACATCTGGGCTTTTTTTTTTTTTTTTTTTTTTTATATATGACATATCAGTTGTACACATATAATTGCATCTATTTCTTTCTCTACCATTTATTTTATTGTACATTTACACATGATGATGTGAATATATAATTATACATAAACACTGGCATATATAGAAAAATGTAGAAATAAAAATGAAAGCAAAAAAGAATTAAAATGAGTTAGATAGATTTACATACGAAAGGGAAAGGTCTGCCGGGGAATGTCTTTGGTAACATGTTTAGGTGTTAATAGTAATGGGGTGTGTGCATACATCTGAATATGTTTGTGTGTGTATGCATCTAAATATCTCTAGGGATTGGGTTCGTACGACTTGTTATATATTCTGTGTTTCAGAAATGTGTGAGAAGGTTAAGTCAGTGTCAGAAAATTTGGTTAATGTTGATAATTAAGAGGTTTTTAAGCACTATTTCTGAAGAACATTGTGGGATATTCAGCCCAGGCTATTCCACTGAAAAAAAAAGCCAGATTTTACTCGTATTATTTTTTCACATTTTCACATTTCTGTCACTTTTTAAGGAGTGAATTATCATACAAAAACAGAATCATACACGTCATACATGTTATTTATCATTTATTGATTTCTTTTACTTTTTCCTCTGAGTGAGTCAGTATGTGTACATGAAGACAACCATGTAAACACACCGTACATGCAATTTACTAAAATGTCGTAGTTGTGTTCATAATTATACAGGGTTTTGTTGTTGTTGTTGTTGTTGTTGTTGTTGTTGTTGTTGTTGTTGTTGTTGTTGTTGTTTCTGCTGTCTTTAAACAGCACACACACGAGCAAATGTGGTACAGGGTCATGCACTTTGTTATTAACATAGTGGTGTCTCTAACAGCACCCACTGACCAAGGAGACAAAAAATACACCCGCTCTGACTTAGGGGTGGTTTATAATTGTTTGTTTGGCTTAACAACAAAAGACAAATTCCTCAGTCAGTGGAAGAATTATTATTTTGTTCTACCAAACCAAAGGGTTGTGTGTACACATTCGGATTCAAAATAAAATTCTATTAGGAAAGAAAGAAAGAAAGAAAGAAAGAAAGAAAGAAAGAAAGAAAGAAAGAAAGAAAGAAAGAAAGAAAGAAAGAAAGAGAAAGAAATAGATTTTTGTGTGTAGTGACATTCTTTTATTGCACAGCTTGAAATGTCTGTAACATAAAAGGAAGTAAAACATTTTGATATTTAATTAACACTCCATTTTTCACTTCTAAGTAGACATATCTCATTTTATAATATATCGACTCATAGCATCTGGTTTTGCTCACTTAGAGTGCAAAGCAGTATCTGTCTGAATCCAGAACTGGAGTACTAGTTAACAGCTGCTGTGTGGGCCGAGAGAGCTGTTTTGAGCTTGCACAGGAAAGAACCGTAGTGACATCAGCCGCTTGTATGTTGATGGGCTACAAGGGTCACATGATAGCATCATGTGAGGCAATGAAGTCATGACAGTGTTAACACCAGCAGGGAAACTGAATACCAAACATAAAAATCACAAAGCTGAAATACAGTATTAACACATCCCACGTGAGGTTTGCGCCAGTATTATCCACCAGGACAAGACAGCATTTATACCAGCCAATTGTCTTTTAAAATGTGCGTGTTTGTTCAAGCAAGCAACTGCATACCTCTATATTTATGCATGTATGTGCATAGCATTAGTACTGTATATGTGATTTTGAGGTAGCAGGTTGTATGTGTCAGATTGAGATGTGGGGGAGCAGTGTGATATTTATGTAGGTGTTATTATATGGTCAGTAAAGGCTTTTCATTGCCACGCTCATTCTCTTCCCGTGGTGTTGTTAAAGTCAGTGTGAATTATAATACGTGTGTGCGCCTTAAAGGATACATTTTGGAAATTTAAGTGTAAGGTTCGTCTTTGATTGAATTCTGTTAAAAAAAGAAGAAAAGCATGGGTGTCTGTACGGTACATGTTGCAGGTTTTATGTTAATTTACACCGTTATGTGTGGGGTTTGTATAACTATAACTACATTGCCATTTCAGTGTTGTTCGCAGAATATGTGAGAGATCTTCACTCGTATATGGAGCGGTCCTTTGAGACTAGCAGCTCAGGACCTGTGGGACACACAGTCGTCCCACTGTGTGTGCCACATGCCACCTTTTGAAACTTTAATCGCCCCAGCGGACTAAGTGACTGAGTGAGTGGGTGATAATAGAGCCGGGCCACCGGTTAGCCGCGTCCTGCATCAGCCCAGGTGCCCATTGCATCGAAACCACCAAGGGAAGACAACACTCTACATGTCCTGTTCCTGAACAGTCTCCTTTGTCCTTCTGTCCTCCAGCCCTGTCATTTTATTTACTCGCTCGTGGGCAATTTGCTCTGTAGTTCAAGTGTTGAAGGTTGACAGACCCCTTTTGGGTGCTTGCATTTCAGTTTAGGATGGTGCAGCTGTTGTTGGATATGACAATTAATCTTATTGTCACTAGATGCCTTTTGATCTCATGGCATAAGAATAAGGCTTGTTTTTTTCACATTTCGGTATGACTGTTTAAATGTCAGCATGGTATTTAGAGCCCAAGGGAGCTTTTTCTCCTTATGTCGTCGGTGAATCAGACGTGTTTGTGCCGAGGTATAGAACCTGACATTGCACACAACCGTTTGTCAGAAATTAGAATGAATCCATGTCTCTGATTTCAGCCTTTGTTGTCACACATTTATCTTGGCACGACTCACGGACATCACTATAAAACTTTAGGGAGTTGGGGCTGGGCCAAGATACAGCACTTCATGCAAGGTTTTACCTACTCAGAAAAAAGAGAGAGAGGGAGACAGAGAAAAAGACAGGGTGGAGGTGAGGGATAGTCTGATATTCAGTTTCCCTGGTGCATCCTGGGAGATATAATTTCAGGAAATCCAAAACTATCTATCAATATCTATTCAACCTTATCTCCTCTTTCAAACCTCGAAGTTGTAAGGAGCTCAGAGAAAATGTGAAGGGCAATGCATGATATATTTATGCTACAAATCTTGTCATGCATTACCTTGATCTACCTCACACAGAGAAGGCTGTCTTTTTATTGGACTTTACGAAGCTTTGTATTTTGTTTTGTACTTTGTATTCAGAGCATTTTCATCTGAGTGTTAGGGGGCTTTCATTTTGTATTTTTTGGCTCATTTAAGTGTCAGAAGAGAATAGACAAACATGCAGTTAATCAACAAACTGAGATCATTAGTTACCAGCTGGGCACAATTCTGGCAGTATTTCCTGTCTCTAAAAAGCTTTGTCAATACAGATCTCCAATGTAAATAATACACACAGTCACAGAAGGAAATAAAAGACATTTCAGTAAAAAAGCAGTGCTATTGCTCAGAGAGAGAGCGAGAGAGAGAGAGAGAGAGGCTGGCAGTGGCATATTTTCTCCTTTTCCCATACAGCCAAAGAGCTTGCACACATGGCTTGGAAAAGAAACCAGGTGCAACTCACCAAAATTAACTCACTTTCACTGCTCTAGTTTTGATCCAAACAATAGAGGAATAGAGTCTGTTCTATTTTAACAATGTGGCCACTTGTATGCCTGTGTTATTAAAGGCACCGGTCATGGGCTTGACACGCGCACAAACACATAACCACAAACACAAAAGCAGAAAGAGAATGAAAAAAAAAACAAAACAGAAAACATTAGAGCAGACTTTTTTTGCGGTTTAAGTTGAGCGCATTCTCTTCTTAAACCGCACAGCCAGGGAACCCATCCGATATTTATATCAATAGCTTGTTATATGTTACAAAAGGTTGTTGAACCAGCAAGATGATGGCTGAAGAATGGGTTTTGATGCCACTGTTTAAAACAGTATGTATCAGGTGTAGGTTTGGTTAAAATAGTTATAGGTATGTGTGCTTCTTTTAATGAAAGCGGGAGTGTGAATGTGAGCATATTCAGGTCACATGAAAGGGTCGGTTTAACACAACATATGTTCTATGATGAACCTCAGTGTTCTTTGATGTACAAGCAATAACTGATCTTCTTTACCGTTATCTGTCTGAGACAGAGTATTTTCAGTTCCTTAAACACAGGCCCAGCTTCTTTTTTTGTTTTTCCTGGTATAGTGGATGGAGTGTTACAGTCAGGAGGTGTTGAACCATCAGCAGACTTCCCTTTCCTTTCATGCTGTTTCCCTGAGAATCATTCATTCAAAAAGGAAAACATATCATGTCAGATTCTTATACATTCTGACATTTCTGTGGGGATATTGTGGATGGGGGCCTTTCTGGAAACAAATAAATCATTGATAAAATGTATGTGTGATTCTTATGTCAGCTAATCACTCTTCTCTGTTTTTTTTTTTTTTTTCATCTTCTTCCTTTGTGTAGGTTACATTTACAAAGCGAAAGTTTGGCCTGATGAAGAAGGCGTATGAGCTGAGTGTGCTATGTGACTGTGAGATTGCCCTGATCATCTTCAATAGCACCAACAAGCTGTTCCAGTACGCCAGCACAGACATGGACAAGGTCCTGCTTAAATACACCGAGTACAATGAGCCACACGAGAGCAGGACCAACTCTGATATTGTGGAGGTAAGTTACAAGGAAACACAGACGGTACTCAGAGGCAGGGGGGCATGCATGTAAAGACACATTCACGGTAATGCAAACACACAAACGCATAAGTAGACAGATGGTCACAGCATTTGTGACTCATTTAGTAACCGTTACTTCTCTCTTGTAATCTTTGCACTTTGCATAGTTTAAGAAGTGATTTCTCCCAAATCAGTGACCTCGATTACTTTCGGAAAAGACTTTAAAGAATACTGTATAAAAAAATAAATGTATTTAAATTGCCTGTGTTTTGTGCTTATTAACATGTAAAAGAGCTGGTCTGTTATGGCTCTAGACCCTTTAGACTGTCCCCCGTGGTGTTTAAGAAGCAGCCCCAGCCCTCGGTGTGTTGTCACCTTTCATGTGCCTCTTAGAGGGGGATGTTGATCTCCCTTGCTTTGGACACATGCAGCAAGTGTGGCTCAGGGCGATGTTAAACAGCACTGTCAGGCCAGCCTGTAGCAGGTAGATAAAGCAGGAAATGACGCCGGTACCCGCCGGGATCCTTAAGCTTTCAACGTGAACCTGTTATGCAACCTTCTAAGTGGAGACATGACAAACCTGGTTGGCCACAAACACAGACGTGTGTGCATTCATGCAGAGTTTATCTTTTTCTACTGGGAACATTTATCACTAGCTGTTTAAATTGCACAAGTTCCTAAAAGTAATGCTGAATAAATGGTTTTTCTTCAAGCAACTGGGAATGTTGCTGGGCTTTTTTTTGTTTTTTAACAACTATACTTCAGTTTTGTTTTTTTTGGGTTTTTTTTCCATGGATCCTTCCATTGTGGCAATTGCATGAAATATAACCTTCTGATTTTTTTTAAAATTATTATTCCATATGTTTTTTCTGTATATGTTAAATAACAGACAAAAGCATTATGTTAGAAGTTAGGTACTGGTGAGATTATTACCCAGCATATATGCACTTTGAAAAGATAAGACGAAACAATTGAATGAAATCCCATTACAGCCACATACATTCCTATAAACTTAACTGTCCAGGCTAATGCAGGATCAAACAGCATAGTGCATGTTTTTGTCTTTTTATATGGGTGATACTGGGCTTGTTGCCCGCCCACGTATGTAAAGGCCCACAGGGAACGTTGCTCTTCCAGATGGCACGCTGCCCCTGACCAAATACCTTTTGAAACTGCACACTAATATCAAATGCTTTCTTCTAAGACATTTGACCTTACATTATCCCTTTTTCTATAACTACTTCTTCCCATTTAAAAAAAAAAAAAAATCAGAGATGAGTCTGTTGCCACATATTCGAAACTTAAGGGTGGCTTACTGTCATTATTTTTCTCTATCGCCATTTCCATTTGGTGGAGTTAAATATGTAGTGTTAATGTAGCTCATACATCAAGTGATACAGCACTCAACATATAGTAACCTTAATGATGAAAACAAAGAGCGCATTATCACAGAGTGTCTTTAGAAACACAAATAAATCCACCAGACAAAGCAGAATGTCGTTCTGTTTTACAGTATGTGCTTGCAGTCCCTTCCTATAATTCATAATTTTAGATTGTTCTAAATTTTTAATGTAGTCAAGATTAACTCTTTGTAAGCTTCTAATTTAAAACATGAAATCAGTTTTTTGGCTTCATTTTAATCAGTTTTTCTTCACTGTAAACTGTAAAACAGCTACGCTATTTCCCCAAAGCTTAGTTTGAGTAATAGTGAAACCCTTAAGAATAGCCTCAGTTTGTGTGAAATTAATCATACCCAAGTACATCAGGAGGAATAAAAAATCCTCTATGCATTAAATCATTTACATTAACTCATTTAGCATCCTCTCATCTCCCTAGTGGGCCTATAAGCACTAGTGTTCTTTATGCACAAAGCCCACTACTGCTGGATGGCCAGTGTATTACTTTGCCCTGGTTGAACCCGTGAAGAGACTTGTCACATGTTTCAGCAAGTGCCTGTGACGAACAGTCCCTGCTTTCTTTTAGTTTTTTCCTTAACTGTTTCTCCATTAGAGAGCAGTGGATGGCTAACGCGTAAACAGCCGTGTCAAGAGAAGACACTAAAGAGCCTAGTGGGGAGAGTGCTGTGGAGTTCTACCTATACTGTGATCCCTGGAGGACTCAGGCTCTGCGCTCTCAGAGCAACTCACAGCGGGAGAAATCGATCCGAAGAGGCCTTCAGCCTTACCTGCAGTGTGCTAACAGGATTGGCCACAGGGCTGACACTAGCACGTTTAGCACGGGTGGGAGGAGGGTGTGTGCGGAGGGGGGCGGGGGGAGTGTGAGCGAGGGGAATACGGGGTCGACGCTTTCCCGCTGAGCCTTGTGTGCTGCTGCTAGGCTACGTCACAGGTGCAGGAACGTGGGTGGGTTGCTCAGTTTGGGGGGAGGCAGGAGCAAAGCAGACTTCCTGTTGAGAAGGAAGGATGGGGAGGAGGTCAAGAACAAGATTAAGGATGGATTTAGGACTGAAGAAAGAGTTTGGGTACCCCCTCGACAGAATAACAGGACCTTAAATGTGCCATATCGTATTTCAAACATGTAGAAGTCTCTTGTCTTCAGAGACGCACAGAAAAGTAGGCATCTCTTTCCCTGTGTTGCTGCTGTGCCTGAAGGTGTAGTGGGAGGAGAGGCAGAGGTAGGGTAGGGGAGCGGAGCTCAGAGTGTGGGCGGCTGGCATAGAGGCCTGCTACATTAGCAATAAAGCTCTATGTAATTAGCATGTCTTTGGTTGATAATTAGCGTTGTTGAGAGAGTGGCACTGAGAGTGTTGCACAGCCTCTCTAGCTACAGAATGTTTACAAGAGGCTGGAGGGCTTTTCTCTCTTTCTTCCTCACTCTAGTTCTGTTTATTTTTTTCTATGTAGGTCTTCAGTTTTTCGATGAGTATTCCTAAGATTTTTTTACGTTTTGCTATATATGAAAACATAATGTATAGGTCATTTAGAGACTTTACATGACACATACAGGGGAAAATAAGGAGATATAGGTGGATGGAAAAAGAGGGAGAGAGAGAGAGAGAGAGAGAGAGAGAGAGAGAGAGACAGGAGTGGGAAAGAAGGTCTTGATGACTCACTTGAAAACCGCCTCAGCTGGGAATGACACTTCCACAAATATCTGTGAAACCAAAAGACCAAGAAACCAAATCTAACACTGCTCAGTAGAAGTGATAAAACAAAAGAAGTCCTGCTAATCAAAATGGATACAAGTTATTATTGTCACATTCCCAATGTATAACTGCATGAAACCAATAAAAATTACATAAATTCAGTGGCAATTCCTACACCAAGAAACTGTCAAACTGGTTCTTTTTTTTTTTTTTACTCATACCCAGGAATACTTTTCTTTTTTAGGGTCAGAAATGTACAATCGTTCCTGTGACTGAAATGTGCAACACAGAAATATTAGCTGTTTCACAAATAAGTAAAAGGGTCCACTTCATTAATGCTAATTGTTGAAAGAGACATTGAAGCTCCTCGAGGCTCTTGTAGCTTTATGAAAGCAAACACAGACACACAGCAGGTTGCAAGCGTGTCATCCTGGCAGGTCTACAGTGCACTCTAAGTCTGGCTCCAGATAAAACAGTCAAACACGCAGATAGATTTCCTATACTCACTGTCTGCCAGGCCGGTTTCCTGGACATGTGAACGGCATTAGAGGGGAAATGGGAAGCGGTGTTGGGAAATGACAAGAGAATAGATCCAGCTCTCAGTTTTTACTCTCTTTTTAGTCCTTCCTGAGAAAAATCACTCGGAGCTGTTATTGGTGATTTATTATGCAAGTAAGGGGTTGTTAATTGCAATAGCACATGAAAGAGTCCTTTCTTTCTTCTCTAAATGGTTGCAGATCAAGCCCAAATCTTTGCAGCACAGACCGGCTCGTGCTGTACTTGAACAGTCCCAAATCCAGCAACACGCTTGGGCTGTGCCAAATCCCTGTTCCACAATGTGTTTGTTTTCCCTTGTGTTAAAACAAAGAACACAGATCTGTGAAGAAAAAAAAAACCTACCAAAAGGTTATTGAGTAATCTGTCATATATCCACTGAGTTCCAGGAGGATGTATCAGAGTAGGTAGAGCCAAGGACAACATTTTTTTGGTGATAACTATACCTATATGCACACACAAATGAATGTGTGTGATTGCACTACATGGGTGTGAGTAGGTGCATGTACACTACATGTTGACCATCAAACCCTGGAGAGTTCACGGCATTGTGATGAGCTCAGCCAGCACAACACATTCTGATGCCGTGGGCTCAAGTATCACATGGAACGGCACATGGCTCTTGGTCCTGAGCTGAACTGCCAGCCTGTTTGCCTACCTGCCCAAGGAAAAGCTATTGGCCAATCCCATTTCCAACAGATTAACCTAATCTGAAAGTTCACCTCACTCTCTAATCTTAAACAGTGGCAGGGGCCTGCCTCCGCACATATCCTCAGCTCATTTCCCTTCCTCCTCTCTTTTTCTCTCCCTCTGTCCTCGCCTAGAAGGAAGTACTGAATGAGAGGGGGAAGGGGAGGGACAGAGGGATGGATGAGTGTGAGAAGAGAAGGAGGGAGGGAAAGAGGGATGGAGGGAGGAAGGCTGGTAATTATTTCCAAAGGTCATTCTGTTAATGACTACCCGCTTGGCTAATGAGATTCAGCAAAGCTCCCTCACCATGTTTCACCCTGCGTATGTTTCACCCGTGTGCTGAGATGTGTGAGAAGCACAGGTGTGATTTTAGCCCAGTGACAGTCCACTGGAGGGAGGGAAAAAGGGAAAAAAAAAGTAACAGGGAACGATGAACATAAAGAAACATATAGAGAAGGTGGAGAAAGCGGGCATGGATGTGTCAAAATAGAGGTGTTTAGCATTTCCATAGCTCCCTGTACTCACAAATGTGGTTTTTTTTTGCCAACAAAGTGCATTTTTCTATGCATTTGAAGAAGTACAGAAACTAATTTGGTCATTTACCTCAGAAACCACCCCCCTCCTCTATTAATTCAAACATCCTCTGCTTTTCTTACAATATTCTTGCAAGTCAACAGGAAATGTGATCTCTGTCTCTGAAGTGCCAGTGTGCCTCATGTTCTGCTTTGCTCCTATGAAAATATTTTCTAGCATGTGTGCTATTCTATGTGCTTATTTAGTTTCCAAACAGCTAGGAGAACATTAGCCCTGAGGAGTTTTCTGTGTTGATCAGCTCACTGAATGACTTCTTCTCATGGCTCTCAAAGACTGTATAATTACTCCGTCTTCCAAACCTTCACTTCTTCATTTTCTGTGACTTTTACACATGTCAGCATCCAAAAGAAATAAGGGAGTCATATCATATCTCTTGCTCTGCACTTGTACATGTACATGTGGAAAGAAATAAGGTTGAGGTAAGGGGCGGAGTTGTCACGGTGATCACACTACCTCAGTGTTTACTAATCACGGAGAGATCGGCAACATGGGTTGCTATCCTGCTGAGCTGAGGATTAAGGTATGTAGCTGCTTTGAGTGACTAAGTGAATTAACCTTGTGACACCGGAGAGCTAACAGTGTTGTGGTTTGTTAAAACAAAGCCCCTGATGCAGCAACAGCATCCCACTGAAAACATATGTCTTACTATGCATTGCAGGGTAGAGTGTATGTTAATTATATACCTACAGAAGGGAGAGATCTCACCATTTCTGATGACATTTTACACACCTCTTACCTTCAGTTCATATTTTTCATATAAAGTGTTAGAAATAATAGTAAAGGTGATTGTAGAACTAATTGCAGAGTTACAAAGAAACTTAAAAAAACCCAAAACTTCCTAACAAAGATATGCCTTGCTCAGTTTTCTGTCGCCTTTAATTTAAACTTGGAGCTCCAGATATGTAGAGAGTAAAGACGAAAAAAAAGTTCAAAGTAGAGGGTAAAGAAATAAAGTAATCATACATTACTTTGAAATATATCTACTTGGATTCCTTATGTTTTGTTGCACTTGTATATGATTGACAGCGTGAATATACCACATTTAAACCAAGTTTGTTACATGGAAGAATACAGTAAAAAAAAAAAAAACCCACCCCATTACTCTGTTTTTTTTTTACTTTAACTTATTCTTTTTCTAAAATAAACAAAAAAATTCTTTTAGAACCATGCAAAGTGCCTTTTAATAACAGTGTTTTTTGTTATTATTTGGCACAGTATACATTGATGTGAACTGAATTGAAATTGAAAACTAGTATTCGTCTAAAAATAGTGTGTGGTGAAGCTAAAAATAGTTGCCTAGCTGGCGGTCCTTGCTGGGAAAGGGTAGAAGAATAGGCATGGAGTCTCTCTCTCTCTCTCTCTCTCTCTCTCTCGTGCTCACTCCCCTACATGTGTTTAAAACGAGGTGGGTGGGGGCTGTTTTTGAAACATTAAAGTGAGTAAGCGAAGTTTCGGGGTATTCATTTATTGTCTGCCTTTCTTTTTGTGGGGACTGACCACAAAGAGTTGCCTTGAGCGAGCACATGCACACAACCATCGGCATAAAACTAATTTGTGCCAGCAGACGTTTTGTCCCTCAGATAAATTTGAATTTCTTTCGACTTTTGAGTTTTTGGGGGATCAATAAAGTATATCTTATCTTATCTTATCTTATCTTATCTTATCTTATCTTATCTTATCTTATCTTATCTTATC
>JAQQZY010000029.1:25406609-25429221 GCA_030068375.1 Ostorhinchus rueppellii
TATCTTATCTTATCTTATCTTATCTTATCTTATCTTATCTTATCTTATCTTATCTTATCTTATCTTATCTTAAAGAAGGCTATTATTTAATTCAGTTGTTTTTTTTGTCTCCACATTTCATCAAACAATAGCTTTTTGTCTCATTCTTAAACCTTTTTATTTGACAGAAAATAAATGTGCTGAGTTCAGACAGTTTTATCTCATTTCTGCAGTTCAGGTCCTATGTGTCAGTACATTTTTGTGCATTTCCTTCACATCACCTACCTATGACACTCCGTAATCATAAACCTTCACAATAACTAAGTAAAATCATTCCACTCCCACTCCAGACAGTTTAGCTCAAGGCTTATAGGCTATACTAGAACAACCTCAGAAGACGCAGAATACATTTTATATTTTATACTGTAGACTATAAACCTCACTGGCAATTTAAGAGTGGCTAAAAACAACATGGTGAGTAAATATGATCTACGGGGTACAGGGTCAGCATTTTATTTTAAAAGCACAGCCTCAGACGAGAATCTAAGTAGCTTTTGGATCACCGTCGGAGATGTTTGTTAAGGTCAATATACTGTAGCGGAAGTCTGAGGTACTCACACAACAACAAAAGGAGGTTTTATAAATAGACTGTTTGAAATGTGCCAATATGTGGTCCCTGTGGTGTGGAGCGGTGAAAAAGGCAAGCCACTTCTAAGGCCGTGCTGCCAAAAGGCAAGGCTTTTCCACTACACAGCCCAAAACAATTCACGCCAGCCATTAAGATGAAATGATGCCTTGTTCTTTGAAAGTATTTGTGGAAAATTCAGAATAATGAAGATCTATTTTTATAGATGGCATTCCCTGCCCTGCCTGAAGCTTTTCCCCCTGGCCTCACCCCCTCCCCTGCCACGACTGATGCTTTGGGCTGGGTGTGGAAACTCAAGGTCACAGTATAGAGGTCAAATGGCTGGTCATTGTTACTCAAGGCCTCCCTCAGGCTCCCTTTTCCTGCTGTGGCACCACGCGATAAGAGGCAGAGAGACAAAAGACGATAAGTGACGATTGGTTGGGGACAAAGAAGGAGTGGTGGGTGGCTGAGGAGATACTCGAAGTTTAACCTATTGCTGCTCTAAGAGAACTGGAGTCATGTTAAAGACATTACACTGCCACTATCGTATGACAGGTCATATGTGTAATTCAAGGCTTTATTGATAACATCAAAACAGTGTAAGTGTAGTGTTGTAGTAAGTACATATATATAAGTATAAGACTGTTCTCCACACACAAAATAGAGCCTTGGTGAATAGAATTTTGTGTGCAAAAAATATTAAAAAATACATATTGGCACATTCTCGTTTCTGCCATTTGAATCGTGGTGTCTACGCAACTAAAGGGAAGACTGGATGAAAGATGGCCAGTTTAGGGTGCAGACATGAGTGCCCTCTTTATACCACTTTCACTGAGCTGGCATTGTGTCTCATTATGTCTATCTGAGTAATTATACAGTGTAGTGACTAGTCTGAATGACCACTTTGTTCCCAGGACCGGGATGTTGCTGTAGCAAACAGTGTTGGATTCTGACATGTGCTTAGTGTGTGTCTCCTCCATATGGGAAACACTGCACCATCTGGTATTGTGCTGTGTACTGGCTAGCTAAGACTGTCTGTCTGTGAGTGGGCTCTTGTCTGCAGCGGGCTCTTCTTAACAGAGATTTTAGCACATGCACCACAATGCCACAGTTTAGAAAAATGTGGGAGAACCTTGTTGTGCAAAGTACCCTTTCTCCTTTTGTTGCTTTCTGTCTCTCTCACTTACTCTAACACTTTTCTTCCTCTATTTTTTCCACTAGTTCTCACTCTTTCCCTTTTTTATGTCAATCGAGTAATCCTTAGACAGCTAGTAATTACACAGTTAGGCAGTGTTATTATTGAACACACGGCCGCTTTGCCCAGCAGAGATGGATGGCAGGCGCCAGCCTTTGATTCCTGATTATAGTGCAGCAGGGCACCAGGAGTAAGGGGCATCAAAGCTACAAAATCACTGAAAAGTCATTGATGCGATGGTTTTTCAAATTTTGCTCTAACCGGCACATTGGGATGGCCAGATGATGGCTGAAAAAAAAAAAAAAAATCAGACAAGCAGGATCCGGCTGTGATTTGGGGTCCCATTCTTCAGATTGGTAACCTACAAAATCATCCATCTCCTCCAAATGCTCACATACACGCGCACACACCATGTAGCCATCATCCATGGGCATGCCCCTCGACATAGTCCTGGCATGTTCAAACCACGCTTCATGAAACTGTGGCCTTCTTGCCTTTGGTCTGCCATCTGCTTCCAATAAGCTAAGCCAGCCTGATCCCTCTGATGTTCCCTCCACACTCAAATGCAGAGAGAAAGAGAGAGAGAGAAAAAGAGACAGAGAGAGTGAGGGGGAGAGACAAAAACGAGAGCAAGTAGCAAGGACCCTGAGTGACAGAAAAAGAAGTAGAAATAAGGAAAATGAGAGCATGTCCCAAACACACTATTACCCTATCTGTAAGGCCACCCTGAGTGTGCTTATTGTGCAACGCTGCTAGGGGGCCTTAATCCAGAGGGGGCCCATCATGACCACCCTCGTCTTGTTATGTGTAACGGGGACTACGCTCCCTCCCACTTCCAAGTGACACTGAGCCACATTGCTCCTTACCAAATTACACTAATGAATCTGAGTTTTTCATTTGATAAAAGCAAGGAACCCCCATTGTCTGCTTTCCAAACCTTTTTTCTTTGACTTTGGCAACCATTTCACCAACATCTAATAATCTATACTGAAGTCTAGTTTAAAGGCCAATCAAAGAACGGTACATTTTTAAGATAAGCCTGTTGTGCTTACTTTTTGACTTCTGTACAATCCCTCAAGAAGCTGTTTTTTTTTCACTGCCGCTTTATTATATTTTAACAAGATGGAAAATATGATTAACCATAAGTGCTACAATTCTTACTACGTTTTTATTGTGCTAGTCTGTTAGTGACTTGTTTTTCAGTGCTAAAGTGCTAAAATATGCTGCAAAACCATAAACTGCTTCATTTATTGAGGAAAACTCTTTGTGTGCTGTTACTATACTATCTTCTTTCTTCTTGGTTTTGTGTACAATAGAGTGTGTATTCCGAAGACCATACAGAATTGGCAAAGATATAAAAGGACTATTATAAACTTGCTGTTTTTGTCGAGGATTTTTTTTTTTCACTGATGCTGTCAGCCATTGGGTTGGAGACATTGAGAAACATTCACTGGCCTGGCTGTCGCCAATAGCCATAAACACAATATTGAATGTGTCGTACCCTACAGACACTGCCAAGATAACTAGAGAGGGGAATGGTCAGCAATGAAGCGCTTTCCAAACACAACTCATCGGTTGAGTCTATCAGAAATAACGATGTGCCCGTCAAGCCAGCAATATTCTGACTCATCTTCTATTGAGAAAGAAGGAAATCAGAGGAAGAGGACAGACACAGAGAGAGACGGAGACAGGCTGAGCAGCAGACTGAGACAGAAAGATGGGGCAGAAAAGACGGATAGGGACAGAGAGGTTGAGCAGGGTGGCAGAATGCCGAGCAGACGGATCCTGGTATGGCTGGAGCTCTGGGCAGGCGTCAGCTGTCCCTTGCAGACCCCCTGGGGCCGACCAGAATTCACACCCAAATACCCTCCACTGTTTTTCTGAAAAAGCTCCATGAAGTTATCACCCACTCCCCAAAACTAAAACTAAAATCTGCACCTCGGAGAGCTCAAGTCGTCGACTAGGCAAGCTGCAGTTCTAATGTTAACATCGATCTATTTAACAAATCAAACATGAAAAAGAAAGGAGGATTTGCCAGTTTATGTGTATTTTATAAGATGCATTCATTTACGAGACAAGATGGCGACACTATGTCCTTTTCTATATATTTTTTATTGTGGTCCCAGTTCTCTTGTAGCTTCACTAAGTATCTGATCATCTTAATCTGGCCCAGGTCAGCAGGTTTTCCCTTGCTCACTGTAGTCCTCTAGTCCGTCTTAGCCCAGCCCAGTCTAGGCCAGCCTAGCTGTGGGTGCAGACCTGAAGGATACAGATGAGACGGGCGTCTAAGTATGTAGGACGCTGTGTCTATGCTGTGCCTGCTTCACACAGGCCCTGTGACAAGTCGAGTCATGAGGGAGCATCATGAAGAAGGAGTTTAATTAGGAGCAAGCCTCCAAAGGGACCACAGAGAAAGACACAGAGCCAAGCAAGCACACACAGCTTTTTTGCACTCTCTGTCATACTTTTTTTCTTCTCACTCTATTTTGCTCATTCTTTGTATCACCGCCAGTGACTGTCCATAGTGCAGTCTGCAAGCTTATCTTTTACTCCAATGAAACACTTTCTCACTTGGTGTGTTCACTTTACATCTTTTTTTTTCACATTGTATTTAGCAGTAGTAGCTAAAGTGTGAGTGCAGACAAACATTGTATTTTTGCTTTATAATAAAGCATCTGATCATCTAAAAAATCACAGACATGATCATTAATTAAATGGAGAAAATGTCTTTGTAATCTTTATGCCTTTGTTTACAAAAGCAGTTGCCATTACAAAGACATTTACTCACACAAAATCTAAAAAGTGTCTTGAAAAGTTGCAAGCATAAAATCGTGCAGTTCTTCAAGTTGCAAAGAAAATTGAATTATTTTAACATAAGAATAATTCGTGCATTAAATTCTTGGCACAAGTGAGCTACACCAAAGTGTTTTTTGTTTAATCCTCATCCTATTAGCATATTCCCCAAAGACTCTATTTTCATGCCAGCTTCTCATACCCATACTACTGTTTCTTTCAATATTGGAGTAGCTCTTTTTCCAGCAATCATTATTCTCTAATTCGTTGTGAATTTCATGTCTTTGATGTCTCTCATACAGTGATCACGTCACTGAATAACAGACTCAAAGCCTTGTTTGGAGCAGTAGTGGTTGACTTTATGGAGACGAGCCACGAAACACATAACAAACTCAGGGCAGAGATAAAGCAATAGGCTATTAGAGAAGGGGAAAATATGATGACGAGTAGGGTGGTGGGGCGATGATGAGGAGAGTGCCAGAGTGAGAGGGCCTTCTATGGCCATATGAACACTCCTAAGTGTCTGATTGGTTGTCGGATAGTGTTTCAGCCTTTGGCAACAGGTGTGATGTGTTTAAACAGGTGGGCATAACTAGAATGTATGGCATAGCACCCTTGCACCGCACCCTCGATGTGCTGAGCCCTGCTGGAAAGCTAAGCCTGCACCACATGCTTTAAAGTCATATAACACTCATACCCTGTGTCCCTGTACCCCATCAACACCCAGCACAACTATTACCCAACCCCCCGCCTCACCATCAGCTCAGTTGCCCCATATGGGTGTCACCTTCACCCTGGCCATGGTTCCCTTCTCTGAGAAATGGCTCACTGCTGCTCTTCCTAGAATGGAAGTGATTCGCTGATGCACTTTGTACTGTTGGTGGTAGGTGGTGAAATCTATGTATTTAAAAAGAAAACTTGTTTGTTTTTTTTTTTCTCCTTGCATGCATTCTCATGTGAACAGAGAAAGGCCAGTGGTTCAGCTCTTGTCAGTTCAATATGATGTATCGCCAACACCACAATGAAAGTACACAAAAGGAATAGCAAAAGTTTTACATCTCACGCCTTTGCCAAAAAAGACAGCATGCTAAACCTCTGCAACCCCTTTGTTCTTTTGACTCATCCACCTCAGATAGAGCAAGAGTCCCTGATTCGCTGTAGGAAGTCAGATCTCCTGCATCGCCGTGGTTGATTTGTTTGGTGTGATTTCCTGAAGACTGTCAAAGATGTGAGAGCCGCTTTCAAATTCAGAATTCCAGATTTCCACTCTAGGGGCCAAGTGAGGATTCAGAGAGAGAGGAGGAGAGCCAGCAAATGTTGACACGCTTACAGTAGCTGCCTCGCCACGAGACGCCTCAGGAATCAAACAGTTATCACACACACAAAAGAAGCCCTCTAAGTTCACTAAAACCACACTCAAAACAGGCCTTTGTTGTGCTGACATGAGAGATGACTGGATTGTTATTTGTTTTCTAAGCAGGCAGATCTCTCCCTGTCACTTCAGCTAGTGGTTGTGATGGAGTAGCTAGCACTCGTATCTCTTCTGTGAGTGAGTACTGACAGAGGCAAACAAATGAGAGGAAGAAGTTCACTGAGATTAACTTATCTTAGCATCTATCTTCCTCCTTTTCTCCTGCTCAGTCTCTCTTTTTCTTTCTTCTTGACGCAAACACCCACTCACACACACCCACATATGCACACACAAACACAGACTCATTCCCCTCTTCCCCTCCCACACACACTCACACACTCACACCAGCAAACACACACACACGTACACACACATACACACACAATAGAGCATATACACAGACAGAGACTCACACACTTGATCAGCATCAAATACAGGTTGTGCTAAAGTAAATTTAATTACGTCTGTCTGATATGGAGCTTCAGATGAAAGTAAGAGAGCGCAGTGTGAAGCGACGACTGCACAGACAGGAGCAGGCCCGTGATATTCCTCCTGTAGACTAATCTCCCTTTATTAAAGCCAGGAGGAGAGAGAGAAGGGGGGAGTGAGAGAGTGGAGGGAGGGTGGAGGGAAAGGGGGGGTGCCTTTGATGAGATCTCTAACTGTCAGATACTGTACTTTTTTTTTCCCTCTCCCGCTCTGTCTTTGTCTCTCACTTTACGAGGTAAATGAACACAGCACCAATCGGAACATGCCTACTTGCTCAAGCAAACATACTCTCATGCTATCACACACTGTAATGTGCTCTGAAACTTATCCCTGTTGTTATGGTTGTCAACAATATCTAAAAAAGGACAGCAGCAGCTCTCTCTCTCTCTCTCTCTCTCTCTCTCTCTCTCTCTCTCTCTCTCTCTCTCTTACTCTTAACTCTGGCTTTGTCTGTGTCTCTCTTCCATTTGAAGGGAGTGGTGAGTAAGTGGAGAGAGATTTTCTGCCTCTCCGCTGTTTTCTGGCCACTCTAATGGGGGCAGGTGGCCATCAGGTGGCCAAAACAGAAACTGCCACACTTAAAAACACTAATACAGTCATGAACTCAAGCACCTCTCCTCTGTCTTAATTTTATTTCATTTGAGACTTTTTGGTTATAAATGTTCTTTTCTTGTTATGACTTCCCCCTTTTCCTGTGTAATTATGAGGTTTTAAGGTCCCGTGATTTGTTATTTGGTCAAGGTTTTGACCATTTGTTATGTCTTGTTAGTGGATGTAACTGAATAATTTGTGCCATCCTGAGTGTTTCGTTGCATGTTTCCTTGTTTAAAAAGGTGCCAATGTATCCTCACATCACCCCATGTTAATGGAGGTTAGAATGGAGCCTGCCAAAACGATTCTTTGCAATGGTTAAAAATCAGAGAGAGCACTTGCTCAGAAAGATTTCTTACAGAGACAGAAAAAAAATCAAATATCTGTGAAATCTGTAAGGAATCTAAACACCAGTTTAATCAGAGTCGTCTTCTGTCAGGATCAATTCTACATTGTACCTCCTCACAGTTTTATCACCATTTGCCCCCACCCCACCCTCAAGCTTTTCACCTGGGCCAAAGTTTCCCATCCCAAAGCCCTTCAATTGTGTGTGCAACTGCTCTGTTTGCAGACATTGAGAAAGAAGGGCCTAAATGGCTGTGACAGCCCAGACCCCGACGCAGATGACTCGGTCGGCCACAGCCCCGAGTCCGAGGACAAGTACAGGAAAATAAACGAGGACATTGATCTGATGATCAGCAGACAGAGACTGTGTGTAAGTACATTTCGTTAATCCCTGAGCCTTCCTCTCACCTTTCTTTCCTCTCCTTTTCCCCCCTATGCTTTCTGTTGCTTTGTCCTCGTCTCCTTGTTTCTGTCATCTTTTCCTACCATCCATCTCTCCATCCCTTCATCTGTGTCTCCTCCATCCGTCTTTGTGGTTGTGGGACCTGGCAGGCATTGAACAAGAAGGAGAACAAGGGTGGTGAGAGCCCGGAGCTTGAGTCTGCTCTCATCCTCACCCCACGCACTGAGGAGAAATACAAACAGATAAACGAGGAGTTTGATCACATGATTAAAACTCATAAGATTCCTGTAAGTACTGGGTTGACACAATACTGCATCCTCAGCAAGCTAACAAAATGCTGACTGGCCTAACTGCTGACCTAACCCAGCTAACCAATATGGTTTGCCACAAGACTAAATACACAAAGTGATAGTGGTAGTGAAAGTAAAGCTAAACAGAGATTACATTGTATACTTACAATGACAAAAAATTACAGCTCTTTGATTTTGCTTGATTACAGTTGAGGAACGGTCCTGAAATTTGACTTAACTGCAACCATAACTAGCAAGCTTTTTTTTGTTAACGTAATTGCAGGCTTTCTCTCATGACAAATTTGAACCTTTCTAGGTTCCCACCTTGAACCCGTTACCCATAATGCCTTGCCTGGATCTCAAGGGAGGTGTGGTCTGCCTGTGCTTTTCCTTTTTCCTGCACCAAAACACAGTGCTCAGTCACCTGCAACGACAAGGACAGACAATGTGGCAATGAAACAGCAGCACACATACACAAACTTTTAATCATATTGTAATTCACAACAGATATCACTCCTGCTTGCTGAAAAAAGTTAGCCCAGTGAAAGCAGCAATGAAACAACTTTGCTTTGGGGTCCACCGGGGGCATAG
The DNA here is from genome assembly GCA_030068375.1 of Ostorhinchus rueppellii. Classification (NCBI taxonomy): domain Eukaryota; kingdom Metazoa; phylum Chordata; class Actinopteri; order Kurtiformes; family Apogonidae; genus Ostorhinchus; species Ostorhinchus rueppellii. The sequence continues at coordinate 25,415,325 of JAQQZY010000029.1, forward strand.
ATATGTCATGAACTTGTCAGCTCCTGGAATTGTATCGTATAGCGTTCATTTTACAGAGGAACCTAATCTATAACCAGCTCCCAGAAACCACAAAATAAAAACTGCTTCTATGTAAACTGAGCTTTCCCTTCATTCAGAAAGCTCCATATTGGAATGGTTAGTGCTCTTGCCATACAGAGAAAGAGATAATTCCACAGTAGATAATTCAGAAAAGAACAGCACTGTCTGACAAAGCCGTGTGGAGCAAGGGGAGATGTGGTTAAGTGAGGCGAGGGTTGGTGAGGCGGGGTGGGGTGGCTTTGGGATTGAGGCTGGGTGGGGATAACAGCAGGGGTGGTGGTGGGGGACTCTGCACACAACAAGTGGCAGTTCAGTGTGTGGTCAGGGTGGCTGCCAAGCACTGGGCCTCTGGATTGCAGGGGACCGCGGGGAGAGGTGGAGGAGGAAGATGAGTGAAAACAGGAAGGATGGCACCAGTTAAAGGACAGAAGTGTGTGTGTGGGCAGGCTATACACCCAGCGATGCGGTGTGGGTTCAAGCAAATGTGTGCACACACATCTGCAAAAAAAAAAAAAAAAGCAATCTAAGATGGAAGAAACGACTCAAAATCTTCGAACCCAGAACCAAAGATTTCTTCTTACAAAAGAAAGCATTCGAAGCAGCTTTTGGCGAGAACACTCCTGTGTAAGTAATGTTCACAGGCCCAGTGTGATATATGGCTGAAGTAACCATCTTGGTACTTTGTAATAACATTTGGCTCGCAAAAAGCATATTAGCAGAGGGTAGAAAATTGAAGAATACGACGCAGTGTTAAAGCACACATCTCACTTCCACATTAGCCAGGCTGACGTTCTTTCTGATGAGCTCCCTCTATTGCTCTGAGACACATGGCAGTAATTTAAGGCCCTATTTTCTACTTCCTAAAGCTAACATGCAGGATCAACCACTTCCAGGGCACTCCCAAGGTTAAGCCCTTCTGCCAAGTGACACAATAAACATGACAAACTAGACGCCTGGGGCCGGCAGGCTGAATCTACTCATGTTACTGATGAGATGACTGACTGATCTGAATCTAACACTTAAAAACACTTTGCATTATCCCCTATGTGATGGAAAATATAAATTGTTCCTGGTTGTATCCAGCTCTCTAGTTGTAATGTTACTTCTGAAAAAAATACAGCAGTCTCTGTCATGGAGGTGAAGACAAGATGAATTATCTTTAGCTCTTGTAGAACAGTGGGATGCCTTTGGCCTTGGTCCCAGTAAACCATAGACTTTTTATTTCTTTAATGTAATAAACCCGGAATGTATTTCTGGAAATACAGGCGGTGACCACAGTACAATATTTCCTTAGGTCAACCCTTTGCTTCAACAGTATTCAAAATAACATCATGTCAGGGGCAATATATGGGTCAAAGTATTATTAACATCTAAAAGTTATGCTCAGTAATGTCCACATGACACGTAATCCTGGTGCAGTTTTCTAGGTGCTTGCTCTGTACTTGTAGTTTAGTCCTCCTCTTCACTATCCATACTGTTGTATTTATGTTAGTCTGCACAAGTGTTTTATTGTTAGCTGTTCATTTGTCCTTCTGAACTGTGGTGTCTTTTTTTCCACAGCTTCTGGAGTAACACTGTAGAAGCACAAAACATTTTTCCTTAGGTGTTTCTAAACTGTCACACCACTTTCTCCCTTCCCTCTGCTTAACGGCCTCGCTTTAATTTGGTCACAGTGATATGCTCGTTTATTATGTAATCTGATCAAACCCACCGCCTGTGTCTGTCTTTCTCTTTTCCCGTCTTTTTCAGCAGGCCGTGCCCCCATCCAACTACGACATGCCTGTGTCCATTCCTGTTAGCAACCAGAACAATCTCATATACAGCCATCCTGGTGGTTCCCTAGGAAACCACAACCTGTTGCCACTTGCGCATCATGGCCTACAGAGAAACAGCATGTCCCCTGGAGTTACACACAGACCCCCTAGCGCAGGTAACACAGGTAGGGGCTGACACGCACTCATGCACCCATGTAGACACTGTTATGAGATATTTCAATTGTCTATCTTGCAAACAAACAGCATTTTTATTTATTTATTTATTTTTTTTATGGCATCTACCCACAATATTTCTCAAAAGGAAATGAATGAATGAGTCAGTCCCCTTTTGTATATTTCCGTTTTTCCAGCTCAGTATTTTATTCAAAGTTGATGATTTAATGTCATATTAAAATCCCAGCCCACAGTCTCACTGATTTAGAATGAGGTTCTACAAATGGGTTGTCTGGCCCTATGTATAGGCACAGAGTTGCTGGTGACATAAGAAAATCAGGTCTGTTGGTTTGTTATTGTTGTCCAAAGTCCTTTTTCTGTCCCTCTGGTCTGAAGACTGCTGCCCACACCCTCACCCTGTCATTACAACTGGATGCTAGAAGCGCCAGTACAAACTAAATATGAGTTTTGGCGCTTGCAGCATCCACATAAAACCACACACATTCTGGACCCTCCCATTCTTCCACCTCACATGCCTTAAAAATAATAATGTGTCATTTTTCTTGGATGGCAGCTACATGTATGCACTCACAGCGTCCAGTTACTTAGAGTGTAAAGGTTTGAGTAGGAAAAAGTATTCCTTTTGCTACTAATACCCGTATGATCTACTGAAACACACGTACACACATAGTGAATTGTGATTAAATTGAGTTAGCTTTTGAAAGGTCAGCAAGGTAAAAGACAGGAGGCATTCTGGATGTTATGTGGGTGTCTATCCGCTAATGGTTTTCTCTCCTTTTGCTCTGCTCTCTCTTTCATCTTTCAGGTGGCCTCATGGGTGCTGACCTCACCACTGGCGCAGGCACCAGTGCTGGTAAGAATGGCATCTTCTTCTTTCACTGAGTTGTGTACTAACACACACATGTACACCCACACACATACAGCACATGGCACCCACTCATCAACTTTGAGCCATAAAATGCATGACTAATAGAAACTCAAACCCAAGTAGAGTTTTTATCCATGATGTGTTGATGTTAGTGGTCTTGGGGTTCATCTGGGAATGTTTGCCCAGTGCTCAGTCTGTGACACATTCTGCCTTTGTTTAGCTATAAAATGGCAGAAAAAACTAGTGGGAAAAGAAATAAAAATGACATTAAACACTGAGGGAGATTGACAGGCTATTAGTGGCATATTTTCTGTTGGTTCCTAAAAGAAAGCAGTCTCTTGATTTATACTTTCATTTTTGGTCTTTGTGATTCTGATGCAAACTCAAAATGACCTAAAGCTTCAGTCTGGGACAACTTGCTTTGCCACATGCAGTCTTACCATCGTAACTGCTCTCATGTGTGTGCAACTAAATTAATTCAATGTTTATAGTGGCTCACCATGCCATAATGATCCTGTGGAGAGTCGAGTAACCCAAGTTTAAAGAACATGTGCAAAGCATCTTAATGTGTTAGCTTCTGTGTGTCAGTGGGTTTGTCCCTGAGGACATGTCAGGCACAAGTTTATGTTTAAGAGACTTTCTTTTAAAGGGTTAAATTCTACAGCCAGAGCATACAGTGATGAGTGTAAAAAATTAGAATGGGAGGGGTCAGTGGGGCACAGCTGGGCAGCCCTGTCTGGCCCCTCGGGTTTCATCACAGGGTCAATGCCTGGTTTCTCTGTCTGGCCTCTCATCACACACACAAACACATATGCTCGTACAACAGGCCCATTTGTTGTGGCGTGTGTTCTGTCGACGGCGTGCTGCAGAGCGTGCATCAAATGTAGTCTTTGTGTCACCATAGACAAGGAACAGAGGTGCTCTGTGAGAGCTGTGCATCGCTCAGCAGCAGTGAAAAACACGCCATGGAGAGAGAGTCATGTGGAAGCTTAAAGATTCCATTCAAAGCTCTCTTAAGTCTCATCTAGAGGGAGAAAGAGCTTGTGGGGGGGAAACCCCAATGATGAATATCCACTGATGGTGGAAGCATGTGTCCAAAGGAGAAACAGTGGGGGAACACAGATGGAAGTGTTCTCTGAACTTGGTCAGCCATTTTAATGATGTTCCTCTGAGTGACTCAGTGTGATGTGGCACCGCAAAGACTGTTTTAATGTTCTCCTCACCGTAAGTTTAGTTAAGAGGCTGTCTGGCCTCCTATATGTGTGTCTTTAACATACAAGACACACAGATGAGGCTCTGTGTGTGCTTCAGACATGCAGATACACTCAACACTAGTGTATTCCTCAGATCTTATTGTTTAAATGTAGGTAAAAACTGAAATGACTGTCATTACCTGGGGCACTGCTGTAGTGTAGTTTGTAATGACTGCTAAAACTGTCCCAGTCCCTGGAAAACTTGGCCGCGTTCGCAATCTGTAAAGTCATAATTTCAACTCTCCTTGTCAGCTATATTCAGCATTTCTTTTCCTCCTCCACATTAAGAATTATGAAAGTTTTGTCAGCATGTTGGCCTATTCGAAGAGCCTGCTGATTTAGTATTCTGGTAGATTTTTTCTGATAGATCACACTTTTTCCATTTGTGACCACACCTGACTACATTCCAGACATACCTCCTAAGTACTTTTAGATTGGAAGAAAACACAGAGTTTATGTGTGTATTTTACATGTATGTAGAAACACGCTGAAATAGTAATTCGAATGAGGTCCCCAGGTAATTCTAGTCTAGTCTAGAGCAAACAGGGCATCAGACAGAAAGGCTGAGTCATCATGTCCCTCATATGGAAACACTGTGGGAAGTGTGTATGTGTGTGTGCTGTCTCATTTATGTATAGTATGTCTTCCATTTGACAGTGTGGTGGCGAGAGAATGAGGTGAGGAGGGAGACTGTGCATAAAAAGGGAAAGAGAGCTGATGAAGGAGCTCTGGACCGAGGCCTCAGCTGGTGGAAACCCTCCCACCTCCTTGTGTGTTATTTAGTTGTCATATTTACTCTGATCGTTACAAAGTCAAAGTCCTGTCAGAAATTCACATTTCCGTTCAAAGCTAAAAGACGAGTCCGATTCAGTCGATCACGTTGTGTGTTTCAAATATCTCACCCCTCACCTCAGCTGTACGAGTTGTAAGCTTGAGGGTAACACTTACTTCAGTTGGAGAATTCAGGGTTGAATACACATTTAGCCAAACCGCAACGGAAGAGTGTGTGAGTATGGGGAATAGAATGGAGTGTGCCTGTTAGACCACAACAGGACATCAGAAATTTGTTCAGTAACAGTAAAAATACATGAGTTTAACCACACCCTTATCTGTGTGTATGTGTGTGTGAGTGTGTAGAGAGAGAGAACAAACACTGTACTGGGGGGCCTTGCATGCATCTCGAAATGTGCAAGGGTTATAACCATGGCCCCAGTGAAGACAGATTGTATTAGTTTGGTGTTGACCTCAGTACACACCCCCCCATACCTCAAAAATAGCAAATAGTTGTTTATCTCAATTTCAGATCAGATGTTTGTTGTCTGTCTGTGAATTTTATACAGCAGAAAAACAGACTCCTGTGTTTAATTTTGGTACTTCCTCTAAACAGTTGATGCCAGCCTATACCACAGGAGGACCGTGTACAGAAGTACAGTCGAGAAAAGTGGATATCTGTTCTCAGCTGATCTTGTGCATCAGTCAATGTACAGAACGGAGCCGAAACTAAAATTACACCTAAAACCAGGGTGATCAAACTACAAAAGAGAAAGATTTGAGCCACAGTTCTTGCTTCATTAGCTTAATTAGCTCATGATTTTACTGCTGAAGTGCTTAAGGACTGGCCTATGCCACTCATGATCATAGTCATCTAGGGGATAATTGACTGGACCGCAGCCATCTCCACGGGGTGGCAATACACAGATGTCTGATTAACTGTCACTGAGATGAAGTCCGTGTCATCTTGACCAAAGTGTGCATTAATGTCTCTCTGTAGCTCAGTCTCTTTTTTATTCAACTGTACAGAAACACTGATGTACTTCCTGCTGGGTTATTTACTAAAGTGTGTGTATGTGTGCATGTATGTTTTATGTGTGTGTGAGGTCTCATTCATCTATCTCCACATGCACCCACTCAATCTCACAAAGGGCCAGCTATGAGAATGAGAGAGCGGGAAAACTGAAGAGGCAGCTGCCTCTTTGCTAATATGAGATTGACACTGGAACTAAGAGGGTCCAATACAAAACACACACGTGCATCCATATGCATGGCTCGTGCATACAGTCATAAAGCATGCCTCATAGTCTCAATCATATGCGCGCTCATTGTAACATAGAACTGGATATACCAAAACATACAATAATCCAGAAAATGTGTGTTGATAACATCAGTTTATATATATGCCCATACATCACACATGCCAGCAGTTACACACACTGCTTTTGTTGTTTTATGTCAGGCGGCCTCATTTTCTCTTGCACTAGCGGCCATTTACTCTTCAGATTGTTCAAATTGAGCTTTTGAGACTTTTCATTTCCAAACAACAAAAACCTCGCTCTCAAATTAAACAAAGATCAGCAAGGGAAATTGCCCAGGAAGACATCTGCGACTCATTTTCCCCTGGAGTATATGATTAGGAAATTCATGTCTAACGTATAATTCCTGCCTGTCTTTCAAGTGGGAACGTCCACACAGTGCCCTGTGTTCTACCCCTTGGAAGAAGGAAGGAGAAGTAAGGGGAAAAACGGCCTGCGGGATTGGGTTAGAAACAAAGACTATGCTGCTTGCAAGAATGCTTGACTCTCCGTTAATTAATGATGTTGCTAGGATTTAGCCCCACCATTTTTTGAGGGAAAATGGGTGCTGCACTTGGCCCTCCATACTCAGGGAAATGCAGATTTAGTGGCAACCACAAGGCAGGGTCTTTGTCTGGAAGAACCACAAGTGTTTAGTTCTGATGGCCAAATGATGGGTCCCATCCCTCTGTGGTTTTACGACCCATAATTAGATGTTTGTATACGATTCACTGGCTGTTGCTGGGCATGTGTAGGTTTAACTGACAGTGACAGAGGTGGAAGACAGGCTTCTTTCAGCGGGTGCATTCACTGTATAGCATCCAAACAAATAGTGGTAATAATCTGGTCAAAGACAGTCACTCTGTTTGACTATTGGCTCTACCAATGTACACCTCTTTCAAGAAGCTCCATTAAAAAGTCTGCTCATGCTGGTGAGCTAATGAAATTTCTACCACAGGAAATGGAGATGAGGCAGAAACCCTGGAAAAGCAGTGCAAGGTGAAAATGGATTCCTGTAGGTCTTAATTAGGCTGTACACTCATGAATGGCAGGATTTCATTAAACTATTGTAACAGGTTTAATAACATGTAGCAGTGTCTTTTGTTCAAAGACTAGACATTTAAGTATACTTCAAGTATGTAATTTTTTTCCACGTTGTTTCTTTACTTCCTCAGGAAATGGATACGGTAACCATCGCAACTCACCCGGTCTGCTGGTCTCTCCAGGTGGCATGAACAAAAACATGCAGACCAAGTCTCCCCCACCCATGAACTTGGGCATGAACAACCGCAAACCTGACCTTCGTGTGCTCATCCCCCCTGGCGCCAAGAACAACATGCCCTCTATTGTGAGTAATCTCTTTTCTTTTCATTGCCATCGCTCCTCTTATGTCCAAGCCCTTTCCTACTGTGTATCCGTGTAGTTTGTCCATTTTTGCTTTTATCGTATCATATCACACTTGGGTTGATGAGGTTATGTAACTTTAAGTAATGACAAACATGATCCTCTCTCATGTCAGATTTTAAAAGTACACCCCAGATTACATTTTACATTTAGCCCAAGTCTGATATGTATTTTCCGCTGTGTCCGTGTTCATATGTAAATGCCTATGACATAGGCTCCAATATTTCCGATTAGATTTTTTAAGCTAGTGTAATGAGTAGTATTCTTAACTTCCTGTTTTCACATTAGTTAGATTTGTGTTGGCTCGATCCTATCAACCTAGTCACCACATATATACTTACTTCCACTCACTAATTTGCATTTATTGCCCTCCCCTTTTAATGCCGTCAGTCTGAGGATGCTGACCAGCTATTGGTAAGTCAGACTGCAACTAAATTATAGAAATCCAACCAACTCTAAAATCAGAAATCCCTATGTTTTAGTAAAACAGAAACTTGATCAGAAAGTTTTCCAGATAACAATGTCAGAACAACGCCTGGTAGACTTGAAAGCATTGCAATCACCTCAGTCAAAACTCTTAGTTTTCCTTCAATTTCTGACCCCAAATACAGAGAATACAGCTACATAGACGTTTTGAGAAAAGCAGTCCATACTCCAGAATAACTTTCACCTTTATTGTTGCTGACTTTGCTGAACAGTCCAATGTCACCTCATCTAACATCTTGTGAGGACACATAGTGCCATCCAGTGGTGTATCAGAGTAAAAACAGCCTGGCCTCTTTTCTGCCTCAGCCCCTGTGAATCCTCTCTCTTCCTGATATATTTTGTTGGTGCTATAGAGTCTTGCGATACACGTTTACAGCTCTCAACTTTTGTTCCTGGGAATTTAGCAATGGAGGACAACAAAATTGTACACTCTCACTCTGCATCAAGCCTCCTTTATTTATTTGCCAAACCCTTCCCTCTGTCACAGTAAAGTGCCTCTCCCTTGCAGCCGCTACCCTACATTGCCATGGAGACCGATGGTGTTACTATAGCGACAGTGGGCCCTCGGAAAGAGTGGTAAATGATAGGGTTGGCAGGGTTCAGCCGTGCCGCATGTCAAGTGATTAATTTCCCCAGAAGTTGGCATCCACATTTATTCTCTCAGCATCTGTTGAGTGAAAGAAATAAATGAGAGGGAAAAAAAACAACAACTGAAGTTTTGTGGTTTATTGTATTTTTTGTTTGTTTTTGTCTGGAGGTTATTTCACTTTCTAAAACCTCTCCTGTCTCTCTTGCTTACCTCTTTCCACCACAGAATCAGAGAATAAACAACTCTCAGTCTGCTCAGTCATTGGCCACTCCAGTCGTATCAGTAGCAACACCCACCCTACCAGGACAGGGCATGGGCGGTTACCCATCTGCCATCTCTACATCTTATGGTACTGGTAAGTTAACATACTATCTGCCTTGTGCCCCTCATGAAGCTCTTATGCATTATTTTCATAAACCTTCAGTATATTTTTACAAACCCAAATATAATCACACCATATTATCTTAATAATTTACAAGACAACATATACATTGACTTAAACCTAGGTTCTGCATCAGAAAAAAAATGTATACAGATTTTAAGTTAATTGAACTCCCTTGCAGTTTTAAGTGTTATACAACAGTTTAACAGCAGAGGGTGCCATTGTCATATTCTCTGAGGAGCATTACAGCAGCATGGATCACAGAAACATTCTTTTTTCAGCTTTATTTGAACTGACTTTTAAAAAAAAAAAAAATTAACAACTTTTCTTTTTTTCTTTTATTCTTTTATTTTTTACAGAGTATTCCTTGAATAGTGCAGACCTGTCCTCCTTGTCTGGCTTTAACAGTGGCAGCTCTCTTCACCTTGGCTCAATGAGCGGGTGGCAACAGCAGCATCTTCAGAACATGCAGCATTCAGCTCTTGGCCAGCTAGGGTGAGTGGGTTAGGTGTTGTTTGTGCTATTGTGTGGCTAAATGCATGTTGTTAGAAGTAAATACCACTAAAGTGTTTTTTTTTTTTTTAGATGTCACACTCAGTCTTTTATAACTTTCACTGCACAAATATGACACCCTTCTATTTTCATGTTTACAGTATGTGTGTGGACAAGTGTGCTCGCATGCATGTTTTCGTGTGACAGACTTTAAAATCACTTTGTCTCTTGCTCTGTAATTCTGTAACCCCTTTCCTTTCCTTTCCTTCTACAGAAATTGCTCTAGCTCTCACTTATGTCAGGGTTCAAATCTCTCCCTGCCCTCTGCTCAAAGCCTGCACATCAAGTCCGAACCTGTTTCTCCTCCTAGAGATCGCACCAGCAGCACACCTGGGGGCTACGGTGGCGGGGTACCACCTCCCCAGAACCCCTCGTCCCGCCAGGACTCGGGACGCTCCCCTGTTGATAGCCTGAGCAGTTGTAGCAGCTCCCACGAAGGCAGCGACCGTGATGAGCACAGGAATGAATTCCACTCACCTCTGGGACTGGCCCGGGCTCTGGACGAACGCGAGAGCCCTTCCATCAAACGGGTGCGCCTATCAGAGGGATGGGCAACATGATAGCTCTGTCCTGCACCCGGCAGTGCCCCGAGTTGCTCTGAGCCCCCAACGCATGGCATTACAGTGCCCCCCAAGTCAGCTCCCTCCTCTTCCTCCTCACACTCAGTATCATGAGTCATTCACCACCCAAACCCAAGGCCTCTCCCCTTTTATCTCTTTAACGCTGAAGGAAAGAAAAGGGACAGCCCTTTTCACAAATCTATTTGTAATTTTTTTTGGTTTTCTGTTTTTTAAACTGTTCTTTTTTTCTTTTTGCTGAGTGTGTGTGCTATACATATTGACATTATATAAAGTTGGGTGTTGTTATGGGGGTTTGGGAGGGTGGGTGTCGGTTGGGATGGGGTCAGGGGAATTTTTGTTGGGGAACTATGCATAAATTGTATTGTGTGTGGATAAAAAGAATCACATATGCATATATCTTTACACGTGTGTGTATGTGTACATATATGCATATCAACAAATAAACAAAAAAATAGTCAGGTACTCTGTTTCATAAAACGTACTTACATTTGCCTCAGCGATGTATCAGTTACTAGAGACAAAAAAAAGAAAAAACAAAACAAAATAAACAAAAAAAAAAAACAAAACAAAAAGAAAAGAAAAAAAAACATTAACATGAGAGTGAGTGTGTCCAGTGGGAAACACCTTAGCACTTGAGTTGGACAGACAAAACTTGTGTACAGTGTCAGTTTCATTGCTATATACCTTCTCTGCAGTTCTCCCTTGCAAAAATGTGTGTTAACATTAGATGATGTCATGTTGCAGGTTCAACGTATTTATGTAAATAAAGGGTCAAGGGGGAAAAGGCAGGGGTCAAACGTTGCCAGACATTACAAGATTTATTTACTCACTCAATGAAAAGCTATTATGCAACATTTGAAGGATTGTACAGGTAAACAGGCAGACCCGATGCTAGACGAGTGGAACCTTGGATAATTTTAATGCTCCCCTTAAAGAACAGAGCTGAGCGAGGACCACCCTTTGATCTAAGAGCTACGTTAGTGTAATCAAAAGAAGAAAACAACCTCTGGATCTAGTATTAATTATTCAGTATTGATAGACAAAAAAGGAAAAATAAAAAACAATTGTACGATACACTTGCTTATATTTTCATATGAAAGGAATACAATGCAAAGCATTTTTGTGGCTTTTTGTAGTTTCTATAAGCCAGAATGTGTTTTTGATAGCTTTGCTAATAAGAGATGGTTAGTTCACCCATGGGGGAAATGTCAGGGCTTCTGTGTCCTAAGCCATGAAAAACAGACTGAGATCCAATGCTTTGCTGAACTGTTTTATCTTTGTAGAGGTTTGTTTTTAAACGTGTATTTCTAATTATATATAATAATGGTAATATTAAGAATCTTTAAAAAAAAAAAAATCTGTGAAATTAACATGCTTGTGTATAGCTTTCTAATATATAAATATATATAATAACAATTTTTGTTGGTTTCTTAGTGGAGTTTCTATGTGCAGTTGCACATGTTGTCTGATTTGTTTAATTTGAGCCCTGAACAGTGCTATTCAGGGGTGTAGTCTAATCTTAAAAACCAGCTGGAAAGCATTGCCAGGGTTTGTGTTACACAGGAAAGGCAGGCCTGAATGCTGACAAACAACCTGTTAGTGGGAAATGTCATGAGACTGGAACTGGGGATGACACAGAACTAAACCTTGACACATGATGAACATGACTGTCATTCTGATGAGGACATATGGCTGACCCACAGTCTATCTGTACATGCATTTTAATGCATAATATTTTATTGTTAACCTCGGTTATCTTATGTGATTGGATTATCTCATTTTTGACATTATACTTTCTCTGATCTGCCTCAGATGTTACTGCAGTATTCCAAATATTGCACAAGTCCAGATCCACTTTAATCAATATTTATTTGAGCCGTATTAATCTAACGTCCTTTTGGAAATGTATTGTCATGAATTATCAATGATAATTTCCAAATCGGATTTGATTCTGTGTCATCCTGTGACTCCTCATGTTACATTCTTGAAAACAGGGTTCCACATCATTTACCACGTTACTGACAGTTCAGTGTCAGATACACGAGGAAAAACTGATCATGCTGGTATGGGAGAAGCACAATTGTTTATTTTAGATAAATATCTGTTTTGATTTTCAAGTTTTTTAAACAATGAAACTAGCCACATATCTCTCTGCCTCCCACTCCCTTATCTGCTGTCACTTAAGTGTTATATTTCTATGTGCATATTTCATGCAGGTTCACTATGTTGTTACTGTATACAGTCTGTGTAGTCAAACAGGGGCAGAGCCTCTATAACGGTGTACTTCTCTTTTTTTTTTTTTTAATTCAATACAAAAAGGTTGAGAAAAAAAAATAAACATAATGTTTCAGGCAGCATAAGTGTGGAGAAACCAAAGCCAGTGGCATTTCTGTGTTGTAAACTCAACTTTTATTTTCACATTCATTTATGGTTTTGCAAGCATTGAAAACAAGACAATAAAAGAATTTGCTCAAATGTACAATCGGTTTCACATTTCAATTTCAGTCAAATGTAGCTTTAGATATAAGGCTACGATGTTAATATCACCCACAAAAATGTACCTGTTACATTGCTTCTGTGTCTCCCTGTGCATTGCATTAGAAACAGCGGTATTTTGTATTTACAATTTGTTATTTAGACTCGATACAGTCACCACAGCCTGTTGTCCACTTGTTCTAAACACCGTACACACTCATGCTACTTGAGCACCAATTTTAATACTGCCAACATGTCCAAATGGTTAATGAGAGTGCTGTAATAACAATAACTGTAACCAAAGACATGGAGCAATCTCGGTTTATAGCTTCTTCTTTTTTTGTGTTTTTTCACTTTATCTTCATCTGTTGATCAGTTGTTTTTTTTTGTTTTTTTTTCCATTATTATGATAGAATAAATCTTGGTACCTCAAATTGACCCAAGCAGTACCTCAGCTGATGTTTTGATAAGTCACTTGCAGTGCAAAGGGGAGACCATACACTTGTACAGCCATGTGTAATAACATGCCATTGCTTAAGGTCCCACTTTGACAAGGGATTCTTTGTTGCTCCACCGTGTTTGTGGTTTATTTAAGCTGTATTCAAAAGCTGAAAAGGATTTTAAAAAAGAGTAATATGTTAAAATGCTTAAAAAGTCAGTCTGTAGTATCAAATGTAGCTTGTATAAACCTTAAAATGGGGGAGGTTTGGAACTAATGTTTTGTAGAACGCAAGAGCGGCTTTCAGCGGCATAAGCTGGCCTTTGTCGCCACTTGAGACTAAGATGGTATTAAATTAAATCCACATCTCTGTAACTCAAGGGACTTGATTCAGCTGTATGTAGTGAAAACGTATGGGGGTGAAATAAAAGTCTCCTCTGCTGGAGGGAATGGCTATTTGTATTTTGCAGAGATTTCAGTAAAGTTACTGGCTTTCTTAGTTATCCTGATGTGACTTGGTGTGATTTCATTGTGTTTGACTGGTTTCTGCATGCATCCTGAAACTCCTCAAAAAAACACCTCAGTAGGAAAAACTCCCATGAAAGAAAACAAATGCAAGTCAATGTAAATTCTACGACATTAAAACAATTACAATTTCATCATTTTCACATTGAACTTAACATTTTAACAGCCATTTTCTATTTACAGAACAAAAACATTTACCAATTTACCACAACTATTGTATTTCTTAATATTATAGCAGCTCCATCCCATCATAATGCTATATATA